>JAWKAU010000112.1:0-443000 GCA_033398695.1 Orobanche coerulescens | reverse complement strand
CCATGGGTATTTTCAACGGCTACTACCTCCAAGCGGTACAAACTATACTTTTTATTTTACGTAATCTATATTTTTTATTTTACATAATCTATATTTTTTATTTTGTATATAATGTAGAAACATGCTAAGGCTAGTGGGTGCAACGACTTGGACGTGGTGAGGCAAGCTGAGTCCGATTACTATACAGCAAAAAAAAGACAATTTACTCATACCTTGGCGTGGGAGATTGTCAGAGGTCATGACAAATGGACGGAGCAAGAATGTTTTCAAGATATTGCCGGTGCGACAAGCAACTCTTCAAAAAGGAAGTCGGGGGAGTATGAATCGGCAAGCAACACCGTTCCCGACATGAATGAAGACCCCAACCCTCCACTTTCATCAAGAAAGATGAAAAAGAAGCAAGGCGCATCCTCATCGATCTCAAGTGTTGCGGATGAAATCAACTCTACACACAAAAGAAGACACAATATTTGGAAGAAAAACGCGAGAAGGATGCTTTGGCAAAACAATTGTTGGCTACACAACTCGAGGGGGCGAAGTTCAAGAATGCACAACGGGAGATGAAGTTTTTTTTGGAGCCGCATGATCACATTCGCGATCCCGCAATGTTGGAATTCGTTGTTAACCAAAAACGTGAAATTGCGGCCAAACACGGATGGGCTTGCAATTTTTAAGTTGTAGTTTCAACTTGTTTTAATTTCAAATTATGTAATATTTTTTTTTAAGTTGTAGTTTCAATTTTTAAGTTGTAATTTTTTTTAAGTATTATGTAATATTTTTATTTTTAATGAAATGGTATGTTTTTATGTAATGTTTTTTTTAAGTATTATGTAATGTTTTTATTTTTAATGAAATGGTATGTTTTTATTTTAATATTGTATGTGATTTTATGTATTAAAAATATATATAAAAAAAAATCGGGTAGTATAGGTGACCACTCCCTCCACTTAGGGTAGTGTTAGGGTAGAATTGGGTAGTTTTGAGTTGGAGGGTTTTTATTGGATAGAGGTGATGTGGCACCTAGGGTATTAGGTGACCACTCCCTCACCCCTAAAAGATTTAAGTTAAAAGATAAGAAAGAATTTGATCTATAGATCTTGATAACATGGATGGTTTAGATTATTTATTCTCCAAAAAATATATGTATGGAATCGATGTTTTAGTAAGATCGATATTTTGACGATATAACGATAGCTTTAATGCATTGCAATTTTTATCGAAATGCATATATCAGATGCATGTTCTGACCGTACATCACACAAAATTAATGATTCAGATTTATTCTTATTCCTTACTCAAAAAGTCATTCTCTCTCTCTCTCTCTTTATATATATATATATATATATATATATATATATAAAAGTGGGATGCAAAAGTGAAATAGGGAATCCATTAAGGGCAAAATACCTGCATTTTGGTATATACACCACATTCTTCTCTTTTTCCCCTTCATTCTCTGACTCTCTCACCTAAACATAGTAATATGGGAATAAAAGAAAACATAAACAATATGACACTCCAATAGAATGAAATCTAATAAAATACTCATACAATTTATTATAAAATATAGAGTATATTTTTTGATATAGAAGTCGAGAATCATTTTTCTTCTCGAAATAAATGATCTCATATACCTCATATAAAAATATAATGCCTCCGTTTCTTGATTATTATCGCTTTGATTTTTCGAAACTCAGCTTTGGCCGTTGGTTATTTTAAAATATTTTAACAAGAATAACAAAAGTATATCGATAAAATTGTAATGAGAAGTACTTTTATAATCTTTATCATTTTGTCTAAATTTAAAGCAACGTAGCGAGTTAATTAACAAAAAATGCAGTAAGATGTGGGGTTCGTTGATACTACGCATACCGAAATACACAAGAAATACAAAAACCCTAATTTTTAATTACCAAATACTCAACCACCTAAAACACTATATATAAGATCCTTATGTATACTAGCAGGATAAACTTGGACCATAAGCAACTATATATAATATAAATCTAAATAAATCCCAACTTACTAAATTAACTAATTAAATAGTAAATATATCCTAACATTTAATCTTTATCTCTATTACAAAGTTAGATTTTGTAAAATGGAAGTATTTAGGGTTTGGAGTTTAGGGTTTAGGGTTTAGGTACCTCGCATGGACCAACGAGCCAAGAAAATAGAACGGTCGTCATAACTGCAAAGTATTGTGATGCACGTTTAGAAGGAGGTAGCAATGTTCTCGCCTGCAAACACGGGAATGATCAATTACAAATACTGTATGTTTCAATTAATTAGATATTCTACGTCCTAATTTATGGAATTCATTATGCTCGGTGGGGTGGACATTTATTTCATTATGTCGTGTCTGGCCGGCTCGACTCGGCTCGGTTCGGGTCGGCTCGAATGGCGATTTGGCGAAATGTCTCGGCGTCTTGAAGTTATCTTTTTACTGCAATTTTATTTGGCAAAAATTCATTTTTGCTAAACCGCCTCAATTATAAAATCCCAATTTTTCGGATCTGGATAAATATCAAATTAATTGATAATTATCGATTTAATATATTAGGATAACTGTCAAATTAATTGGTAATTATCGGATTAATATATCAATAGATTAGGATAAGTATCAAAGACACCAATCATAATCGGTTTAGAGTTCCTCCAAAGACATGTATTCCTCTCGTCTTCACCTATAAATACACAGCTTGAGGGGTCCGATTTTCTTACCTCTTCCATACGATTTTCTGAGCAGTTTTCTTCTTCATTTTTCTTCTCCTCTATGTCGGTGATAGTATACAGATTTTATTCTAACTCGCTGAGGGTGCAGGGATCATCGATTCATTGCATATGGGTGTTGTTTTATCCTGGGAGGCAGGCGTTACACGCCGTGGTGGGGGCGAATCTGCTTTAGAGAGACATATCTTCTGTACTTATCGACTTACTTTAAGTTTCGGTATCAGCAAATATATTTGTTTTGCTAACACTTTTTTGCAGGGTTTTCAGAAAATAAATTTGCGATTCTGTACTGTTTTTCAAGTGTTCGTTTTTAATTTTGCCAACATGCATTATATGCATCACAATATAGATGTAATAAAATATGCATTCCATGCATATGTTTTTGTGAGAATAAATCTAGGTCATCCATTTAATCAAGATATATGGATCAAATTCATTCTTATTTCTGAACTTAAATCCATTCTCACCTGAATATCCCCTATATACTAATGCAGAATATGCTGATCCTAAGTGGCAGCTTCTCATGCTTCGGCTGCCACATATCTTATGCTGGTGCTTCGTGTGCTTATGTGTCAGCCCCTCATGCTTCAGTGGACACATAATCAATTACTGACCTCATCATCATTGCATTAATTACATTATATTATACCTGAAATAACTCCTACCTGCCTTATTAATTTTTACAAAATAAGTAATATGAATTATAAAAATAGGAATTGATCATATTTACAAAAATATTTCACATTTTTATTAATTAAAAATATAAATCCCAAATAAAGAGAAATTTAATAAAATATATAGTATAGTAGTGTGTACTATATGTTAAAAACTTAAATCTAAAATTTCATGAAATATTATAGATTTCACTAATTAATTAGTTTATGTTAGTTAGTCAAGATAATTAGGTATACCAATAAAAGAAATATCAAGTGAAATGAAAGATGTTTGAGAGTATTGTAAAAGAAGTATTGAATATATGTAGTTAAAAAGTACTCAAGCCTAATCAATTAAATAAATCAAAATAATATTATTGAAAGTGTAGAAACAATAGTTTGATTATTATTTATAAATAAATCAAAGAAACTATGTAATAAATCAATTAGTTTATCCGAGTTGTAAATCTTATTTAATTATATAAAATAACAAAATAAACGAAAAACTCATATTTACTAAATTATATAATTACTGATTTTATGAATTTTCAAAGAGATATTTCTAAATACATAAGCAATAAACTTAATAATAATACACTAATCCGTAGATTCGTTGTACAAAGATAATTTTAGAAAATAAAAGTTGATCGTTTTAAGTGATTTTCATGTGATTTTTTATTTGTTTACCATTAAAAGATTTGTTAATTTATTTACTTTTGAAATCAACTATATATTTTTGAAAGTTTTAGATTGCTTTTGTATTTCAAATTATATCCTTATAATTTATGTAATTTTTTTTCAAATATAAGGATGAAATTATCTCCTTTTTTGCTATTTAATGTAAACCGTTAAATACTTAACGATTTGGACTATTTTGGCAAAAATAAGACGTGGAACCAAATCTATTTTTAATAATTTTTCATAGGACCAGAGTGTAATCTTTCCTCCTAAAATATGTAAGCAATTTTTTTTATAATAACATATTTATCAATAGAATGATCTCTAAATAAAAGAGGGTTATAGAGAATAAAAATTGACTATAAATCTTTTTAAAAATATATTTCGATAAGTATTTTAATTATTTTTATTTTTCACCACTCAAAAAATAGGAAATTCATTTGAGAAAAGAAGTAAATTATTGCGCTATTGCAAGAATAATTGATTATGTGTGAGACTTTAGTTTTCTTTATTTTATTTTCTAATATGCTTTGGATGATGCACATTTGCAATATTTTGGTATAATTGCTTCCATAATATTTATTATGTCATACTACACATTTAGGAGTAAAGTATTTATTCCATAATTTATATTAAACTCATCAGGTAGTCGAATGGCATTTAAATTTCAAAGACGACAATTTCCACTAATTATGCTTTTCCATAGTTGTGCACTCTTTCATGTTGACGTGCACCAGTCAACACTCATATTCAATCTTGATCGCTTTTATGTAGTCAGATCAAAGTCAAGAAAGACGAAAGCCTTCAATTTTTTTATCATGATAAGAATGGTGTTATCGTAAATAGAACAACCGATGTAATTTACAAAGAAGTGATATAAAATTTATGGTGAATGGTACAGACATGCTGCTCCATTCACAAGCTTAATTAGCTATATGATCTATTTCATATATATATATATATATATATATATAGAGAGAGAGAGAGAGAGAGAGAACTTGCCAGATTAAATATAGGCCTGGGCACGACCATATCAAGAGTCTGAAGAATAATTTCACTCTGTTGGCTCGGACTGAAGTTCCGATGCGTCATTCTTGCTGCTTCCACCAGCCCATCATACCCACTCCCCTTGCTTTTATGCCCTGTGTTCATCAATTCAAAACAAACACACACACACACACATAGACATGTGTGTATGTGTGTGAAAATTTCCTAATCAGCCTTTATACCGATTAGTGATTACATCTAATTTAATTAATTTTGTATTTATTTTTCCTTCTCCAAGTTATACATAGACCGTCCAATTTAAATTAAAATCGCGTTTCAATTATTAATTATTTGTTTGTATGTATATGACGTATATATGAATCTATTATGTACATGTACATGAAATAATCAGAACCTGTTGAAGCTTGTAAGCTATGAGAGAGATGGTTAATGGCTACTCGATGAAACCAGTTGTCGTTGTAGATGCTTTTCGATTCGTGAGATATATTATTCAAGTCCTTGTCCGCGAGCACCGACAGAGTGAAAGGAGAGCGGCGTCTAGGGTTTTGCATGGGGATTTTCCGATTGATTTGTGGTGGTCGGAAGAGGCTTTTGTACGTTGGTACTAGGGCGACATCCATGAGGTGGCACTAAACTGTGGAGAGAGAGAGAGAGAGAGAGAGGGGTGGGGTGGGGGGGGGGGGGGGGGGAGAAAAAATTTAAGAAAGGTTAACAAAACCCCCAAGGGATGGCAAATATTTAAAGTAATGCGTTTAGTGAGGTGAGTTGCAAACCTTAGGGGAGGGAGTGGCCACCTAATACCCTGTCGCCACATTACCTCTATCCAATAAAAACTCTCCAACTCAAAACTACTCAATTCTACCCTAACACTACCCTAAGTGGAGGGAGTGGTCACCTATACTACCCGATTTTTTTTTTGTTCATACATAAAATCACATACAATATTAAAATAAAAACATACCATTTCATTAAAAATAAAAACATTACATAATACTTAAAAAAAACATTACATAAAAACATACCCGATTCTTTTTTGTTCATACATAAAATCATATACAATATTAAAATAAAAACTTAGCATTTCATTAAAAATAAAACATTACATAATACTTAAAAAAAAACATTACATAAAAACATACCCGATTTTTTTTGTTCATACATAAAATCACATACAATATTAAAATAAAAACATACAATTTCATTAAAAATAAAAACATTACATAATACTTAAAAAAACATTACATAAAAACATACCCGATTTTTTTTTGTTCATACATAAAATCACATACAATATTAAAATAAAAAAACAAAAAGGAAAAAAAAAGGAAAAAAGGGTACCGCTCGCCTTAGTGATCACTTAAACAAAAAAAGGAAAAAAAAAAAATAAAACCCCCCACCGATCGGCTTCAGAAGCCGCATGGTAACACCGCCCGCCTTACCCGAGTCCCCGACGGCGGTGTTACCGCTCGGGTAAGGGTACCCGATTCCCTTACCCGAGCCCCACTCCCTCCCCCCTTAGGTATTTTGTTATAGATCCAGCTGCTTTGGACCACTGCTATTGCAATGAATGATAAGAACCTTAAGTCATTAGGTGCGGGGTTCGAGTCTGGAGCAGGACGGGGTTTTCATTCGGTCGTTACTCCAGCAAGGAAAACTTGTGTGGAGGTGAGACGGTTTCCTCGCGAACCTATTATGCCCCACTTGGCTCCAGCGTGGACCCGGTTAAGACAACATAGTCTGGGGTAAGTGGTGGTTAAGACCCTCCGATTTGGAGGGTGGTCGAGTCTAAGTTGAAATTCGCCATTCAAAAAAAAAGGTATTTTGTTATAGGATTTGTTGGATTTAGAATTTTGATATTCATAATTTGGATATTGGGAGTGCTTTGAACAATAAGGATACATGTTTGTTATAAGATTTAAAATTCTTACTTTTTAATGTAGACGTGAAATATTATATCTGAAAAGTGTATGATGTCGTATTGCTATATAGTATTATACAAGTGGGAAGGCGTCACGCTGCGTTGCACGGAGTTTTCGAGGAATAATGTTTGCCCGCCGCGATAATTCTTTACGAATAATGTTTGGGCGGGCTTCTCGTTGTAAGATCGTGGTATTTTTTGGCCGACACGTGTTGTATTTGCTTGAAACAAATGTTGTGTCAAACTATATTTGTAGTTGTCGTACGACGTCCTTTTTGAAATAAATGTTTTGTCGGGCACCAATGTGTTGCGGCGGGGCTAATTTTGACCGTTATAGTTTTAAAATTTAGAATAATTTTAAAGTTATTTGATAGGTTAATGGTGTATTTTGAAAGTTCTTTTATTTAGAAACTTCAACATTTTTTATAAAACAGTACGTACGTCAAAAGTATATCAATATTGGGCTTGTATTGTTCGTTATCGAGAGGCCTTTTTGGTAGTATTTTTTTATTCACGAAACCGGTAGGTATCTGTTAAATATTTGGTAAATAAAGTTTGTTATCTAAAAAGTCGTAAATATTAAAAAGTTGAGGGTGTGTTTTGTAATTTTTTATTCTTTATTCCTATGCTACACCGAGTTACAATTTCTTTATCACGCTACAAGAAAGTTTGAATTTTTAATGCTTAATAATTGGAAAATATTATTTTATGGGGCACGAAACCCTATTTCTTCTCCTTTAGTATATATAGAGAATATGGAGTCGTATTATTAAAAGATAAAAAAGATAACGTTGTAGTATTATTATACTGTATTTACTTGTATTATTTAAAAGTAACTAAGAGGAGAGAGATATGATGTTGAATTATTACATAGTATTTGGTTGTATAATTTTAAGATTAAAAGAGGAGGGAGACATAATGTGATATAATGTAAAATAAAGTAAATATAAGATGTACGAGGCATTATCCAACTCGTGCGATGCACGTTCTTTAATTGAATATCTACGTGTTTTGTACGTAATGTTGGGGCAGACGGTTGAATGAACAGATGACGGAATTTAAATGTCTTTTAAAGAAGTTTATATATTTTTTTTATTGTTATTGTCCTTTTATTTTAGTCTATGTAATTAATTAGTTATATGAAATGAAGTTTTACTAACCCGTGTGTTGCTCCGGTTGTTTTTGGTTTATTCAACCCGTGCGATGCACCGATTGTTTCTAAATTTTCATAGCTAAAATTTAACCATCTTGTAATTTATACTATCATTTAAAAGTTCAATTTAATCACCTTGTGTATTAGAAGGTCCATTTGCATTGTGATGTTTATCATAACTTTTATATTTAAATTAGTTTATTTATATTAAAAGTTAAAATTAAAAAAGTCTCTTCATATGTAATCCTTTAATATGAATAAGTTACATAAATTTTTTTTGCCTATTTATTTGGCAATTTTGCCATAGCGAATTATAAAACCATTTGTAGTTTGATATATATATATATATATGTTTGAGGAGAAAAGTAAAGACAGCAATCAATTGTATTAATAATCAATGAATAGAGGGGCTTTTATATAGGCATTACAAAGAGAGTCTTTCCATACATAGGATTCCTAGTTAAGGTAAGACATCTAACAGGATCCAACTACTTATGGAAGAGTCTAGAACCTTCCATAACGCTTATCCCCCTACAACTAGTATTAGGTAAGACACCAATACGGGAAAGATTTCCCGGAACACTCCCCCTGTGTCGAACGCTAATACTAACATGGTGCACAAAGTGTTGCCTCGTAAAAACCTTTCCAAGTCAAATAAAACCCCGTGGGAAAACAAAGACTTTGGTGAGGAAAAGAGCGCAACGCACCAACTACAAATGTCGAATCATGTGAAGTATACTCCCGAGGTATACATGACACCATTCCATCGAGCCATCTTTAGTTGAGCTCGGATAATCGACACATGCCGATGCTTCTCACATGTTTCTCAAATGTAGATTTCGGCAGAGACTTAGTGAACAAGTCTGCGATATTCTCATCGGAACTCACTTGTTTCACTTCGATATTCAGCAATTTCTGTTGTTGCTGATTATAGAAGAACTTCGGCGCAATATGCTTGGTATTGTCACCCTTTATGAAACCTAACTTCATCTGCTCAATGCATGTCGCATTGTCCTCAAAGATGCAAGTAGGGGTTGCTGTAGTGGGATCTAATCGACACGTTCCTCGTATATGGTCTATGACTGACCGGAGCCAAATGCACTCCCTTACGGATTCATGCAATCCAATTATCTCTGCATGGTTCGAGGAAGTAGCAACCAGGGTCTGCTTGGTAGATCGCCAAGATATCGCCGTATTCCCAATGGTGAACACATAACCAGTTTGGGAACGTCCTTTATGCGGGTCAGAGAGATAACCGACATCAAGAAATCCAACTAACGTGTCGTTAGGATTCTCTCGCATAAGGGGTAAGCTTGCTCGCATTAGCACTTCCGTAGTCAAGCTACCATGCTTAGCCGCAATATCGAGGAAGATCGACGGCCGGTATGCATCGCCTTAACCTCAACAATTCCTTTCTAATATCACTCTCTTTGCGTAGGGAAAGAACAATACAAGGTCACTGGAGCCTTTCAAGTATCGAAAGATGTATTTTACTACATTCCAATGCCTTATCGTGGAGCGGAGCTAAATCTCGCTAACAGATTCACAGAGAATGCGATGTCTGGACTAGTACATTGAGTCGTATACAGCAACGCACCGATTGCGCTAAGGTACGGTGTTTCTGCTCCAAGGACTTATTCATCCTCCTCTTTAGGACGAAACGGATCCTTGTTCATTTCCAAACTTCACCAATCATGGGGGTAGCAAGAGGATGTTCCTTGTCCATGCTAAATCGCCTGAGCATTTTGTGGACATAGGCAGACTGATGAATGAGTATACCATCATCTCGATGTTCTAGCTCTAAGACCAAGCAGAATCGAGTCCTCCCCAGATCTTTCATCTCGAATTCGGATTTAAGGTAGCGGGCCGTTTCATTGACCTCATCTATGGTACCGATGACATTCATGTCATCTACATAGACGGCTACAATCACGAATCCTCGTCTCTGCTCTTTTCACGAATATGCATGGACAGATGTCACTGCTTTGTATCCCTTCCCAACCAAGTATTCACTTAGGCGATTGTACCACATCCTTCCTGATTGTTTCAAGCCATACAAAGGAACGACGCAATTTCACAACAGACGCGCTCCGTGGTTTAGAGCTACTTGATTTGGGCCATGAAATCCTTCTGGGACTTTCATATAGATATCCGTATCTAGATCCCCATAAAGATATGTCGTAACCACATCCATAAGCCGCATGTTCGCTTTTCTGACACTACCAAACCGACTAAGTAGCGGAAAGTGATGATGTCCATAACGGAGAATACGTCTCCTCGTAGTCAATGCCGTGGCGCTACGAGAAGCCTTGGGCAACTAGTCTCGCTTTGTAACGCATGACCTCATCCTTATCATTGCGTTTACGAACAAAGACCCATTTATGTCCAATCGTTTAACGCCCACGGTATTGGCTCGATAGGGCCAAATACCTCACGCTTAGCCATCGAGTCTAGTTCACCGCATTGCATCTTTCCATTTCGCCAATCGGCTCGTTGTTGACACTCAAAGAACCGAGCGGCTCGGCCGCCGTGCCTTCAATAATTTCTTGAGCGACGGAGTAGGCAAAAGCATCGCCGACTAGCGTGGACGACTGGCCCAATAAGACGTATTCACTGCATATCGCATCGAGATTTCTTTATTTTCCGACATCAACAAAGTTTCCGACGCGTCCGTCGATTGTTCCATTGTTGATTCGAGGACATATCCGTATTCGTAGATAATCTCGTGTGACAGAGTCACCGTGTCGATGATGAGAGGATTTTGTGCCTCCGTTCCTCTTCTCTTCCGAGGTTCGGTATCCTTTCTACCCACCGGCCTCCCTCTTTCGAGCAGGATAAGAGCAACCAAGCACTGGCCCCACCACTAAGGTTGACGCCGGTGGCATCATTCCTTTGGGCGGCCGAACCTTGCCCTATAACCGACTTCCAACCTTGCAGAACATTCGCAATGGGAATGGTAGATCTTGTCACTTTCGCAGCAGAACATTTCTTTCGTAGGAAATTCAACGCTTTTGATAAACCCATTGCTAAGACTCCTTCGAACCGAATGTTCATCCGAATAATCATAAGGCCGAACCTATGGGTCAAGATGAATATGCTAAGATCATTGGGAGTTTGATGTATCTCACAAATTGTACTGCCCCGATATAGCATGCTCGGTTCATAAGTTCAAGAGCTACACAACCTAATCCAAGTAAAGAACATCGAGGGCTCTAGAACGAGTACCGAGTTATTTAAAATATACTGTAACTTTGCGATTCATTATTCAAGAGAGCCTCATTGTACTTGAAGGGTATTGTGATGCTAATCGATATCCGAATCGAAAGACTCATTTTCTACGAGTGGATATGTGTTCACTATCGAGGTGGTGTTGTATCTTGGAAGTCCAATAAACAAACTTGTATTGCTAGGATAAAGTCGGTGAAGAAGTCAATGGCTTAAGAATTTCCTCGAGGATATTCCATGTCGACGAGACTCGCCATCCGTGTTGATACACCGTGATAGCCAAGTCGCTATCGACGGCACAAAATATTTTTTATAACGGCAAGTCTCGACATATTCGCCGACGACATAATACCGTGAGACATTTGATCTTGAGTGGTATTATCTCAATTGACTATGTAAGGTCAATAGATAATCCGGATCCGCCGACGAAGAGTATTAATCGAGATCAAACGTATAAATTATTAGAGGGTATGGGTGTTAAATCCATATCTTAAGGATGATTATAGTGGAAACCCAACCTTGTAGATCGAGGATCCCAAGAGCTTGGTTCAATGGGATAACGGTTATAATAATCCATGTGTTAAAACACTCAAACATACCTATTTTTCCGAGAACAAGAAGTGATTGTTTACCTACATGTGGTGAGGTTAAGTCTTATGATTTTTAATGATTCTTGATTACCTCGTAGAGGTCAAGTATAGTAGATACTTGTAATAAGAATCACCTATATAAGTGTGAAGTGAGGGCCGCTTAAGTTGATACACTTATGAATCCAAAGGGGTGTCCAAGGCCGAAAAGGACACAAAACGTTAGAATGGACTAATTGAGATGATATTGTGTCTATATTATTGTCTCAAGATATACTATGGAGGACTAGTTCAAGGTTTTCATGACCACTATGCCGCCAAAGATACTCGATAATGTTGACAATGGATAGGTTCAAGGTCACAAGTTACCTAGCCAAATGCAATATTGTCTCTTGGGACCGAATTATGCATTTGTATTCATTTTGCATTGGCATTCTCACTCATGTGGGGATTGTTGGAAATGGTTTAGTAATTAACCATTTATTATTTAATTAAAATATTTATCAATGTTAATCTACGCCGTGAGTAGATGAACATGGCATATTTAATATTTCTAAACCGATTTTCAAAGTGAGTGAGATATTATATGTTAAAATCGATGTTGGAGTAGGAACTAATATGATATATATGATGTTAGTTATCCCACATTGATTGTGGATGTATGTTTTGGCTTGTATTTAAAGTCTTTGCCTTTATGGGCTTAATAACAAGTGGGTTGGTGTGTATGGTGTCCGCCGCAAGACACACACGCTGCCGCCGCCGACCGACCGACCGTCCGTCCGTCGGGTCGGGTCGGGCACGGTCGGGCTCGATCCGCTCACCCGTGCCCGGACGTGGATCTTGGCAATTGATGCTTTGGGCTTAACTTTTTGGGCCAAACTGTAAGTCCACTAACCTTTTGGTATGGACTAAGCCTTTTGGAATGGACCAAGACTCTTGAGTTGCCTTCATACCAAGACTCTTGAGTTGTGCATGACTCTTCATCCGATCGAGCCCTTTGGGCGTCTCATACCGCCACCATCATGGCGTAATTAATGGCGACGGATCACTTCACCTGTGTTGCTACCCAAAAAAGTATCCGGATCTAGATAATAATGGAAAGGATTGAAAGCCAACAAAATGCTAGAAAACTACCGTGGGAACAGTAAATAACACAAGATTTGCCGCGGGTGTTAGTCCCGGCTTGAATGCTCGCGAGATATTATTAATTCAAATTTTCGTGGATACAATTATTAATGTTTGAGTTTCTTTACAATTAGTGTTAAGACCCTTGTTATCTTAGCTAGTGAGCGTGTTGATTGCCGGTAACAACGTTGATGAGTGTGACAACCGTGAGAAATCGACAGCTTCTGCCACGTGTAGTAGCCGTGGTGTTTGAGTTCCGGCTTGTGAGTGTCTTCGGATCTCGCGCCGTGGAGAATCCTTGCCTCCGCCGACCGTCTTCTCGTTGAGAGGTACTGAAAGAGAAATCCCGAGGTAGATTCAGAGATGAAGCCAAGAGCTTGAAAGTAAGTATGTATTTCCGTGAATGAAGTTGGAACTTTTCTCTGTTATGAGTGGTGCCGAGAGGAACCTTTTCCTAGTTGCCGGAAGTTCCCTATTTATAGGATCGAGTCATGGCGATCGCTTTGCCGCATTATAATAAGCGAGCGATCGTCTTTTAGCACATGGGTTTCTCTTCTTAAAGTCCACAGAGTTGCTCGCAGCCTGCAAGGGTCCAATGAGAAGTCTCGCAGCGTCCGACCATTGCCACGGCGGTCCCACCTTGTACCTTTCGGCGGGCTTGTCTGTAGGTGAGAAGGTGGTGAGAGGCCGTGGTCAACGATCCATGAAACGCGGCGCCTGTCGCGGATCTCGCACATGGGCGCCGCTTGAAGTCCACCTTTGTGGTCTTTGACGGATGATGGTTTCTATCTCATGACAGACGATCCTCTTAAGTCGGGCACCAAAGTCGATCGCTAGGCGCCAAGGGGCGATCGCCTTTGAAGTCGATCGCTAGATACCCGAAGGTGGTTTGGTATCTTTGGTTAGGCGAGTCCGCCATAGTTTGATTGGTTGTGGACTCGGTCGCTCGGCCTTGTAGTCGATCGCCTGTCGAGGTGAATAAATCTTGACACAACAACCTGATTAAGGAGAGTGCTATATATATCAGCACATTTGGTCATTGCAGATTCACGAAAACATTTCATTTTTATAAAAGCATAGCATAACATATTCACTTCACCATCGTCTACCCAATACATAATATTATTTTTAATACACGTACAATTAACGAATTAATCAAATATCCAGAATACAAATATCGCAAAGAGCATATATATATACCTAGGTGGACACGAACCGAACGAACCGAGCTTTTGGTGTTATTGACCGCTCGCTCGCTCGGTTCGTGTAGTGTTCGGTTCGTTTTCGTGTTCGACTAACATTACAAATTTGTGTTAGATTTCGATTCGACATATTTTTTATTGTTCGTGTTCGGTTCGTTTGTGTTCAATTGTTCTGTTCGTACGCTTTGTTCGTTTGTGTTCAATTGTTCTGCTCGCTCGCTCGGTTCGCTTGTGTTCAATTATTTCTGTTCGTGCCATATTATATATAATATAATATAATATATTTATATATATATATATATATATATTAATGTTCGCGAACACCCGATCAAAATATAAAATGTTCGATGTTCGGTTCGAAAATATTCGAATATGTTCGCGAACATGTTCGTTTCGATCAAACCGAACTCAAACCGACTGCTGATCAATTTTTCACGAACATTTCGTGAACGTTCACCCCTATATATACCACATCAACATCGCTTTACTTGGGAAATCGGGTTTTTACCGATCAGCTTATTATAGAGATTTTTATTTAAACTGCTCCATCAAGTTATCAAATGAAACATACGAAACTGATTCCGGAAATTGTAATTCCTCGTACACATGTTAGTGTCTCATTGATTTTCACAATTAGTCAACTCTTTATAAAATGAGACCATTCCGCCACATCTTAGTCGGGGATAAAAAAAGATGTGCGTAGCCAACGGCGGAGCCACCACGACAAAAGTAAGTGGATTGGTGACGGCCGACTCTTCTTGTTTTTTTTGGTGTGAACTCTCTAATTACTAACAATAAGCGCGGGTCTGTAATTCAAGCGGGGAACAATGAGACGAACATGTCATGCCGAAAATTTACCTCTAGATCGGGGTGGGATCGAGCCTCTTGGGGGTACTCAGACAAGGGACGATCCCCTCGTGAAAAAGAAAAAGAAAAGAAAAACTCTCTAATTACTAACAATAAATAAATAATATATATTAGTATTAATTATTACCCCAAAATTGAAGGCCCCCTAAATAAGAGGCCCTAGGCCATTGTCTAGGCTAACAATACATTGAGACCGACTCTATATATAATATATTTAGTATCTATATAAAGCATTTCTAATGGTTATTTAGAAAATATTTAACCATATTGGTGTGTTTTTGCATTACTATAAAAGAATAGGCATATAATTCTTGTAAAAATTAAATTGATATATTATCTTTTCTTATTTTTAAAAGGTACATTTCGTCATTCTATCGCTTACGAACAAACTAATGATTTGCAACAAATGCAATAAAATATAGACAATCGATCCGAACTTTTTGAGAATATAATGAAATAACGTGTTGTTGCCCAAAATATTTATCCGAAGATTAATACTGCTGAAGACGGACAACAAACAACAATCATGAGCACTTCCGAGAGTAGATAAATAATACAAGATTTGCCGGTTTGTTAGGCCCGGCTTGAATGCTCTCGCGAGATGTTATTAATACGAATATTCGTGGATACGAGTATTAATGAGAGAAATCTAAATACAATGAGTGTAAAAAGACTCGTTAATCCGGCTCTGAGCGAAGCTCGGTGTTCTTCGTCCCCGCCGATAATCTGGATGAGATAGGCCGAGAAGTAAGACCGAAAGATAATCAAGTGCCAAGAGTCGATGTTTGCCAAGTGCAAGTATTTTGCTTCGTATGGTGTGAAATGCGAGAATGCAGAGTGTCCCGAGCCCAAGTGCAGCCGCCTCTTTATATAGGGGTTGAGGTGCCTTGTTTCCTAGTGGGCGATCGTCTTTCGGCCATTAATGTAATGGGGCGATCGTCCTAAAGGTCACATGGGTCGCCCGCTAAAAGTCCAGAGATCCACTGGCAACACCGAGTGGCCCAATGAGGAGCCGGCACGCGTCCTAAGTATCACACAGAGGTCCCACTTTGTTACTTTCGGCGGACTTTGTCAAGAGGTGACAGCCGTGGTCACCGCCTTGTCCGCTAACTCCTTTCGCAGTCTCGCGGCCCGTTGGTAGGTGAGGTAAGTGACAGTTTGTCGCCGCCTTTGTGGATCTCGCACGCTGGTGCCGCCCCGCTTGCTCGGCCTTGCCCGACCGGGATGGCCATCGCCCAGATCGCCGTGATGCGGCTGCCTCTAGCCGACACCGAGGATCGCTTCTCGCCACCACCGAAGGTCGGCAATGGTCGGTCACCAAGGGCCTGGCAAAGCGCCGAGAGATGATCGCCCATAAGTCGGCCGCCGAAGTCGGCCGCCGAGTACCGAGAGGCGATCGTATCCGAGGTCGATCGCCGGCACCGGACTTGTTCTGGGACCTTCTACCGGGCGATTCATGCTTGTCTCGCCGGCTAAGGCTAGGTCGCCCGGTCGCCGGTCGGCGGTTCTTCCTGACGCCTAAGCTGACTCGGTTCGACCTCCCAGCGATCGCGGCCTAAGGTGTTAAATCTTGACACAACAATTGCCCCTGCCTTGCTCCTATGTTGAAGACATGGGGCGAGGTGGTTCTTGGCCGCGATCGTGTAAGGATGAGGACGGGCGATCTTGCCGAAATGACTTACGATTTCGGACTTGGGCTACCATGGTCGATCGCTTAGCTATCTTTCGGTTTTGTACCGCAAAACAACATTGGCCGATCCCCCATGGAAACTTGGTGGTTTCGCTTTGTTTGAGGAATCGTGCACGCATGAGATCGATGGACCGACCCCATGACCGTGTCTTGGTGCGCGAAGACAATGAGTGTCTCGTGACTCACTTTATTATGAGGGTCCTCTCATAGCCGCGCCGCCTCGTATCTAAACGAAGGGCGTGCGGTCTCGGTCTAGAGGAGTCCTTGCGCAAGGCGGCTGGATGAATCAACTCCACGCCCGCGGCTTGTTAGCTCGCTTCCACCTCGGCCACCATGGAGATGGCCGACCTCGACGGTGCACGTGTAGGTCACAAGTCGTCCGTAAACAAGTCTAGAGGGGGTGAATAGACTTGTAGAAACTCTTGAACTCTTTTTCTCGAAGAGTGAGTTTCTTCACTGATGATCAAACAAATGACTAGGAGTCGCTTGTTCTCGATATGTGCGAAGTCACCGATGACGAATATAAATTAACTTAATGAAACACTTTAACAATGGATGCAAAGAAGCTAGAGTATGATGCAAGAAACAAGAAATAACACAAAGCGGTTATAGTGGTCTCGCAGGTGGGGTAATCCTCTACTAATCCACTTTTCTCCAAACCACTGGAGATGAATTCACTATAATTGTCAACCAAAGGATAAAGATTACAGTGATTCACTACACACTACAACAGCTTCCAACCAAAGGGAATTCCGTGTCGTTGTACACACTTGATCGCCTTGCACCTCTTGATCCTCGATCCTGATGCCTTTACACCGCTACTTCAACCAAGAAGTACCCCGTACTCAAGATTTAAAGACAAGAGTGTTTGTCTTCTCCAACTAAAGAGCTTCCTTGAATATGAACTTTTGGATCTCGCTCTTTTCACGATGCTATTGTTTGCTTGAGATTGCTTTGTTTGCTTTGATCGCTAGAGTATATGTTCGCACCGTAGTTTGCTCTGGCCAAATCTTCGGATATATAGATCACGATCTCTCGAGCTTCTTCCTTGTAGCCATTGCAAATCAACAAATCCGTCCGTTGGAGGGAGACTTCATTGTTTAATCTTTCTCGAACGTTGCAAGGTCGATTCCCATTATTTAATTTCATCTTCCGACCGTTGTGATGACTTCGCATGTGAGCGCCGAATCTTTTGAATATAAAAGGATTAAAGTCTTCACGGTGGGTCGATGATTTAAATAAATCATATCTCTTGCGGAATCACTCCAATTTGTCTCTTCACGTTGCATGTGAGCTTTCCGTAATATTTGACTTTTCAAAGCATGCCGACGTGGACTTGGAGAACTAGCCGTAGTTGAGTAGATCGATGTGCGCCTTACTTCTCTGCAGTAGGTCGCCTACCGTATATCGCTTGAGACTTGTCCGATCAGTGACTTCCCGAGGTACCTTGGTCAGCACCGTCAAACTTCTCGATAAATTTTAGTTGACTGTGGCTACTCGATTGAAGTCGGCCGATTTCTCTGACGATAGACTAGACGTACTTTAGTACTTAGCCGATTTTCAAATTTAACTAACTTTGGCTTACGTAAGACACTCATTTGGTTCTTCTTTACACTTTGCCAACTTTATACTTAACACATTTTGGCCTATGGAAGATACTCATTTGGTTCTTCCTTACATTTTGCCAATTAATAAACATTTGATTTTAAATTAATGACATCATCAAAATCTAACAAGTATTCCTAACAGTACGTTGAGACGGGGATTGTGGTATGTGTCCACTGATTAATGTTGGAGAGCCCTCAGACTACGCCGGCCTCGTATTTAAACGAAGGGCGGGCGATCTTGGCCGAAAGGGACCTTGCATGGCCGAAGCAATGTTCCATCGACCGCCAGACCATGGCTTTATGATGTGCGGTGGAGGCGATCTTATGCCTTAGTCCGTCATGTTATATGCCGGATCAGAGATGGCGATCGCGCCCTCCGGTTGCGATGATGTAGCGTGATGATCGCGATCGGGCCAAGATCGCGATCGCCGCCGCCGATCGCTTTATTCGTAGGTCGATATTGGCGATCGCGGCGATCGTTGCCCGGTGCCGATCGCGCGCCACAGTGCTAAGAAGAAACCTTTGCCTCGCCGTAAAATTCGCGGCTCTAGCCCTAAGGCCGCGAGGTCGAGGTCGGGTCTTCGTGAGATGCCCGAACATAGGCGAAAAACCCCGAATCCTCCTAGACCGCGTGAGGGCGGTCTCATCGCTTATGGGCTCGCCATTGAGGATGATTACGTCTACCCGGCCGATGTAGTCCGCGTCGACTCTTCTTCTCCCCGCTTGATTTGCATCATGCGGAGGGGACCTTCTGGCCGGACGACCCGTGGCGAAGTACTCCGTGAAGACGTGCGCCACTGTTAAAGGAGCCAATGGACCGAGGTGGCAATGAAGTGTACCACCGGTGGGCGAGGTCGCCCAAATCCGAGGGAACATTCGGCATCCGGTCGCGCCGATGCCCCACACCCGGCCATGTAGATGTTGAACTTCCTTAGGTGCACTGGGTCCGATCGCCTCGTACACGGGTGTTTGCGGGGAGCGATCTTGTGCCGCACGGTCGAGCTCGATGTCGATCGCGAGCGGCTCGCTTGGCCCGGCGATCGCCTCTTGGCGCCCGCCTGACTCTAGGAGCGCCTTCATGTCGTTGAGTTGACGTTGCATTGCGCCCATCGCGTGGCTTGGCCGCTGCAGATCGGCTTTGGGAGCAGGAGCCGAGGCGATCGTGTACCGATCTCCGGCTCCGCGCGCCGGCCTCGGCACTTCGGCGAGGGGGAGCCAGACGGCCAGCCGCCTTCGGGAGCCTGCAGCCGAGCTCCCGGTGACGGACTCAAACTCCATCGCCTCGTAGCCGGGTCCGACCGCCCGCAGCTGTGTCGGGTCACCGCCTGTGCGATCAAGACAGAGGTGCCCCGCCGGCGAGCGCCTCTTCCCGCGGACGGAGCCTCCCGGCGATCGCCGCCGCTGACGCCTTGAGCTTCCGCTGACTTCCGGCGACGGCCGAGGGGGCGATAGCAGAGGCGCGCTGAGAGCACTCCGTCGCCTCCCGTAGACGGCCAGGGCCCTTCGATCTGCTCCTTGGTTTGGAACCGATCGAGCGAGAGGCTTGGGCCGCCGCCCGTGGACGGATCGAGCGCCTCTCGATCAAGGGGCGCTACCTTCCACCATCGGCCGTGGCTCGGACCGACGGAACAGGGGTTTGGCCGGCCGCCGCTTTCGACGCGAGGCTAAGACATGATTTCGAAGGATTTCTTTGAAGTGCGTAAGTGTCACTTCAGTATCCGCCCGAGAACAATGAGTGTTCTTCTGACGGTAGGTATAAAAATCGAGGGTCGATCCCCTTCCTCTAGCGCCAATTGTTGTTGCCCAAAATATTTATCCGAAGATTAATACCGCTGAAGACGGACAACAAACAACAATCATGAGCACTTCCGAGAGTAGATAAATAATACAAGATTTGCCGGTTTGTTAGGCCCGGCTTGAATGCTCTCGCGAGATGTTATTAATACGAATATTCGTGGATACAAGTATTAATGAGAGAAATCTAAATACAATGAGTGTAAAAAGACTCGTTAATCCGGCTCTTGAGCGAAGCTCGTGTTCTTCGTCCCTCGCCGATAATCTGGATGAGATAGGCCGAGAAGTAAGACCGAAAGATAATCAAGCAAGAGTCGATGTTTGCCAAGTGCAAGTATTTTGCTTCGTATGGTGTGAAATGCGAGAATGCAGAGTGTCCCGAGCCCAAGTGCAGCCGCCTCTTTATATAGGGGTTGAGGTGCCTTGTTTCCTAGTGGGCGATCGTCTTTCGCCATTAATGTAATGGGGCGATCGTCCTAAAGGTCACATGGGCCGCCCGCTAAAAGTCCAGAGATCCACTGGCAGCCACCGAGTGGCCCAATGAGGAGCCGGCACGCGTCCTAAGTACCGTCACAGAGGTCCCACTTTGTTACTTTCGCGGACTTTGTCAAGAGGTGACAGCCGTGGTCACCGCCTTGTCCGCCAACTCTTTCGCAGTCTCGCGACCCCGTTGGTAGGTGAGGTAAGTGACAGTTTGTCCGCCTTTTGTGGATCTCGCACGTGGTGCCGCCTGCTTGCTCGCCTTGGCCGACCGATGGCCATCGCCCAGATCGCCGTGATGCGGTCGCTCTAGCCGACACCGAGGATCGCTTCGCCGGCCACCGAAGGTCGGCAATGGTCGGTCACCAAGGGCCTGGCCGGCAAAGTTACCGAGAGATGATCGTCCATAAGTCTGGCCGCTGAGTCGGCGCCGAGTACCGAGAGGCGATCGTATTCGAGGTCGATCGCCGGCACCGGACTTGTTCGGGACCTTCTACCGGGCGATTCATGCTTGTCTGCCGGCTAAGGCTAGGTCGCCGGTCGCCGGTCGGCGGTTCTTCCTGACGCCTGGCGTTGACTCGCTGTTCGACCTTCTGCGCGATCGCCGGCCGAAAGGTGTTAAATCTTGACACAACATAACGCATTTATTTAATTTACACAGTGAATAAACAACCTATTTTTTAAAAATACAATAGGTGATATGATGAAAAGGTTCATTTTATACATTACATGTGAGTAATCCGTAGTCAGGGCCCGCCCTAATACTTTGATGGCTATAAACCAAATTATTTGGGACTCCATTTATTTATTTATAAGCAAGCCACTTCGATAACTTAGTTTGTACATTTCTCCTGGTGTCTTTTGGTGGTCTTGCCTGCAAGAGTATACAAAGAATAATTAGTTGGGTTTTTCTATCGTCCTTAAGAAAATTTGGTCTAACGTTGCATCAAGATTAAAATTATATATTTTTCATATTTGTCGATTCTAATTTACACATTGATCATAATAAGAGAAGAATATACAAACCTAATCAAGAAATATGAATAAATATGTAGTAAAATTAAGATGTATTTTTTATCGTTAGGTCAGTAAAATTTGGTCTTATGTTAGGCAAGATTAAAATTGCATATTTTTTTGTTGATTCCAATCCACACAGCTCAACTCTAACAAGAAGAATATAGAAATTAGAATCGACAAATATAAAAATACGCAATTTTAGACTGCCTAACGTCAGGCCAAATTTTCCTGGTCTGGCGGTAGAAAAGCCCTAATTAGTTAGACCACTGTGTCAGTCGGTTGCAAAATCTAGCTACCTTCTCTATTTAAGACATTAAAATTAAAACCACATGTATTTAGTCGAGTGAGGTAGTGATTATAAATTACAGGAAGTGATTTGTTGAAGCGGAAATTAAAAATTAATTGAGATTTGGGAGACGTATTTATTTATTTGAATAAATAAATACTTGTTAATGTTTCATTTAAATATATAAAGTAAAATCAGAAGTAAACATGGGAATTTTTAAATATATATCCTTATAATTCTAGATTTACGATTAGATTATGTCGAAAACTTGCATGAGGTTATTCTTACGGAACACGTTTCGCAATACGTAGTTAAGGGTGTGTTCTTCATTGCTTGGCGTCATTTTCTATTTTTATTTTCAAAACACTAAAAACGTGTTCTTTTATCATTTTCAAAATGGAAAAATATTTGTACACAAACGCAAAATGCCCAAAACCTCATTTTGAGCGTTTTGTGTGTATTTCAACAAAAATTTTCAAAATGCTCAAAATGCATTTTGAGTTTTTTTTTTTTTTTGATTATCCTAATTTGAAACTAAGTCTAAAATAAAGATTTATGAATTTAATATTAATATTACAAAAAAATATTTTGCAAAATAAATTTAATGTAACGCGTTTTCAAAGAATTTGAAAACAAAAATAAAAACAAAAACTACAAAATATTTTTCAAAATAAAAATACAAAATGAAATACAAACAGTCTAAGTATTACATTGTTTGTAACATGGTTGCGTGGATGCCGGATCTTGGGATCGTGGTGGAGGCTCCTGACCGAATAACATTCTCAGCTCATATCATCAAAATCTACAACCATGCAGAGAATTTCAATGAACATTTATCTCGAATATCAACTTTTGTGCAATTCTTTACCGCTGAATGATCTGTCGATTTTGCAACAGAACGGGATGTCGGGTTCGCCTTCTAGACTCACATGTCAAGTCGGACCTGTTTCCGCAGCCATTATAATTCAATATGTATATATTTCCTCTGTCCATTAAAAGTGTAGCAAATTTGATTTTTACGGTCTCCAATATACAACTCTGAACGTTGATAATTTTATTTATATAGGAATAAAAATTATAAAAAAAAATATTTTGAAAATACACATTAAAACAAATCTAACAAATTTATTAATTTTGACCGTAAAAATCGAACACGCTACACTTTTCATGGATAAGGGAGTATAATCATTCAATTTCTAAGTAGATATCGTTTGACTCTTTCAATATTGAATTTAGATCATTTATTTCTTTCTAAATATTGTTTTTAAAATATTTCATAATATTGTCTTTAATAACTTCTCGAAAAAGAATTAGAAAGTTATTCATGATCAGAATTTTTGTCTCGAGAAGAACGACATCCATTTACATATGCACGTGTGGGAACATGGGGCCAAAGCACAATTAGCACCGATTCACTATACAACTAGTTTTATGCAATCACATATGTACTTGTATACATAGATAAATTATGTATTCAATTCATTTTCTATAAATGTGCATTGAGATCAATATGATGTAGTGTATCATCTTAATTGTGTACTGATCGAAATATAAATATGCATTACATCATAATATGTATGCATTATCATCTTATTTTTGTTTCTTGGCTTGCATAAAATTAAGTGTACATTGAATCCATATTAAATGAAGAGTATTTTTTTTTTTTTTTGGTAATTATTATTCCTGAAAGTGATTAGTATGATTTAAGCACTAGGTAAATATAGTGTTAAACTTGTGTTAAACTTGCTTACTGGGGACCATGTTGAGTGGAATTCCAAGGTTCTCCTTGATGAACTCTTGGGAAGGCATCTTGCAAAGGTTAGTGCACATTCCTACACAATTTGTCTCCTCCAAAAACCTGAATCAATTGATTTATCTCATGAGGAAGTGGAATGTAATATATATATATATAGAGAGGGAAAAATAAATATGAGGCGTCACACATGTTAAGGGGGAGGGAGTGGGGCTCGGGTAAGGGATCGGGTATCCTTACCTGAGCGGTAACACCGCCGCCGCGGCATCGGGTAAGGCGGGCGGTGTTACCATGCGGCTTCGAAGCCGATCGGTGGGGGTTGGTTTTAAAAATTTTAGCCGTTGCAACGGCTAATTCAATAAAAAAAAAAATTTCCCTATAAAATCAAACCTTTTCAACTCATTTTTTCAAAATAAAAACACACAAAACACAAATAAAAACACACACTAATATTTCAAAAACACAAAACCATGGATCCAAGAAGAGGTAAAAACTTCCACCTCGCAACCACAACAAACTCCGTTAGATTTAGCCCATTTTATTCTCAAGCATTCCCGAATCAATTTTACGTTCCACAACCTCCATCTCCACATCCATTTTACCAATATAATATGGGTCCTCCTCAAATGAATCCTCAACACTACAACATCACTACTACAAGCGAGTTCTCCCCGTTCGAAAACATTGATGAAGACGTAGAGTACGTACCCGAAACACAACCACTACCAAACAAAGAAGACGAAGATGAGGAAGTTCAAGAAGTCGATCCGAGAGGGAAGAAAAAAGCATTCGGTGGGAGGAGGCCCCGTGAACTTTGGTCGCCGGCACAAGAGGAGGCTTTGGCGAAAGCGTGGATTCAAATCTCCGAATGTGGTGTTGTCGGTAATGAACAAAAGTCCGACGGTTTTTGAAAACGGATTCTCAAGCATTACGAGGGAACTATGGGTTCGAGTTCACGAACTTTTCATTCGTTGAATACCAAGTGGAAAACAATGAACACGGCCATGGGTATTTTCAACGGCTACTACCTCCAAGCGGTACAAACTATACTTTTTATTTTACGTAATCTATATTTTTTATTTTACATAATCTATATTTTTATTTTGTATATAATGTAGAAACGTGCTAAGGCTAGTGGGTGCAACGACTTGGACGTGGTGAGGCAAGCTGAGTCCGATTACTATACAGCAAAAAAAAGACAATTTACTCATACCTTGGCGTGGGAGATTGTCAGAGGTCATGACAAATGGACGGAGCAAGAATGTTTTCAAGATATTGCCGGTGCGACAAGCAACTCTTCAAAAAGGAAGTCGGGGGAGTATGAATCGGCAAGCAACACCGTTCCCGACATGAATGAAGACCCCAACCCTCCACTTTCATCAAGAAAGATGAAAAAGAAGCAAGGCGCATCCTCGTCGATCTCAAGTGTTGCGGATGAAATCAACTCCTACACACAAAAGAAGACACAATATTTGGAAGAAAAACGCGAGAAGGATGCTTTGGCAAAACAATTGTTGGCTACACAACTCGAGGGGGCGAAGTTCAAGAATGCACAACGGGAGATGAAGTTTTTTTTGGAGCCGCATGATCACATTCGCGATCCCGCTATGTTGGAATTCGTTGTTAACCAAAAACGTGAAATTGCGGCCAAACACGGATGGGCTTGCAATTTTTAAGTTGTAGTTTCAACTTGTTTTAATTTCAAATTATGTAATGTTTTTTTTTTAAGTTGTAGTTTCAATTTTTAAGTTGTAGTTTTTTTAAGTATTATGTAATATATTTATTTTTAATGAAATGGTATGAATTTATGTAATTATTTTATTAAGTATTATGTAATGTTTTTATTTATAAAGAAATGGTATGTTTTTATTTTAATATTGAATGTGATTTTATGTATTAAAAATATAAAAAAAAAATTGGGTAGTATAGGTGTCCACTCCTCCACTTAGGGTAGTGTTAGGGTAGAATTGGGTAGTTTTGAGTTGGAGGGTTTTATTGGATAGAGGTGATGTGGCACCAGGGTATTAGGTGACCACTCCCTCACCCCTAAAAGATTTAAGTTAAAAGATAAGAAAGAATTTGATCTATAGATCTTGATAACATGGATGGTTTAGATTATTTATTCTCCAAAAAATATATGTATGGAATGCAATGTTTTAGTGCATCGATATTTTGATGCATATAATGCATAGTTTTAATGCATTGCAACTTTTATGCACGAAATGCATATATTGCATGCACAAGCCGGACCGTACATCACACAAAATTAATGATTCAGATTTATTCTTATTCCTTACTCAAAAAGTCATTCGCCTCTCTCTCTCTCTATATATATATATATATATATATAAGTGGGATGCAAAAGTGAAATAGGGAATCCATTAAGGGCAAAATACCTGCATTTTGGTATATACACCACATTCTTCTCTTTTTCCCCTTCATTCTCTGACTCTCTCACCTAAACATAGTAATATGGGAATAAAAGAAAACATAAACAATATGACACTCCAATAGAATGAAATCTAATAAAATACTCATACAATTTATTATAAAATATAGAGTATATTTTTTGATATAGAAGTCGAGAATCATTTTTCTTCTCGAAATAAATGATCTCATATACCTCATATAAAAATATAATGCCTCCGTTTCTTGATTATTATCGCTTTGATTTTTCGAAACTCAGCTTTGGCCGTTGGTTATTTTAAAATATTTTAACAAGAATAACAAAAGTATATCGATAAAATTGTAATGAGAAGTACTTTTATAATCTTTATCATTTTGTCTAAATTTAAAGCAACGTAGCGAGTTAATTAACAAAAATGCAAGAAGATGTGGGGTTCGTTGATACTACGCATACCGAAATACACAAGAAATACAAAAACCCTAATTTTTAATTACCAAATACTCAACCACCTAAAACACTATATATAAGATCCTTATGTATACTAGCAGGATAAACTTGGACCATAAGCAACTATATATAATATAAATCTAAATAAATCCCAACTTACTAAATTAACTAATTAAATAGTAAATATATCCTAACATTTAATCTTTATCTCTATTACAAAGTTAGATTTTGTAAAATGGAAGTATTTAGGGTTTGGAGTTTAGGGTTTAGGGTTTAGGTACCTCGCATGGACCAACGAGCCAAGAAAATAGAACGGTCGTCATAACTGCAAAGTATTGTGATGCACGTTTAGAAGGAGGTAGCAATGTTCTCGCCTGCAAACACGGGAATGATCAATTACAAATACTGTATGTTTCAATTAATTAGATATTCTACGTCCTAATTTATGGAATTCATTATGCTCGGTGGGGTGGACATTTATTTCATTATGTCGTGTCCGGCCGGCTCGACTCGGCTCGGTTCGGGTCGGCTCGAATGGCGATTTGGCGAAATGTCTCGGCGTCTTGAAGTTATCTTTTTACTGCAATTTTATTTGGCAAAAATTCATTTTTGCTAAACCGCCTCAATTATAAAATCCCAATTTTTCGGATCTGGATAAATATCAAATTAATTGATAATTATCGATTTAATATATTAGGATAACTGTCAAATTAATTGGTAATTATCGGATTAATATATCAATAGATTAGGATAAGTATCAAAGACACCAATCATAATCGGTTTAGAGTTCCTCCAAAGACATGTATTCCTCTCGTCTTCACCTATAAATACACAGCTTGAGGGGTCCGATTTTCTTACCTCTTCCATACGATTTTCTGAGCAGTTTTCTTCTTCATTTTTCTTCTCCTCTATGTCGGTGATAGTATACAGATTTTATTCTAACTCGCTGAGGGTGCAGGGATCATCGATTCATTGCATATGGGTGTTGTTTTATCCTGGGAGGCAGGCGTTACACGCCGTGGTGGGGGCGAATCTGCTTTAGAGAGACATATCTTCCGTACTTATCGACTTACTTTAAGTTTCGGTATCGCAAATATATTTGTTTTGCTAACACTTTTTTGCGTGGTTTTCTAAAATAAATTTGCGATTCTGCATCGTTTTTCAAGTGTTCGTTTTTAATTTTGCCAACATGCATTATATGCATCACAATATAGATGTAATAAAATATGCATTCCATGCATATGTTTTTGTGAGAATAAATCTAGGTCATCCATTTAATCAAGATATATGGATCAAATTCATTCTTATTTCTGAACTTAAATCCATTCTCACCTGAATATCCCCTATATACTAATGCAGAATATGCTGATCCTAAGTGGCAGCTTCTCATGCTTCGGCTGCCACATATCTTATGCTGGTGCTTCGTGTGCTTATGTGTCAGCCCCTCATGCTTCAGTGGACACATAATCAATTACTGACCTCATCATCATTGCATTAATTACATTATATTATACCTGAAATAACTCCTACCTGCCTTATTAATTTTTACAAAATAAGTAATATGAATTATAAAAATAGGAATTGATCATATTTACAAAAATATTTCACATTTTTATTAATTAAAAATATAAATCCCAAATAAAGAGAAATTTAATAAAATATATAGTATAGTAGTGTGTACTATATGTTAAAAACTTAAATCTAAAATTTCGCGGAAATATTATAGATTTCCACTAATTAATTAGTTTATGTTAGTTAGTCAGTATAATTAGGTATACCAATAAAAGAAATATCAAGTGAAATGAAAGATGTTTGAGAGTATTGTAAAAGAAGTATTGAATATATGTAGTTAAAAAGTACTCAAGCCTAATCAATTAAATAAATCAAAATAATATTATTGAAAGTGTAGAAACAATAGTTTGATTATTATTTATAAATAAATCAAAGAAACTATGTAATAAATCAATTAGTTTATCCGAGTTGTAAATCTTATTTAATTATATAAAATAACAAAATAAACGAAAAAACTCATATTTACTAAATTATATAATTACTGATTTTATGAATTTTCAAAGAGATATTTCTAAATACATAAGCAATAAACTTAATAATAATACACTAATCCGTAGATTCGTTGTACAAAGATAATTTTAGAAAATAAAAGTTGATCGTTTTAAGTGATTTTCATGTGATTTTTTATTTGTTTACCATTAAAAGATTTATTAATTTATTTACTTTTGAAATCAACTATATATTTTTGAAAGTTTTAGATTGCTTTTGTATTTCAAATTATATCCTTATAATTTATGTAATTTTTTTTCAAATATAAGGATGAAATTATCTCCTTTTTTGCTATTTAACAGAAACCGTTAAATACTTAACGATTTGGACTATTTTGGCAAAAATAAGACGTGGAACCAAATCTATTTTTAATAATTTTTCATAGGACCAGAGTGTAATCTTTCCTCCTAAAATATGTAAGCAATTTTTTTTATAATAACATATTTATCAATAGAATGATCTCTAAATAAAAGAGGGTTATAGAGAATAAAAATTGACTATAAATCTTTTTAAAAATATATTTCGATAAGTATTTTAATTATTTTTATTTTTCAGTCACTCAAAAAATAGGAAATTCATTTGAGAAAAGAAGTAAATTATTGCGCTATTGCAAGAATAATTGATTATGTGTGAGACTTTAGTTTTCTTTATTTTATTTTCTAATATGCTTTGGATGATGCACATTTGCAATATTTTGGTATAATTGCTTCCATAATATTTATTATGTCATACTACACATTTAGGAGTAAAGTATTTATTCCATAATTTATATTAAACTCATCAGGTAGTCGAATGGCATTTAAATTTCAAAGACGACAATTTCCACTAATTATGCTTTTCCATAGTTGTGCACTCTTTCATGTTGACGTGCACCAGTCAACACTCATATTCAATCTTGATCAGTTTTATGTAGTCGTATCAAAGTGAAGAGCACGAAAGCCTTCAATTTTTTTATTGCGACAAGAATGGTGTTATCGTAAATAGAACAACTGATGTAATTTACAAAGAAGTGATATAAAATTTATGGTGAATGGTTAGGTATTATGCGTTCCATTCACAAGTTAATTAGTTTTCATATGATCTATTTCATATATATATATATATATATATATATAGAGAGAGAGAGAGAGAGAGAACTTGCCAGATTAAATATAGGCCTGGGCACGACCATATCAAGAGTCTGAAGAATAATTTCCCTCTGTTGGCTCGGACTGAAGTTCCGATGCGTCATTCTTGCTGCTTCCACCAGCCCATCATACCCACTCCCCTTGCTTTTATGCCCTGTGTTCATCAATTCAAAACAAACACACACACACACACATAGACATGTGTGTATGTGTGTGAAAATTTCCTAATCAGCCTTTATACCGATTAGTGATTACATCTAATTTAATTAATTTTGTATTTATTTTTCCTTCTCCAAGTTATACATAGACCGTCCAATTTAAATTAAAATCGCGTTTCAATTATTAATTATTTGTTTGTATGTATATGACGTATATATGAATCTATTATGTACATGTACATGAAATAATCAGAACCTGTTGAAGCTTGTAAGCTATGAGAGAGATGGTTAATGGCTACTCGATGAAACCAGTTGTCGTTGTAGATGCTTTTCGATTCGTGAGATATATTATTCAAGTCCTTGTCCGCGAGCACCGACAGAGTGAAAGGAGAGCGGCGTCTAGGGTTTTGCATGGGGATTTTCCGATTGATTTGTGGTGGTCGGAAGAGGCTTTTGTACGTTGGTACTAGGGCGACATCCATGAGGTGGCACTAAACTGTGGAGAGAGAGAGAGAGAGAGGGGTGGGGTGGGGGAGAAGAAATGTAAGAAAGGTTAACAATAGCCCCAAGGGATGGCATATATTTAAAGGAATGCGTTTAGTGAGGTGAGTTGCAATCCTTAGGGAGGGAGTGGTCACCTGTCACTGCAGGCCACATTACCTCTATCCAATAAAAACTCTCCAACTCAAAACTACTCAATTCTACCCTAACACTACCCTAAGTGGAGGGGTGGTCACCTATACTACCCGATTTTTTTGTTCATACATAAAATCACATACAATATTAAAATAAAAACATACCATTTCATTAAAAATAAAAACATTACATAATACTTAAAAAAAACATTACATAAAAACATACCCGATTCTTTTTTGTTCATACATAAAATCATATACAATATTAAAATAAAAACTTAGCATTTCATTAAAAATAAAACATTACATAATACTTAAAAAAAAACATTACATAAAAACATACCCGATTTTTTTTGTTCATACATAAAATCACATACAATATTAAAATAAAAACATACAATTTCATTAAAAATAAAAACATTACATAATACTTAAAAAAACATTACATAAAAACATACCCGATTTTTTTTTGTTCATACATAAAATCACATACAATATTAAAATAAAAAAACAAAAAGGAAAAAAAAAAGGAAAAAAAGGGTACCGCTCGCCTTAGTGATCAGCTTCAGAAACAAAAAAAAAGGAAAAAAAAAAATAAAACCCCCCACCGATCGGCTTCAGAAGCCGCATGGTAACACCGCCCGCCTTACCCGAGTCCCCGACGGCGGTGTTACCGCTCGGGTAAGGGTACCCGATTCCCTTACCCGAGCCCCACTCCCCCCCCCCTTAGGTATTTTGTTATAGATCCAGCTGCTTTGGACCACTGCTATTGCAATGAATGATAAGAACCTTAAGTCATTAGGTGCGGGGTTCGAGTCTGGAGCAGGACGGGGTTTTCATTCTATTGCGTTACTCCAGCAAGGAAAACTTGTGTGGAGGTGAGACGGTTTCCTCGCGAACCTATTATGCCCCACTTGGCTCCAGCGTGGACCCGGTTAAGACAACATAGTCTGGGGTAAGTGGTGGTTAAGACCCTCCGATTTGGAGGGTGGTCGAGTCTAAGTTGAAATTCGCCATTCAAAAAAAAAGGTATTTTGTTATAGGATTTGTTGGATTTAGAATTTTGATATTCATAATTTGGATATTGGGAGTGCTTTGAACAATAAGGATACATGTTTGTTATAAGATTTAAAATTCTTACTTTTTAATGTAGACGTGAAATATTATATCTGAAAAAGTGTATGATGTCGTATTGCTATATAGTATTATACAAGTGGGAAGGCGTCCGCTGCGTTGCAGCGGGAGTTTTCGAGGAATAATGTTTGCCCGCTGCGATAATTCTTTACGAATAATGTTTGGGCGGGGCTTCTCGTTGTAAGATCGTGGTATTTTTTGGCCGACACGTGTTGTATTTGCTTGAAACAAATGTTGTGTCAAACTATATTTGTAGTTGTCGTACGACGTCCTTTTTGGAATAAATGTTTTGTCGGGCACCAATGTGTTGCGGCGGGGCTAATTTTGACCGTTATAGTTTTAAAATTTAGAATAATTTTAAAGTTATTTGATAGGTTAATGGTGTATTTTGAAAGTTCTTTTATTTAGAAACTTCAACATTTTTTATAAAACAGTACGTACGTCAAAAGTATATCAATATTGGGCTTGTATTGTTCGTTATCGAGAGGCCTTTTTGGTAGTATTTTTTTATTCACGAAACCGGTAGGTATCTGTTAAATATTTGGTAAATAAAGTTTGTTATCTAAAAAAGTCGTAAATATTAAAAAGTTGAGGGTGTGTTTTGTAATTTTTTATTCTTTATTCCTATGCTACACTGAGTTACAATTTCTTTATCGCTGCTACAGTAAAGTTTGAATTTTTTAATGCTTAATAATTGGAAAATATTATTTTATGGGGCACGAAACCCTATTTCTTCTCCTTTAGTATATATAGAGAATATGGAGTCGTATTATTAAAAGATAAAAAAAAGATAACGTTGTAGTATTATTATACTGTATTTACTTGTATTATTTAAAAGTAACAAAGAGGAGAGAGATATGATGTTGAATTATTACATAGTATTTGGTTGTATAATTTTAAGATTAAAAGAGGAGGGAGACATAATGTGATATAAAGTAAAATAAAGTAAATATAAGATGTACGAGGCATTATCCAACCCGTGCGATGCACGGTCTTTAATTGAATATCTACGTGTTTTGTACGTAATGTTGGGGCAGACGGTTGAATGAACAGATGACGGAATTTAAATGTCTTTTAAAGAAGTTTATATATTTTTTTTATTGTTATTGTCCTTTTATTTTAGTCTATGTAATTAATTAGTTATATGAAATGAAGTTTTACTAACCCGTGTGTTGCTCCGGGGTTGTTTTTGGTTTATTCAACCCGTGCGATGCACTGATTGTTTCTAAATTTTCATAGCTAAAATTTAACCATCTTGTAATTTATACTATCATTTAAAAGTTCAATTTAATCACCTTGTGTATTAGAAGGTCCATTTGCATTGTGATGTTTATCATAACTTTTATATTTAAATTAGTTTATTTATATTAAAAGTTAAAATTAAAAAAGTCTCTTCATATGTAATCCTTTAATATGAATAAGTTACATAAATTTTTTTTGCCTATTTATTTGGCAATTTTGCCATAGCGAATTATAAAACCATTTGTAGTTTGATATATATATATATGTTTGAGGAGAAAAGTAAAGACAGCAATCAATTGTATTAATAATCAATGAATAGAGGGGCTTTTATATAGGCATTACAAAGAGAGTCTTTCCATACATAGGATTCCTAGTTAAGGTAAGACATCTAACAGGATCCAACTACTTATGGAAGAGTCTAGAACCTTCCATAACGCTTATCCCCCTACAACTAGTATTAGGTAAGACACCAATACGGGAAAGATTTCCCGGAACACTCCCCCTGTGTCGAACGCTAATACTAACATGGTGCACAAAGTGTTGCCTCGGTAAAAAACCTTTCCAAGTCAAATAAAACCCCGTGGGAAAAACAAAGACTTTGGTGAGGAAAAAGAGCGCAACGCACCAACTACAAATGTCAGAATCATGTGAAGTATACTCCCCCTGAGGTATACATGACAGCTCATTCCATCGAGCCATCTTTAGTTGAGCTCGGATAATCGACACATGCCGATGCTTCTCACATGTTTCTCAAATGTAGATTTCGGCAGAGACTTAGTGAACAAGTCTGCGATATTCTCATCGGAACTCACTTGTTTCACTTCGATATTCAGCAATTTCTGTTGTTGCTGATTATAGAAGAACTTCGGCGCAATATGCTTGGTATTGTCACCCTTTATGAAACCTAACTTCATCTGCTCAATGCATGTCGCATTGTCCTCAAAGATGCAAGTAGGGGTTGCTGTAGTGGGATCTAATCGACACGTTCCTCGTATATGGTCTATGACTGACCGGAGCCAAATGCACTCCCTTACGGATTCATGCAATCCAATTATCTCTGCATGGTTCGAGGAAGTAGCAACCAGGGTCTGCTTGGTAGATCGCCAAGATATCGCCGTATTCCCAATGGTGAACACATAACCAGTTTGGGAACGTCCTTTATGCGGGTCAGAGAGATAACCGACATCAGCAAATCCAACTAACGTGTCGTTAGGATTCTCTGCATAAGGGGTAAGCTTGCTCGCATTAGCACTTCTGGTAGTCAAGCTACCATGCTTAGCTGCAATATCAGAGGAAGATCGACGGTCGGTATGCATCGTCTTAACCTCAACAATTCCTTTCGGAATATCACTCTCTTTTGCGTAGGGAAAGAACAATCCAAGGTCACTGGAGCCTTTCAAGTATCGAAAGATGTGTTTTACTCCATTCCAATGCCTTATCGTGGGAGCGGAGCTAAATCTCGCTAACAGATTCACAGAGAATGCGATGTCTGGACGAGTACATTGAGCCAGATACAACAACGCACCGATTGCGCTAAGGTACGGTGTTTCTGCTCCAAGGACCTCTTCATCCTCCTCTTTAGGACGAAACGGATCCTTGTTCATTTCCAAACTTCGACCAATCATGGGGGTAGCAAGAGGATGTTCCTTGTCCATGCTAAATCGCCTGAGCATTTTGTGGACATAGGCAGACTGATGAATGAGTATACCATCATCTCGATGTTCTAGCTCTAAGACCAAGCAGAATCGAGTCCTCCCCAGATCTTTCATCTCGAATTCGGATTTAAGGTAGCGGGCCGTTTCATTGACCTCATCTATGGTACCGATGACATTCATGTCATCTACATAGACGGCTACAATCACGAATCCTGCATCTGTTCTTTTCACGAATATGCATGGACAGATGTCACTGTTCTTGTATCCCTTCCCAACCAAGTATTCACTTAGGCGATTGTACCACATCCTTCCGGATTGTTTCAAGCCATACAGTGAACGACGCAATTTCACAGCGTACGCGCTCCGTGGTTTAGAGCTACTTGATTTGGGCCATGAAATCCCTTCGGGGACTTTCATATAGATATCCGTATCTAGATCCCCATAAAGATATCTTTGAACCACATCCATAAGCCGCATGTTCGATTTTCGGACACTACCAAACTGACTAAGTAGCGGAAAGTGATGATGTCCATAACGGGAGAATACGTCTCCTCGTAGTCAATGCCAGGGCGCTACGAGAAGCCTTGGGCAACTAGTCTCGCTTTGTAACGCATGACCTCATCCTTATCATTGCGTTTACGAACAAAGACCCATTTATGTCCAACTGGTTTAACGCCCACGGGTATTGGCTCGATAGGGCCAAATACCTCACGTTTAGCCATTGAGTCTAGTTCAGCCTGCATTGCATCTTTCCATTTCGGCCAATCGGCTCGTTGTTGACACTCAAAGAACCGAGCGGCTCAGCGTCGTCGTCTTCAATAATTTCTTGAGCGACGGAGTAGGCAAAAGCATCGTCGACTAGCGTGGACGACCTGTCCAATAGTACGTATTCACTCGTACATTGCATCGAGATTTCTTTATTTTCTGACATCAACAAAGTTTCCGACGCGTCCGTCGATTGTTCCATTGTTGATTCGAGGACATATCCGTATTCAGAGATAATCTCGTGTGACAGAGTCACTGTGTCGATGATGAGAGGATTTTGTGCCTCCGTTCCTCTTCTCTTCCGAGGTTCGGTATCCTTTCTACCCACTGGCCTCCCCCTCTTTCGAGCAGGGATAAGAGCAGCCGAAGCAGCCGTCCCACCACTAAGGTTGACGCCGGTGGCATCATTCCTTTGGGCGGCTGAACCTTGCCCTATAACTGGGACTTCCAACCTTGCAGGAACATTCGCAGCGGGAATGGTAGATCTTGTCACTTTCGCAGCAGGAACATTTCTTTCGTAGGGAAATTCAACGCTTTTGATAAACCCATTGCTAAGACTCCTTCGGAACCGAATGTTCATCTGAATAATCATAAGGCTGAACCTATGGGTCAAGATGAATATGCTAAGATCATTGGGAGTTTGATGTATCTGTCAAATTGTACTCGTCCTGATATAGCATGCTCGGTTCATAAGTTCAGTAGCTACACAGCTAATCCAAGTAAAGAACATTGGAGGGCTCTAGAACGAGTACTGAGTTATTTAAAATATACTCAGAACTTTGCGATTCATTATTCAAGAGAGCCTGCTGTACTTGAAGGGTATTGTGATGCTAATTGGATATCCGAATCGAAAGACTCATTTTCTACGAGTGGATATGTGTTCACTATTGGAGGTGGTGTTGTATCTTGGAAGTCCAATAAACAAACTTGTATTGCTAGGATAAAGCTGGTGAAGAAGCTGAATGGCTTAAGAATTTCCTCGAGGATATTCCATGTTGGACGAGACCTGTGCCATCTGTGTTGATACACTGTGATAGCCAAGCTGCTATTGGACGGGCACAAAATATTTTTTATAACGGCAAGTCTCGACATATTCGTCGACGACATAATACCGTGAGACATTTGATCTTGAGTGGTATTATCTCAATTGACTATGTAAGGTCAATAGATAATCTGGCGGATCCGCTGACGAAGAGTATTAATCGAGATCAAACGTATAAATTATTAGAGGGTATGGGTGTTAAATCCATATCTTAAGGATGATTATAGTGGAAACCCAACCTTGTAGATTGGAGGATCCCAAGAGCTTGGTTCAATGGGATAACGAAGTTATAATAATCCATGTGTTAAAACACTCAAACATACCTATTTTCTGAGAACAGTAAGTGATTGTTTACCTACATGTGGTGAGGTTAAGTCTTATGATTTTTAATGATTCTTGATTACCTCGTAGAGGTCAAGTATAGTAGGATACTTGTAATAAGAATCACCTATATAAGTGTGAAGTGAGGGCCGCTTAAGTTGATACACTTATGAATCCAAAGGGGTGTCCAAGGCCGAAAAGGACACAAAACGTTAGAATGGACGGAATTGAGATGATATTGTGTCTATATTATTGTCTCAGTATATACTATGGAGGACTAGTTCAAGGTTTTCATGACCACTATGCCGCCAGTATACTCGATAATGTTGACAATGGATAGGTTCAAGGTCACAAGCCACCTAGCCAAATGCAATATTGTCTCTTGGGGACTGAATTATGCATTTGTATTCATTTTGCATTGGCATTCTCACTCATGTGGGGGATTGTTGGAAATGGTTTAGTAATTAACCATTTATTATTTAATTAAAATATTTATTGAATGTTAATCTACGTCGTGAGTAGATGAACATGGCATATTTAATATTTCTAAACCGATTTTCAGTGAGTGAGATATTATATGTTAAAATTGGATGTTGGAGTAGGAACTAATATGATATATATGATGTTAGTTATCCCACATTGATTGTGGATGTATGTTTTGGCTTGTATTTAAAGTCTTTGCCTTTATGGGCTTAATAACAAGTGGGTTGGTGTGTATGGGTGTCCTCGCGCGCGCGCACACACACGCGCGCCGTCGCCGACCGACCGACCGTCCGTCCGTCGGGTCGGGTCGGGCACGGGTCGGGCTCGGGATCTGGCTCAGTCCAGGCCCAGGACGTGGATCTTGGCAATTGATGCTTTGGGCTTATCTTTTTGGGCCAAATCCGTAAGTCCACTAACCTTTTGGTATGGACTAAGCCTTTTGGAATGGACCAAGACTCTTGAGTTGCCTTCATACCAAGACTCTTGAGTTGTGCATGACTCTTCATCCGATCGAGCCCTTTGGGCGTCTCATACCGCCAGCCATCATGGCAGAATTAATGGCGACGGATCCCTTCACTTGTGTTGCTACCCAAAATATTATCCGGAGATAGATATTACTGGAATGGATGGATTGCAAACAAAGTGCGAGAACACTTCCGTGGGAAAAGTAAATAACACAAGATTTGCCGGGGTTGTTAGTCCCGGGCTTGAATGCTCTCGCGAGATATTATTAATACAAATATTCGGGGATACAAGTATTAATGTAAGAGTATAATTACAATGAGTGTAAAGACCCTTGTTATCTTAGCTAGTGAGCGTGTTGATTGCCGGTAACAACGTTGATGAGCTGTGACAACTGTGAGAAATCGACAGTTTCCCACAGCGTGTAGTAGCTGTGTGTTTGAGTTCCGGGGCTTGTGAGTGTCTTCGGATCTGCGCTGTGGAGAATCCTTGCCTCTGCCGACTGTCTTCTGGTTGAGAGGTACTGAAAGAGAAATCCTGAGGTAGATTCAGGAGATGAAGCCAAGAGCTTGAAAGTAAGTATGTATTTCCGTGAATGAAGTTGGAACTTTTCTCTGTTATGAGTGGTGCTGAGAGGAACCTTTTCCTAGTTGCTGGAAGTTCCCTATTTATAGGACTGGGAGCTGTTGGGCGATCGCCTTTGCTGCATTATAATAAGCGAGCGATCGTCTTTTAGCACATGGGTTTCTCTTCTTAAAGTCCACAGGAGTTGCTCGCAGCCGGCTGTGCGGTCCAATGAGAAGTCTGCAGGCGTCCGAATCGCTGTCACGGGCGGTCCCACCTTGTACCTTTCGGCGGGCTTGTCGGTAGGTGAGAAGGTGGTGAGAGGCTGTGGTCAACGATCCATGAAACGCGGCGCCTGTCGCGGATCTGCACATGGGCGCTGCTTTGAAGTCCAGTCTTTGTGGTCTTTGACGGATGATGGTTTCTATCTGCGGCATAGGACGATCCTCTTAAGTCGGGCACCAAAGTCGATCGCTAGGCGCCAAGGGGCGATCGCCTTTGAAGTCGATCGCTAGATACCCGAAGGTGGTTTGGTATCTTTGGTTAGGCGAGTCCGCCATAGTTTGATTGGTTGTGGACTCGGTCGCTCGGCCTTGTAGTCGATCGCCTGTCGAGGTGAATAAATCTTGACACAACAACCTGATTAAGGAGAGTGCTATATATATCAGCACATTTGGTCATTGCAGATTCACGAAAACAGCTCATTTTTATAAAAGCATAGCATAACATATTCACTTCAGTCATCGTTCCAGTCCAATTCATAATATTATTTGTAATACACGTACAAGTACCGAATTATTCCAATATCGAGTATACTTAGATCGCTAAGAGCATATATATATACCTAGGGGTGGACACGAACCGAACGAACCGAGCTTTTGGTGTTATTGACCGTTCGTTCGTTCGGTTCGTGTAGTGTTCGGTTCGTGTTCGTGTTCGACAAACATTACAAATTAGTGTTCGAGTTCGATTCGACATATTTTTTATTGTTCGTGTTCGGTTCGTTTGTGTTCAATTGTTCTGTTCGTACGCTTTGTTCGTTTGTGTTCAATTGTTCTGTTCGTTCGTTCGGTTCGTTTGTGTTCAATTATTTCTGTTCGTGCCATATTATATATAATATAATATAATATATTTATATATATATATATATATATATTAATGTTCGCGAACACCCGATCAAAATATAAAATGTTCGATGTTCGGTTCGAAAATATTCGAATATGTTCGCGAACATGTTCGATTCGATCAAACCGAACTCAAACTGACCGTTGACTGAATTTTTTCACGAACATTTCGTGAACGTTCACCCCTATATATACCACATCAACATCGCTTTACTTGGGAAATCGGGTTTTTACCGATCAGCTTATTATAGAGATTTTTATTTAAACTGCTCCATCAAGTTATCAAATGAAACATACGAAACTGATTCCGGAAATTGTAATTCCTCGTACACATGTTAGTGTCTCATTGATTTTCACAATTAGTCAACTCTTTATAAAATGAGACCATTCCGCCACATCTTAGTCGGGGATAAAAAAAGATGTGCGTAGCCAACGGCGGAGCCACCACGACAAAAGTAAGTGGATTGGTGACGGCCGACTCTTCTTGTTTTTTTTGGTGTGAACTCTCTAATTACTAACAATAAGCGCGGGTCTGTAATTCAAGCGGGGAACAATGAGACGAACATGTCATGCTGGAAAATTTACCTCTAGATCGGGGGTGGGATCGAGCCTCTTGGGGGTACTCAGGACAAGGGACGATCCCCCTCGTGAAAAAAGAAAAAAGAAAAGAAAAACTCTCTAATTACTAACAATAAATAAATAATATATATTAGTATTAATTATTACCCCAAAATTGAAGGCCCCCTAAATAAGAGGCCCTAGGCCATTGTCTAGGCTAACAATACATTGAGACCGACTCTATATATAATATATTTAGTATCTATATAAAGCATTTCTAATGGTTATTTAGAAAAATATTTAACCATATTGGTGTGTTTTTGGCAGATTACTATAAAAGAATAGGCATATAATTCTTGTAAAAATTAAATTGATATATTATCTTTTCTTATTTTTAAAAGGTACATTTCGTCATTCTATCGCTTTACGAACAAACTAATGATTTGCAACAGCCAATAAAATATAGACAACTGATCTGGAACTTTTTGAGAATATAATGAAATAACGTGTTGTTGCCCAAAATATTTATCCGAAGATTAATACTGCTGGAAGACGGACAACAAACAACAATTGCGGGAGCACTTCCGAGAGTAGATAAATAATACAAGATTTGCCGGGTTTGTTAGGCCCGGGCTTGAATGCTCTCGCGAGATGTTATTAATACGAATATTCGTGGATACGAGTATTAATGAGAGAAATCTAAATACAATGAGTGTAAAAAGACTCTGTTAATCCGGCTCTTGAGCGAAGCTCGGTGTTCTTCGTCCCCGCCGATAATCTGCTGGATGAGATAGGCCGGGAGAAGTAAGACCGAAAGATAACTGTTGCCAAGAGTTGGATGTTTGCCAAGTGCAAGTATTTTGCTTCTGTATGGTGTGAAATGCGAGAATGCAGAGTGTCCTGAGCCCAAGTGCAGGCTGCCCTCTTTATATAGGGGTTGAGGTGCCTTGTTTCCTAGTGGGCGATCGTCTTTCGGCCATTAATGTAATGGGGCGATCGTCCTAAAGGTCACATGGGCTGCCTGCTAAAAGTCCAGAGATCCAGTGGCGGCCGGTGAGTGGCCCAATGAGGAGCCGGCACGCGTCAGGAAATCTTATCACAGGAGGTCCCACTTTGTTACTTTCGGCGGACTTTGTCAGTAGGTGACAGGCTGTGGTCACCAGTCTTGTCCGCCAACTCCTTTCGCAGGTCTGCGGCCCTGTTGGTAGGTGAGGTAAGTGACATGTTTGTCAGCGCCTTTTGTGGATCTGCACGTGGGTGCTGTCCTGTTTGCTCGGCCTTGCCCGACTGGATGGCCATCGGCCCAGATCGTCGTGATGCGGTCGTCTCTAGCTGGACACCGAGGATCGTTCTCGGCCAGTCACCGAAGGTCGGCAATGGTCGGTCACCAAGGGTCGGTCGGCAAAGCGCTGAGAGATGATCGTCCATAAGTCGGTCGCCAGAAGTCGGTCGCCGAGTACCGAGAGGCGATCGTATCTGAGGTCGATCGCTCGGCACCGGGACTTGTTCTGGGACCTTGGTGGCGATTCATGCTTGTCTGCCGGGCTAAGGCTAGGTCGCACAGTCGGCGTCGGCGGTTCTTCCTCGGACGCTCGGCAGTGACTCGGTTGCCCGACCTCCTAGGCGATCGCCGGTCGGAAGGTGTTAAATCTTGACACAACAATTGCCCCCCAGCTTGCTCCTATGTTGAAGACATGGGGCGAGGTGGTTCTTGCTGGCGATCGTGTAAGGATGAGGACGGGCGATCTTGCTGAGCTGACTTACGATTTCGGACTTGGGCTACCATGGTCGATTGGCTTAGCTATCTTTCGGTTTTGTACCTGCAAAAACAACATTGGCCGATCCCCCATGGAAACTTGGTGGTTTCGTTTTGTTTGAGGAATCGTGCACAGTCGCGGAGATCGATGGACCGACCCCATGACCGTGTCTTGGTGCGCGAAGACAATGAGTGTCTCGTGACTCACTTTATTATGAGGGTCCTCTGTTAGGCTGCGCCTCGCCTCGTATCTAAACGAAGGGCGTGCGGTCTCGGTCTAGAGGAGTCCTTGCGCGGGGCAGCGTCGGATGAATCAACTCCACGCCCGCGGCTTGTTAGCTCTGCTTCCACCTCGGCCAGCCATGGAGATGGCCGACCTCGACGGTGTACGTGTAGGTCACAAGTCGTCCAGAAACAAGTCTAGAGGGGGGGGTGAATAGACTTGTAGAAACTCTTGAACTCTTTTTCTCGAAGAGTGAGTTTCTTCAGCTGATGATCAAACAAATGACTAGGAGTCGTTTGTTCTTGGATATGTGCGGAAGTCAGCTGATGACGAATATAAATTAACTTAATGAAACACTTTAACAATGGATGCAGCAGTTAGAGTATGATGCGATAAAGCGATAAATAACACAGGCGGTTATAGTGGTCTCAGAGGTGGGGTAATCCTCTACTAATCCACTTTTCTCCAAACCAGTTGGAGATGAATTCACTATAATTGTCAACCAGTGATAAAGATTACAGTGATTCACTACACACTACAACAGCTTCCAACCAGTGGAATTCCGTGCCGTTGTACACACTTGACTGCCTTGCACCTCTTGATCCTCGATCCTCGGATGCCTTTACAGTCTGCTACTTCAACCAGTGAAGTACCCCGTACTCAAGATTTAAAGACAAGAGTGTTTGTCTTCTCCAACTAAAGAGCTTCCTTGAATATGAACTTTTGGATCTGCTCTTTTTTCACGATGCTATTGTTTGCTTGAGATTGCTTTGTTTGCTTTGATCGCTAGAGTATATGTTCGCACCGGTAGTTTGCTCAGTTTCAAATCTTCGGATATATATAGATCACGATCTCTGAGCTTCTTCCTTGTAGCCATTGCAAATCTGAACAAATCCGTCCGTTGGAGGGAGACTTCATTGTTTAATCTTTTACGAGCGTTGCAAAATTTGGATTCCCATTATTTAATTTCATCTTCCGACCGTTGTGATGACTTACGCATGTGAGCGCGAATCTTTTGAATATAAAAGGATTAAAGTCTTCACGGTGGGTCGGGATGATTTAAATAAATCATATCTCTTGCGGGAATCACTCCAATTTGTCTCTTCACGTTGCATGTGAGCTTTCGTAATATTTGACTTTTCAAAGCATCTTTGACGTGGACTTGGAGAACTAAGTGTAGTTGAGTAGGTGATGTGCGGCTTACTTCTCTGCGGGTAGGTCGTCTCGGTATTATCTTGTTTGAGACTTGTCGATCAGTGACTTCCACGAGGTACCTTGGGCTGCGATCTGGTCAAACTTCTCGATAAATTTTAGTTGACCGGGGCTACTCGATTGAAGTCAATTTGTACTTCTCTGATAGACTAGACTGTACTTTAGTACTTAGCCGATTTTCAGCCTAACTAACTTTGGCTTACAGAAGACACTCATTTGGTTCTTCTTTACACTTTGCCAACTTTATACTTAACACATTTTGGCCTATGGAAGATACTCATTTGGTTCTTCCTTACATTTTGCCAATTAATAAACATTTGATTTTAAATTAATGACATCATCAAAATCTAACAAGTATTCCTAACAGTACGTTGAGACGGGGATTGTGGTATGTGTCCACTGATTAATGTTGGAGAGCCCTCAGACTACGCCGGCCTCGTATTTAAACGAAGGGCGGGCGATCTTGGCCGAAAGGGACCTTGCATGGCCGGCGGCAGTTCCATGTTGCCCGGGACCATGGCTTTATGATGTGCGGTGGAGGCGATCTTATGCCTTAGTCCGTCATGTTATATCTTTGGGTGTAGATGGCGATCGCGTCCTCGGGTTGCGGATGATGTAAGCGTGATGATCGCGATCGGGCGGAAGATCGCGATCGTCGCTCAGTGCCGATCGATTTATTCGTAGGTCGATATTGGCGATCGGGCGGGCGATCGACGTCCGGGTGCCGATCGCGCGCTCACGAGCTAAGAAGAAACCTTTGCACGGCCGGAAAATCTGCGGCTCTAGCCGGAAGGCTGCGTAGGTCGTAGGTTGGGTCTTCGTGAGATGCCTGAACATAGGCGAAAAACCACGAAATCCTCCTAGGACCGCGTAGAGGCGGTCTCATCGCTTATGGGCTCGCCATCGAGGATGATAACGACTAACCGGTCGATGAAGTCCGCGTCGGACTCTTCTTCTCCCGCTTGATTTGCATCATGCGGAGGGACCTTGGGCGGACGACCACAGTGGCGAAGTACTCCGTGAAGACGTGCGCCCGGCTCGTTAAAGGAGCCGATGGACCGAGGTGGCAATGAAGTGTACCACCGGTGGGCGAGGTCGTCCAAATCGGAGGAACATTCGGCATCTGGTCGCGTCAGATGCCCCACACCCGGTCATGTAGATGTTGAACTTCCTTAGGTGCACCTGGGGGTCCGATCGCCCCTCGTACACGGGTGTTTGCGGGGGAGCGATCTTGTGCTGCACGGGGTCGAGCTCGATGTCGATCGCGAGCGGCTCGCTTGGCCCGGCGATCGTCTTCTTGGCGCCTGCCCTGGACTCTAGGAGCGCCTTCATGTCGTTGAGTTGACGTTGCATTGCAGCCATCGCCGTGGCTTGGTCGCTTGCAGATCGGCTTTGGGAGCAGGAGCCGAGGCGATCGTGTACCGATCTCCGGGCTCCGCTGCCGCCGGCCTCGGCAATTCGGCGAGGGGGAGCCAGACGGCTAGGCTGCCTTCTGGGAGTCGGGTAGGCCGAGCTCCTGGTGACGGACTCAAACTCCATCGTCTCGTAGCTGGGTCCGGGCGCCCGTGCAGTCGGAGTCACCGCCCGAGCGATCGAAGACGAGGTGCCCCGGTGGCGAGCGCCTCTTCTGCGGACGGAGCCTCCTGGCGATCGCTCGGCGATGGCGCCTTGAGCTTCGCTTGGACTTCGGCGGACGGCCGAGGGGGCGATAGCGAGGCGCGTTGAGAGCACTCCGTCGCTCTGTGGGACGGCCGAGCCCCTTCGATCATTCCTTGGTTTGGAACCGATCGAGCGAGAGGCAGGCCGCCGTCCGAGGCGAGATCGAGCGTCTCGACGCGGCGGCTACCTTCCACCATCGGCTGTGGCTCGGGCCCGGGGCCAGGCAGGGGTTTGGCCGGTGGTCGGCGGCTTTCTTCGGCGGAGGCGGAAGACATGATTCTGAAGGATTTCTTTGAAGTGCGGTAAGTGTCACTTCAAGTATACGCCCGAGAACAGTGAGTGTTCTTCGGGACGGTAGGTATAAAAATCGAGGTTGGATCCCCTTCCTCTAGCGCCAATTGTTGTTGCCCAAAATATTTATCCGAAGATTAATACTGTGGAAGACGGACAACAAACAACAATTGCGGGAGCACTTAGAGTAGATAAATAATACAAGATTTGCCGGTTTGTTAGGCCGGGCTTGAATGCTCTCGCGAGATGTTATTAATACGAATATTCGTGGATACAAGTATTAATGAGAGAAATCTAAATACAATGAGTGTAAAAGACTCTGTTAATCCGGCTCTTGAGCGAAGCTCGGTGTTCTTCGTCCCCGTGATAATGTCTTTGGATGAGATAGGTAGGAGAAGTAAGACCGAAAGATAACTGTTGCCAAGAGTTGGATGTTTGCCAAGTGCAAGTATTTTGCTTCTGTATGGTGTGAAATGCGAGAATGCAGAGTGTCCTGAGCCCAAGTGCAGGCTGCCCTCTTTATATAGGGGTTGAGGTGCCTTGTTTCCTAGTGGGCGATCGTCTTTCGGCCATTAATGTAATGGGGCGATCGTCCTAAAGGTCACATGGGCTGCCTGCTAAAAGTCCAGAGATCCAGCCGGCAGCCAGCTGAGTGGCCCAATGAGGAGCCGGCTCGCTTACGGAAGTTCTGTAACAGGAGGTCCAACTTTGTTACTTTCGGCGGACTTTGTCGATGGGTGACAGTGTGGTCACCGATCTTGTCGCCAACTCCTTTGCAGTCTGCGACCACTGTTGGTAGGTGAGGTAAGTGACGGGTTTGTCGGCGCCTTTTGTGGATCTCGCACGTGGGTCTTTGTCTGTTTGCTCGGCCTTGGCCGATGGATGGCCATCGGCCCGGATCGTCGTGATGCGGTCGTCTCTAGGCGGACAGAGGATCGTTCTCGGCCCGATCCAGAAGGTCGGCAATGGTCGGTCACCAAGGGTCGGTCGGCAAAGCGCTGAGAGATGATCGTCCATAAGTCGGTCGCCAGAAGTCGGTCGCCGAGTACCGAGAGGCGATCGTATCTGAGGTCGATCGCTCGGCACCGGGACTTGTTCTGGGACCTTCGGCTGGGCGATTCATGCTTGTCTGCCGGGCTAAGGCTAGGTCGCCTGGTCGCTGGTCGGCGGTTCTTCCTCGGACGCTCGGCAGTGACTCGGTTGCCCGACCTTCTAGGCGATCGCCGGTCGAAAGGTGTTAAATCTTGACACAACATAACGCATTTATTTAATTTACACAGTGAATAAACAACCTATTTTTTAAAAATACAATAGGTGATATGATGAAAAGGTTCATTTTATACATTACATGTGAGTAATCCGTAGTCAGGGCCCGCCCTAATACTTTGATGGCTATAAACCAAATTATTTGGGACTCCATTTATTTATTTATAAGCAAGCCACTTCGATAACTTAGTTTGTACATTTCTCCTGGTGTCTTTTGGTGGTCTTGCCTGCAAGAGTATACAAAGAATAATTAGTTGGGTTTTTCTATCGTCCGGTCAGTAAAATTTGGTCTAACGTTAGACCAGTACTAAAATTATATATTTTTCATATTTGTCGATTCTAATTTACACAGTTTGATCATAATAAGAGAAGAATATACAAACCGGAATCAAGAAATATGAATAAATATGTAGTAAAATTAAGATGTATTTTTTTATCGTCAGGTCAGGAAAATTTGGTCTTATGTTAGGCCAGTATTAAAATTGCATATTTTTTTGTTGATTCCAATCCACACAGTTCAACTCTAACAAGAAGAATATAGAAATTAGAATCGACAAATATAAAAAATATGCAATTTTAGTACCGGCCTAACGTCAGGCCAAATTTTCCTGGTCTGGCGGTAGAAAAGCCCTAATTAGTTAGACCACTGTGTCAGTCGGTTGCAAAATCTAGCTACCTTCTCTATTTAAGACATTAAAATTAAAACCACATGTATTTAGTCGAGTGAGGTAGTGATTATAAATTACAGGAAGTGATTTGTTGAAGCGGAAATTAAAAATTAATTGAGATTTGGGAGACGTATTTATTTATTTGAATAAATAAATACTTGTTAATGTTTCATTTAAATATATAAAGTAAAATCAGAAGTAAACATGGGAATTTTTAAATATATATCCTTATAATTCTAGATTTACGATTAGATTATGTCGAAAACTTGCATGAGGTTATTCTTACGGAACACGTTTCGCAATACAGAAGTTAAGGGTGTGTTCTCTTTGCTGTTTTGAGGTCATTTTCTATTTTTATTTTCGAAAACACTAAAAACGTGTTCTTTTTATCATTTTCGAAAATGGAAAAAATATTTGTACACAAAACGCAAAATGCCCAAAACCTCATTTTGAGCGTTTTGTGTGTATTTCAACAAAAAATTTTCAAAATGCTCAAAATGCATTTTGAGTTTTTTTTTTTTTTTTGATTATCCTAATTTGAAACTAAGTCTAAAATAAAGATTTATGAATTTAATATTAATATTACAAAAAAAAATATTTTGCAAAATAAATTTAACAGAACGCGTTTTCAGCAATTTTGAAAACAAAAATAAAAACAAAAAACTACAAAATATTTTTCAAAATAAAAATACAAAATGAAATACAAACAGTCTAAGTATTACATTGTTTGTAACATGGTTGCGTGGATGCCGGATCTTGGGATCGTGGTGGAGGCTCCTGACCGAATAACATTCTGCAGCTCATATCATCAAAATCTACAACCATGCAGAGAATTTCAATGAACATTTATCTCGAATATCAACTTTTGTGCAATTCTTTACCGCGGAATGACTGTCGATTTTGCAGCGTAACGGGATGTCGGGTTCGCCTTCTAGACTCACATGTCAAGTCGGACCCGTTTCCGCAGCCATTATAATTCAATATGTATATATTTCCTCTGTCCATTAAAAGTGTAGCAAATTTGATTTTTACGGTCTCCAATATACAACTCTGAACGTTGATAATTTTAGTTATATAGGAATAAAAATTATAAAAAAAAATAATATTTTGAAAATACACATTAAAACAAATCTAACAAATTTATTAATTTTGACCGTAAAAATCGAACACGCTACACTTTTCATGGATAAGGGGAGTATAATCCTTCAATTTCTAAGTAGATATCGTTTGACTCTTTCAATATTGAATTTAGATCATTTATTTCTTTCTAAATATTGTTTTTAAAATATTTCATAATATTGTCTTTAATAACTTCTCGAAAAAGAATTAGAAAGTTATTCATGATCAGAATTTTTGTCTCGAGAAGAACGACATCCATTTACATATGCACGTGTGGGAACATGGGGCCAAAGCACAATTAGCACCGATTCACTATACAACTAGTTTTATGCAACTGCTTACATATGTACTTGTATACATAGATAAATTATGTATTCAATTCATTTTCTATAAATGTGCATTGACAGATCAATATGATGTAGTGTATCATCTTAATTGTGTACTGATCGAAATATAAATATGCATTACATCATAATATGTATGCATTATCATCTTATTTTTGTTTCTTGGCTTGCATAAAATTAAGTGTACATTGAATCCATATTAAATGAAGAGTATTTTTTTTTTTTTTGGTAATTATTATTCCTGAAAGTGATTAGTATGATTTAAGCACTAGGTAAATATAGTGTTAAACTTGTGTTAAACTTGCTTACTGGGGACCATGTTGAGTGGAATTCCAAGGTTCTCCTTGATGAACTCTTGGGAAGGCATCTTGCAAAGGTTAGTGCACATTCCTACACAATTTGTCTCCTCCAAAAACCTGAATCAATTGATTTATCTCATGAGGAAGTGGAATGTAATATATATATATATAGAGAGGGAAAAAATAAATATGAGGCTGTCACACATGTTAAGGGGGGAGGGAGTGGGGCTCGGGTAAGGGGATCGGGTACCCTTACCTGAGCGGTAACACCGCCGCCGCGGCATCGGGTAAGGCGGGCGGTGTTACCATGCGGCTTCGGAAGCCGATCGGTGGGGGGGGGGGGTTGGTTTTCAAAATTTTAGCCGTTGCAACGGCTAATTCAATAAAAAAAAAAATTTCCCTATAAAATCAAACCTTTTCAACTCATTTTTTCAAAATAAAAACACACAAAACACAAATAAAAACACACACTAATATTTCAAAAACACAAAACCATGGATCCAAGAAGAGGTAAAAAAACTTCCACCTCGCAACCACAACAAACTCCGTTAGGATTTAGCCCATTTTATTCTCAAGCATTCCCGAATCAATTTTACGTTCCACAACCTCCATCTCCACATCCATTTTACCAATATAATATGGGTCCTCCTCAAATGAATCCTCAACACTACAACATCACTACTACAAGCGAGTTCTCCCCGTTCGAAAACATTGATGAAGACGTAGAGTACGTACCCGAAACACAACCACTACCAAACAAAGAAGACGAAGATGAGGAAGTTCAAGAAGTCGATCCGAGAGGGAAGAAAAAAGCATTCGGTGGGAGGAGGCCCCGTGAACTTTGGTCGCCGGCACAAGAGGAGGCTTTGGCGAAAGCGTGGATTCAAATCTCCGAATGTGGTGTTGTCGGTAATGAACAAAAGTCCGACGGTTTTTGAAAACGGATTCTCAAGCATTACGAGGGAACTATGGGTTCGAGTTCACGAACTTTTCATTCGTTGAATACCAAGTGGAAAACAATGAACACGGCCATGGGTATTTTCAACGGCTACTACCTCCAAGCGGTACAAACTATACTTTTTATTTTACGTAATCTATATTTTTTATTTTACATAATCTATATTTTTATTTTGTATATAATGTAGAAACGTGCTAAGGCTAGTGGGTGCAACGACTTGGACGTGGTGAGGCAAGCTGAGTCCGATTACTATACAGCAAAAAAAAGACAATTTACTCATACCTTGGCGTGGGAGATTGTCAGAGGTCATGACAAATGGACGGAGCAAGAATGTTTTCAAGATATTGCCGGTGCGACAAGCAACTCTTCAAAAAGGAAGTCGGAGGAGTATGAATCGACAAGCAACACCGTTCCCGACATGAATGAAGACCCCAACCCTCCACTTTCATCAAGAAAGATGAAAAAGAAGCAAGGCGCATCCTCGTCGATCTCAAGTGTTGCGGATGAAATCAACTCCTACACACAAAAGAAGACACAATATTTGGAAGAAAAACGCGAGAAGGATGCTTTGGCAAAACAATTGTTGGCTACACAACTCGAGGGCGAAGTTCAAGAATGCACAACGGAGATGAAGTTTTTTTTGGAGCCGCATGATCACATTCGCGATCCCGCTATGTTGGAATTCGTTGTTAACCAAAAACGTGAAATTGCGGCCAAACACGGATGGGCTTGCAATTTTTAAGTTGTAGTTTCAACTTGTTTTAATTTCAAATTATGTAATGTTTTTTTTTTTAAGTTGTAGTTTCAATTTTTAAGTTGTAGTTTTTTTTAAGTATTATGTAATATTTTTATTTTTAATGAAATGGTATGTTTTTATGTAATGTTTTTTTTAAGTATTATGTAATGTTTTTATTTTTAATGAAATGGTATGTTTTTATTTTAATATTGTATGTGATTTTATGTATTAAAAATATAAAAAAAAAATTGGGTAGTATAGGTGACCACTCCCTCCACTTAGGGTAGTGTTAGGGTAGAATTGGGTAGTTTTGAGTTGGAGGGTTTTTATTGGATAGAGGTGATGTGGCACCTAGGGTATTAGGTGACCACTCCCTCACCCCTAAAAGATTTAAGTTAAAAGATAAGAAAGAATTTGATCTATAGATCTTGATAACATGGATGGTTTAGATTATTTATTCTCCAAAAAATATATGTATGGAATGCAATGTTTTAGTGCATCGATATTTTGATGCATATAATGCATAGTTTTAATGCATTGCAACTTTTATGCACGAAATGCATATATTGCATGCACAAGCCGGACCGTACATCACACAAAATTAATGATTCAGATTTATTCTTATTCCTTACTCAAAAAGTCATTCGCCTCTCTCTCTCTCTATATATATATATATATAAGTGGGATGCAAAAGTGAAATAGGGAATCCATTAAGGGCAAAATACCTGCATTTTGGTATATACACCACATTCTTCTCTTTTTCCCCTTCATTCTCTGACTCTCTCACCTAAACATAGTAATATGGGAATAAAAGAAAACATAAACAATATGACACTCCAATAGAATGAAATCTAATAAAATACTCATACAATTTATTATAAAATATAGAGTATATTTTTTGATATAGAAGTCGAGAATCATTTTTCTTCTCGAAATAAATGATCTCATATACCTCATATAAAAATATAATGCCTCCGTTTCTTGATTATTATCGCTTTGATTTTTCGAAACTCAGCTTTGGCCGTTGGTTATTTTAAAATATTTTAACAAGAATAACAAAAGTATATCGATAAAATTGTAATGAGAAGTACTTTTATAATCTTTATCATTTTGTCTAAATTTAAAGCAACGTAGCGAGTTAATTAACAAAAAATGCAGTAAGATGTGGGGTTCGTTGATACTACGCATACCGAAATACACAAGAAATACAAAAACCCTAATTTTTAATTACCAAATACTCAACCACCTAAAACACTATATATAAGATCCTTATGTATACTAGCAGGATAAACTTGGACCATAAGCAACTATATATAATATAAATCTAAATAAATCCCAACTTACTAAATTAACTAATTAAATAGTAAATATATCCTAACATTTAATCTTTATCTCTATTACAAAGTTAGATTTTGTAAAATGGAAGTATTTAGGGTTTGGAGTTTAGGGTTTAGGGTTTAGGTACCTCGCATGGACCAACGAGCCAAGAAAATAGAACGGTCGTCATAACTGCAAAGTATTGTGATGCACGTTTAGAAGGAGGTAGCAATGTTCTCGCCTGCAAACACGGGAATGATCAATTACAAATACTGTATGTTTCAATTAATTAGATATTCTACGTCCTAATTTATGGAATTCATTATGCTCGGTGGGGTGGACATTTATTTCATTATGTCGTGTCTGGCCGGCTCGACTCGGCTCGGTTCGGGTCGGCTCGAATGGCGATTTGGCGAAATGTCTCGGCGTCTTGAAGTTATCTTTTTACTGCAATTTTATTTGGCAAAAATTCATTTTTGCTAAACCGCCTCAATTATAAAATCCCAATTTTTCGGATCTGGATAAATATCAAATTAATTGATAATTATCGATTTAATATATTAGGATAACTGTCAAATTAATTGGTAATTATCGGATTAATATATCAATAGATTAGGATAAGTATCAAAGACACCAATCATAATCGGTTTAGAGTTCCTCCAGCACATGTATTCCTCTCGTCTTCACCTATAAATACACAGCTTGAGGGGTCCGATTTTCTTACCTCTTCCATACGATTTTCTGAGCAGTTTTCTTCTTCATTTTTCTTCTCCTCTATGTCGGTGATAGTATACAGATTTTATTCTAACTCGCTGAGGGTGCAGGGATCATCGATTCATTGCATATGGGTGTTGTTTTATCCTGGGAGGCAGGCGTTACACGCCGTGGTGGGGGCGAATCTGCTTTAGAGAGACATATCTTCTGTACTTATCGACTTACTTTAAGTTTCGGTATCAGCAAATATATTTGTTTTGCTAACACTTTTTTGCAGGGTTTTCAGAAAATAAATTTGCGATTCTGTACTGTTTTTCAAGTGTTCGTTTTTAATTTTGCCAACATGCATTATATGCATCACAATATAGATGTAATAAAATATGCATTCCATGCATATGTTTTTGTGAGAATAAATCTAGGTCATCCATTTAATCAAGATATATGGATCAAATTCATTCTTATTTCTGAACTTAAATCCATTCTCACCTGAATATCCCCTATATACTAATGCAGAATATGCTGATCCTAAGTGGCAGCTTCTCATGCTTGGTGCCACATATCTTATCTTTGGTGCTTCGTGTGCTTATGTGTCACCCTCATGCTTCGATGGACACATAATCAATTACTGACCTCATCATCATTGCATTAATTACATTATATTATACCTGAAATAACTCCTACCTGCCTTATTAATTTTTACAAAATAAGTAATATGAATTATAAAAATAGGAATTGATCATATTTACAAAAATATTTCACATTTTTATTAATTAAAAATATAAATCCCAAATAAAGAGAAATTTAATAAAATATATAGTATAGTAGTGTGTACTATATGTTAAAAACTTAAATCTAAAATTTCGCGGAAATATTATAGATTTCCACTAATTAATTAGTTTATGTTAGTTAGTCAGTATAATTAGGTATACCAATAAAAGAAATATCAAGTGAAATGAAAGATGTTTGAGAGTATTGTAAAAGAAGTATTGAATATATGTAGTTAAAAAGTACTCGAAGCCTAATCAATTAAATAAATCAAAATAATATTATTGAAAGTGTAGAAACAATAGTTTGATTATTATTTATAAATAAATCAAAGAAACTATGTAATAAATCAATTAGTTTATCTGAGTTGTAAATCTTATTTAATTATATAAAATAACAAAATAAACGAAAAAACTCATATTTACTAAATTATATAATTACTGATTTTATGAATTTTCAAAGAGATATTTCTAAATACATAAGCAATAAACTTAATAATAATACACTAATCCGTAGATTCGTTGTACAAAGATAATTTTAGAAAATAAAAGTTGATCGTTTTAAGTGATTTTCATGTGATTTTTTATTTGTTTACCATTAAAAGATTTATTAATTTATTTACTTTTGAAATCAACTATATATTTTTGAAAGTTTTAGATTGCTTTTGTATTTCAAATTATATCCTTATAATTTATGTAATTTTTTTTCAAATATAAGGATGAAATTATCTCCTTTTTTGCTATTTAACAGAAACCGTTAAATACTTAACGATTTGGACTATTTTGGCAAAAATAAGACGTGGAACCAAATCTATTTTTAATAATTTTTCATAGGACCAGTGTAATCTTTCCTCCTAAAATATGTAAGCAATTTTTTTTATAATAACATATTTATCAATAGAATGATCTCTAAATAAAAGAGGGTTATAGAGAATAAAAATTGACTATAAATCTTTTTAAAAATATATTTCGATAAGTATTTTAATTATTTTTATTTTTCAGTCACTCAAAAAATAGGAAATTCATTTGAGAAAAGAAGTAAATTATTGCGCTATTGCAAGAATAATTGATTATGTGTGAGACTTTAGTTTTCTTTATTTTATTTTCTAATATGCTTTGGATGATGCACATTTGCAATATTTTGGTATAATTGCTTCCATAATATTTATTATGTCATACTACACATTTAGGAGTAAAGTATTTATTCCATAATTTATATTAAACTCATCAGGTAGTCGAATGGCATTTAAATTTCAAAGACGACAATTTCCACTAATTATGCTTTTCCATAGTTGTGCACTCTTTCATGTTGACGTGCACCAGTCAACACTCATATTCAATCTTGATCAGTTTTATGTAGTCGTATCAAAGTGAAAAGCGAAGCTTCAATTTTTTTATTGCGACAAGAATGGTGTTATCGTAAATAGAACAACCGATGTAATTTACAAAGAAGTGATATAAAATTTTTGGTGAATGGTTAGGTATTATGCGTTAATTCCAAGTTAATTAGTTTTAATATGATCTATTTCATATATATATATATATATATATATATAGAGAGAGAGAGAGAGAGAGAACTTGCCAGATTAAATATAGGCCTGGGCACGACCATATCAAGAGTCTGAAGAATAATTTCCCTCTGTTGGCTCGGACTGAAGTTCCGATGCGTCATTCTTGCTGCTTCCACCAGCCCATCATACCCACTCCCCTTGCTTTTATGCCCTGTGTTCATCAATTCAAAACAAACACACACACACACACATAGACATGTGTGTATGTGTGTGAAAATTTCCTAATCAGCCTTTATACCGATTAGTGATTACATCTAATTTAATTAATTTTGTATTTATTTTTCCTTCTCCAAGTTATACATAGACCGTCCAATTTAAATTAAAATCGCGTTTCAATTATTAATTATTTGTTTGTATGTATATGACGTATATATGAATCTATTATGTACATGTACATGAAATAATCAGAACCTGTTGAAGCTTGTAAGCTATGAGAGAGATGGTTAATGGCTACTCGATGAAACCAGTTGTCGTTGTAGATGCTTTTCGATTCGTGAGATATATTATTCAAGTCCTTGTCCGCGAGCACCGACAGAGTGAAAGGAGAGCGGCGTCTAGGGTTTTGCATGGGGATTTTCCGATTGATTTGTGGTGGTCGGAAGAGGCTTTTGTACGTTGGTACTAGGGCGACATCCATGAGGTGGCACTAAACTGTGGAGAGAGAGAGAGAGAGAGGGGTGGGGTGGGGGGGGGGGGGGGGGGGGGGAAGAAATGTAAGAAAGGTTAACAATAGCCCCAAGGGATGGCATATATTTAAAGGAATGCGTTTAGTGAGGTGAGTTGCAATCCTTAGGGGAGGGAGTGGTCACCTAATACCCTAGGTGCCACATTACCTCTATCCAATAAAAACTCTCCAACTCAAAACTACTCAATTCTACCCTAACACTACCCTAAGTGGAGGGAGTGGTCACCTATACTACCCGATTTTTTTTTTGTTCATACATAAAATCACATACAATATTAAAATAAAAACATACCATTTCATTAAAAATAAAAACATTACATAATACTTAAAAAAAACATTACATAAAAACATACCCGATTCTTTTTTGTTCATACATAAAATCATATACAATATTAAAATAAAAACTTAGCATTTCATTAAAAATAAAACATTACATAATACTTAAAAAAAAACATTACATAAAAACATACCCGATTTTTTTTGTTCATACATAAAATCACATACAATATTAAAATAAAAACATACAATTTCATTAAAAATAAAAACATTACATAATACTTAAAAAACATTACATAAAAACATACCCGATTTTTTTGTTCATACATAAAAACACATACAAAATTAAAATAAAAAAACAAAAAGGAAAAAAAAAAGGAAAAAAAGGGTACCGCTCGCCTTAGTGATCAGCTTCAGAAACAAAAAAAAAGGAAAAAAAAAAAATAAAACCCCCCACCGATCGGCTTCAGAAGCCGCATGGTAACACCGCCCGCCTTACCCGAGTCCCCGACGGCGGTGTTACCGCTCGGGTAAGGGTACCCGATTCCCTTACCCGAGCCCCACTCCCCCCCCCCTTAGGTATTTTGTTATAGATCCAGCTGCTTTGGACCACTGCTATTGCAATGAATGATAAGAACCTTAAGTCATTAGGTGCGGGGTTCGAGTCTGGAGCAGGACGGGATTTTCATTCGGTCGTTACTCCAGCAAGGAAAACTTGTGTGGAGGTGAGACGGTTTCCTCGCGAACCTATTATGCCCCACTTGGCTCCAGCGTGGACCCGGTTAAGACAACATAGTCTGGGGTAAGTGGTGGTTAAGACCCTCCGATTTGGAGGGTGGTCGAGTCTAAGTTGAAATTCGCCATTCAAAAAAAAAGGTATTTTGTTATAGGATTTGTTGGATTTAGAATTTTGATATTCATAATTTGGATATTGGGAGTGCTTTGAACAATAAGGATACATGTTTGTTATAAGATTTAAAATTCTTACTTTTTAATGTAGACGTGAAATATTATATCTGAAAAAGTGTATGATGTCGTATTGCTATATAGTATTATACAAGTGGGAAGGCGTCCGCTGCGTTGCAGCGGGAGTTTTCGAGGAATAATGTTTGCCCGCTGCGATAATTCTTTACGAATAATGTTTGGGCGGGGCTTCTCGTTGTAAGATCGTGGTATTTTTTGGCCGACACGTGTTGTATTTGCTTGAAACAAATGTTGTGTCAAACTATATTTGTAGTTGTCGTACGACGTCCTTTTTGGAATAAATGTTTTGTCGGGCACCAATGTGTTGCGGCGGGGCTAATTTTGACCGTTATAGTTTTAAAATTTAGAATAATTTTAAAGTTATTTGATAGGTTAATGGTGTATTTTGAAAGTTCTTTTATTTAGAAACTTCAACATTTTTTATAAAACAGTACGTACGTCAAAAGTATATCAATATTGGGCTTGTATTGTTCGTTATCGAGAGGCCTTTTTGGTAGTATTTTTTTATTCACGAAACCGGTAGGTATCTGTTAAATATTTGGTAAATAAAGTTTGTTATCTAAAAAAGTCGTAAATATTAAAAAGTTGAGGGTGTGTTTTGTAATTTTTTATTCTTTATTCCTATGCTACACTGAGTTACAATTTCTTTATCGCTGCTACAGTAAAGTTTGAATTTTTTAATGCTTAATAATTGGAAAATATTATTTTATGGGGCACGAAACCCTATTTCTTCTCCTTTAGTATATATAGAGAATATGGAGTCGTATTATTAAAAGATAAAAAAAAGATAACGTTGTAGTATTATTATACTGTATTTACTTGTATTATTTAAAAGTAACAAAGAGGAGAGAGATATGATGTTGAATTATTACATAGTATTTGGTTGTATAATTTTAAGATTAAAAGAGGAGGGAGACATAATGTGATATAAAGTAAAATAAAGTAAATATAAGATGTACGAGGCATTATCCAACCCGTGCGATGCACGGTCTTTAATTGAATATCTACGTGTTTTGTACGTAATGTTGGGGCAGACGGTTGAATGAACAGATGACGGAATTTAAATGTCTTTTAAAGAAGTTTATATATTTTTTTTATTGTTATTGTCCTTTTATTTTAGTCTATGTAATTAATTAGTTATATGAAATGAAGTTTTACTAACCCGTGTGTTGCTCCGGTTGTTTTTGGTTTATTCAAACCGTGCGATGCACTGATTGTTTCTAAATTTTCATAGCTAAAATTTAACCATCTTGTAATTTATACTATCATTTAAAAGTTCAATTTAATCACCTTGTGTATTAGAAGGTCCATTTGCATTGTGATATTTATCATAACTTTTATATTTAAATTAGTTTATTTATATTAAAAGTTAAAATTAAAAAAGTCTCTTCATATGTAATCCTTTAATATGAATAAGTTACATAAATTTTTTTTGCCTATTTATTTGGCAATTTTGCCATAGCGAATTATAAAACCATTTGTAGTTTGATATATATATATATGTTTGAGGAGAAAAGTAAAGACAGCAATCAATTGTATTAATAATCAATGAATAGAGGGGCTTTTATATAGGCATTACAAAGAGAGTCTTTCCATACATAGGATTCCTAGTTAAGGTAAGACATCTAACAGGATCCAACTACTTATGGAAGAGTCTAGAACCTTCCATAACGCTTATCCCCTACAACTAGTATTAGGTAAGACACCAATACGGAAAGATTTCCTAACACTCCCCCGTGTCGAACGCTAATACTAACATGGTGCACAAAGTGTTGCCTCGGTAAAAAACCTTTCCAAGTCAAATAAAACCCCGTGGGAAAACAAAGACTTTGGTGAGGAAAAGAGCGCAACGCACCAACTACAAATGTCGAATCATGTGAAGTATACTCCCCGAGGTATACATGACTCATTCCATCGAGCCATCTTTAGTTGAGCTCGGATAATCGACACATGCCGATGCTTCTCACATGTTTCTCAAATGTAGATTTCGGCAGAGACTTAGTGAACAAGTCTGCGATATTCTCATCGGAACTCACTTGTTTCACTTCGATATTCACAATTTCGTTGTTGCCGATTATAGAAGAACTTCGCGCAATATGCTTGGTATTGTCACCCTTTATGAAACCTAACTTCATCGCTCAATGCATGTCGCATTGTCCTCAAAGATGCAAGTAGGGGTTGCCGTAGTGGGATCTAATCGACACGTTCCTCGTATATGGTCTATGATCGACCGAGCCAAATGCACTCCCTTACGGATTCATGCAATCCAATTATCTCTGCATGGTTCGAGGAAGTAGCAACCGTGGTCTCGCTTGGTAGATCGCCAAGATATCGCCGTATTCCCAATGGTGAACACATAACCAGTTTGGGAACGTCCTTTATGCGGGTCGAGAGATAACCGACATCAAGAAATCCAACTAACGTGTCGTTAGGATTCTCTCGCATAAGGGGTAAGCTTGCTCGCATTAGCACTTCAGTAGTCAAGCTACCATGCTTAGCCGCAATATCGAGAGGAAGATCGACGGTCGGTATGCATCGTCTTAACCTCAACAATTCCTTTCGGAATATCACTCTCTTTTGCGTAGGGAAAGAACAATCCAAGGTCACTGGAGCCTTTCAAGTATCGAAAGATGTGTTTTACTCCATTCCAATGCCTTATCGTGGGAGCGGAGCTAAATCTCGCTAACAGATTCACAGAGAATGCGATGTCTGGACGAGTACATTGAGCCAGATACAACAACGCACCGATTGCGCTAAGGTACGGTGTTTCTGCTCCAAGGACCTCTTCATCCTCCTCTTTAGGACGAAACGGATCCTTGTTCATTTCCAAACTTCGACCAATCATGGGGGTAGCAAGAGGATGTTCCTTGTCCATGCTAAATCGCCTGAGCATTTTGTGGACATAGGCAGACTGATGAATGAGTATACCATCATCTCGATGTTCTAGCTCTAAGACCAAGCAGAATCGAGTCCTCCCCAGATCTTTCATCTCGAATTCGGATTTAAGGTAGCGGGCCGTTTCATTGACCTCATCTATGGTACCGATGACATTCATGTCATCTACATAGACGGCTACAATCACGAATCCTGCATCTGTTCTTTTCACGAATATGCATGGACAGATGTCACTGTTCTTGTATCCCTTCCCAACCAAGTATTCACTTAGGCGATTGTACCACATCCTTCCGGATTGTTTCAAGCCATACAGTGAACGACGCAATTTCACACAGACGCGCTCCGTGGTTTTGTGCTACTTGATTTGTGCCATTAAATCCATTCTGGGACTTTTTTATAGATATCCGTATCTAGATCCCCATAAAGATATGTCAGAACCACATCCATAAGCCGCATGTTCAGCTTTTCTGACACTACCAAACCGACTAAGTAGCGGAAAGTGATGATGTCCATAACGGAGAATACGTCTCCTCGTAGTCAATGCCGTGGCGCTACGAGAAGCCTTGGGCAACTAGTCTCGCTTTGTAACGCATGACCTCATCCTTATCATTGCGTTTACGAACAAAGACCCATTTATGTCCAATCGGTTTAACGCCCACGGTATTGGCTCGATAGGGCCAAATACCTCACGTTTAGCCATTGAGTCTAGTTCACCGCATTGCATCTTTCCATTTCGCCAATCGGCTCGTTGTTGACACTCAAAGAACCGAGCGCGGCTCGGCCGCTGCCTTCAATAATTTCTTGAGCGACGGAGTAGGCAAAAGCATCGTCGACTAGCGTGGACGACTGGCCCAATAAGACGTATTCACTCGCATATCATCGAGATTTCTTTATTTTCCGACATCAACAAAGTTTCCGACGCGTCCGTCGATTGTTCCATTGTTGATTCGAGGACATATCCGTATTCGTAGATAATCTCGTGTGACAGAGTCACCGTGTCGATGATGAGAGGATTTTGTGCCTCCGTTCCTCTTCTCTTCCGAGGTTCGGTATCCTTTCTACCCACCGGCCTCCCCTCTTTCGAAAGGGGATAAGAGCAAGCGTGGCCCCACCACTAAGGTTGACGCCGGTGGCATCATTCCTTTGGGCGGCCGAACCTTGCCCTATAATCGGGACTTCCAACCTTGCAGAACATTCGCAATGGAATGGTAGATCTTGTCACTTTCGCAGCAGAACATTTCTTTCGTAGGGAAATTCAACGCTTTTGATAAACCCATTGCTAAGACTCCTTCGAACCGAATGTTCATCCAATAATCATAAGGAAGAAACTATGGGTCAATATCAATATGCTAAGATCCTTGGGAATATGATGTATCTCACAAATTGTACTCGCCCGATATAGCATGCTCGGTTCATAAGTTCGAGAGCTACACAACTAATCCAAGTAAAGAACATTGGAGGGCTCTAGAACGAGTACCGAGTTATTTAAAATATACCTTAACTTTGCGATTCATTATTCAAGAGAGCCCATTGTACTTGAAGGGTATTGTGATGCTAATCGATATCCGAATCGAATGACTAATTTTCTACGAGTTGATATTTGTTCACTTTTGGAGGTTGTGTTGTATCTTGGAAGTCATATTATCCACCTTGTATTGCTAGGATAAAGCCGTGAAGAAGTCGAATGGCTTAAGAATTTCCTCGAGGATATTCCATGTCGACGAGACCGTGCCATCCGTGTTGATACACCGTGATAGCCAAGTCGCTATCGACGGGCACAAAATATTTTTATAACGGCAAGTCTCGACATATTCGACGACATAATACCGTGAGACATTTGATCTTGAGTGGTATTATCTCAATTGACTATGTAAGGTCAATAGATAATCCGCGGATCCGCTGACGAAGAGTAATAATCGAGATCAAACGTATAAATTATTAGAGGGTATGGGTGTTAAATCCATATCATAAGGATGATTATAGTGGAAACCCAACCTTGTAAATAGTAGGATCCCAAGAGCTTGGTTCAATGGGATAACGGTTATAATAATCCATGTGTTAAAACACTCAAACATACCTATTTTCTCGAGAACAAGAAGTGATTGTTTACCTACATGTGGTGATGTTAAGTCTTATGATTTTTAATGATTCTTGATTACCTCGTAGAGGTCAAGTATAGTAGGATACTTGTAATAAGAATCACCTATATAAGTGTGAAGTGAGGGCCGCTTAAGTTGATACACTTATGAATCCAAAGGGGTGTCCAAGGCCGAAAAGGACACAAAACGTTAGAATGGACGGAATTGAGATGATATTGTGTCTATATTATTGTCTCAGTATATACTATGGAGGACTAGTTCAAGGTTTTCATGACCACTATGCCGCCAGTATACTCGATAATGTTGACAATGGATAGGTTCAAGGTCACAAGCCACCTAGCCAAATGCAATATTGTCTCTTGGGGACTGAATTATGCATTTGTATTCATTTTGTATTGGCATTCTCACTCATGTGGGGGATTGTTGGAAATGGTTTAGTAATTAACCATTTATTATTTAATTAAAATATTTATTGAATGTTAATCTACGTCGTGAGTAGATGAACATGGCATATTTAATATTTCTAAACCGATTTTCAGTGAGTGAGATATTATATGTTAAAATTGGATGTTGGAGTAGGAACTAATATGATATATATGATGTTAGTTATCCCACATTGATTGTGGATGTATGTTTTGGCTTGTATTTAAAGTCTTTACCTTTATGGGCTTAATAACAAGTGGGTTGGTGTGTATGGGTGTCCTCGCGCGCGCGCACACACACGCGCGCCGTCGCCGACCGACCGACCGTCCGTCCGTCGGGTCGGGTCGGGCACGGGTCGGGCTCGATCCGCCTACCAGTGCCCAGGACGTGGATCTTGGCAATTGATGCTTTGGGCTTATCTTTTGGGCCAAATCCGTAAGTCCACTAACCTTTTGGTATGGACTAAGCCTTTTGGAATGGACCAAGACTCTTGAGTTGCCTTCATACCAAGACTCTTGAGTTGTGCATGACTCTTCATCCGATCGAGCCCTTTGGGCGTCTCATACCGCCAGCCATCATGGCAGAATTAATGGCGACGGATCCCTTCACTTGTGTTGCTACCCAAAATATTATCCGGAGATAGATATTACTGGAATGGATGGATTGCAAACAAAGTGCGAGAACACTTCCGTGGGAAAAGTAAATAACACAAGATTTGCCGGGGTTGTTAGTCCCGGGCTTGAATGCTCTCGCGAGATATTATTAATACAAATATTCGGGGATACAAGTATTAATGTAAGAGTATAATTACAATGAGTGTAAAGACCCTTGTTATCTTAGCTAGTGAGCGTGTTGATTGCCGGTAACAACGTTGATGAGCTGTGACAACTGTGAGAAATCGACAGTTTCCCACAGCGTGTAGTAGCTGTGTGTTTGAGTTCCGGGGCTTGTGAGTGTCTTCGGATCTGCGCTGTGGAGAATCCTTGCCTCTGCCGACTGTCTTCTGGTTGAGAGGTACTGAAAGAGAAATCCTGAGGTAGATTCAGGAGATGAAGCCAAGAGCTTGAAAGTAAGTATGTATTTCCGTGAATGAAGTTGGAACTTTTCTCTGTTATGAGTGGTGCTGAGAGGAACCTTTTCCTAGTTGCTGGAAGTTCCCTATTTATAGGACTGGGAGCTGTTGGGCGATCGCCTTTGCTGCATTATAATAAGCGAGCGATCGTCTTTTAGCACATGGGTTTCTCTTCTTAAAGTCCACAGGAGTTGCTCGCAGCCGGCTGTGCGGTCCAATGAGAAGTCTGCAGCGTCCGAATCGCTATCACGGCGGTCCCACCTTGTACCTTTCGGCGGGCTTGTCGGTAGGTGAGAAGGTGGTGAGAGGCTGTGGTCAACGATCCATGAAACGCGGCGCCTGTCGCGGATCTGCACATGGGCGCTGCTTTGAAGTCCAGTCTTTGTGGTCTTTGACGGATGATGGTTTCTATCTGCGGCATAGGACGATCCTCTTAAGTCGGGCACCAAAGTCGATCGCTAGGCGCCAAGGGGCGATCGCCTTTGAAGTCGATCGCTAGATACCCGAAGGTGGTTTGGTATCTTTGGTTAGGCGAGTCCGCCATAGTTTGATTGGTTGTGGACTCTGGCCGCCGCCTTGTAGTCGATCGCCTGTCGAGGTGAATAAATCTTGACACAACAACTGATTAAGGAGAGTGCTATATATATCAGACATTTGGTCATTGCATTCACGAAAACAAATTTCATTTTTATAAAAGCATAGCATAACATATTCACTTCACCATCGTCTACCAATTCATAATATTATTTGTAATACACGTACAAGTACCGAATTATTCCAATATCGAGTATACTTAGATCGCTAAGAGCATATATATATACCTAGGGGTGGACACGAACCGAACGAACCGAGCTTTTGGTGTTATTGACCGCTCGCCTGCTCGGGTTCGTAGTGTTCGGTTCGTGTTCGTGTTCGACAAACATTACAAATTAGTGTTCTAGTTCGATACGACATATTTTATATTGATCGTGTTAGTTTCGATTGTGTACAATAGTACTGTTCGTACGCTTTGTTCGTTTGTGTTCAATTGTTCTGCCTGCTCGCCTGTTCGTTTGTGTTCAATTATTTCTGTTCGTGCCATATTATATATAATATAATATAATATATTTATATATATATATATATTAATGTTCGCGAACACCCGATCAAAATATAAAATGTTCGATGTTCGGTTCGAAAATATTCGAATATGTTCGCGAACATGTTCGATTCGATCAAACCGAACTCAAACTGACCGTTGACTGAATTTTTTCACGAACATTTCGTGAACGTTCACCCCTATATATACCACATCAACATCGCTTTACTTGGGAAATCGGGTTTTTACCGATCAGCTTATTATAGAGATTTTTATTTAAACTGCTCCATCAAGTTATCAAATGAAACATACGAAACTGATTCCGGAAATTGTAATTCCTCGTACACATGTTATTGTCTCATTGATTTTCACAATTAGTCAACTCTTTATAAAATGAGACCATTCCGCCACATCTTAGTCGGGATAAAAAGATGTGCGTAGCCAACGGCGGAGCCACCACGACAAAAGTAAGTGGATTGGTGACGGCCGACTCTTCTTGTTTTTTTTGGTGTGAACTCTCTAATTACTAACAATAAGCGCGGGTCTGTAATTCAAGCGGGGAACAATGAGACGAACATGTCATGCTGGAAAATTTACCTCTAGATCGGGGGTGGGATCGAGCCTCTTGGGGGTACTCAGGACAAGGGACGATCCCCCTCGTGAAAAAGAAAAAGAAAAGAAAAACTCTCTAATTACTAACAATAAATAAATAATATATATTAGTATTAATTATTACCCCAAAATTGAAGGCCCCCTAAATAAGAGGCCCTAGGCCATTGTCTAGGCTAACAATACATTGAGACCGACTCTATATATAATATATTTAGTATCTATATAAAGCATTTCTAATGGTTATTTAGAAAAATATTTAACCATATTGGTGTGTTTTTGGCAGATTACTATAAAAGAATAGGCATATAATTCTTGTAAAAATTAAATTGATATATTATCTTTTCTTATTTTTAAAAGGTACATTTCGTCATTCTATCGCTTTACGAACAAACTAATGATTTGCAAATGACAATAAAATATAGACAATCGATCCGAACTTTTGAGAATATAATGAAATAACTATTTGTTGCCAAAAATATTTATACGAAGATTAATAATTCTGGAAGACGGACAACAAACAACAATTGCGTGAGCACTTCCGAGAGTAGATAAATAATACAAGATTTGCCGGTTTGTTAGGCCCGGCTTGAATGCTCTCGCGAGATGTTATTAATACGAATATTCGTGGATACGAGTATTAATGAGAGAAATCTAAATACAATGAGTGTAAAAAGACTCGTTAATCCGGCTCTTGAGCGAAGCTCGGTGTTCTTCGTCCCCGCCGATAACTGGATGAGATAAGCCGAGAAGTAAGACCGAAAGATAATCAAGCCAAGAGTGGATGTTTGCCAAGTGCAAGTATTTTGCTTCGTATGGTGTGAAATGCGAGAATGCAGAGTGTCCCGAGCCCAAGTGCAGCCGCCTCTTTATATAGGGGTTGAGGTGCCTTGTTTCCTAGTGGGCGATCGTCTTTCGGCCATTAATGTAATGGGGCGATCGTCCTAAAGGTCACATGGGTCACCGCTAAAAGTCCAGAGATCCACTGGCAAACACCGAGTGGCCCAATGAGGAGCCGGCACGCGTCCGGCAAGTACTGCCACAGAGGTCCCACTTTGTTACTTTCGCGGACTTTGTCAAGAGGTGACAGTCATGGTCACCGCCTTGTCCGCTAACTCCTTTCGCAGTCTCGCGGCCCCGTTGGTAGGTGAGGTAAGTGACAGTTTGTCGCCGCCTTTTGCGGATCTCGCACGTGGGTGCCGCCCTGCTTGCTCGGCCTCGCCCGACCGATGGCCATCGCCCAGATCGCCGTGATGCGGTCGCCTCTAGCCGACACCGAGGATCGCTTCTCGCCACCACCGAAGGTCGGCAATGGTCGGTCACCAAGGGTCGGCCGGCAAAGCGCCGAGAGATGATCGCCCATAAGTCTGGCCGCTGAAGTCGGCCGCCGAGTACCGAGAGGCGATCGTATCCGAGGTCGATCGCCGGCACCGGACTTGTTCTGGGACCTTCTACCGGGCGATTCATGCTTGTCCGCCGGCTAAGGCTAGGTCGCCCGGTCGCTGGTCGGCGGTTCTTCCTGACGCCTCGGCTGACTGCTGCCCGACCTCCTAGGCGATCACGGCCTAAGGTGTTAAATCTTGACACAACAATTGCCCCCACCTTGCTCCTATGTTGAAGACATGGGGCGAGGTGGTTCTTGCCGCGATCGTGTAAGGATGAGGACGGGCGATCTTGCTGAGCTGACTTACGATTTCGGACTTGGGCTACCATGGTCGATTGGCTTAGCTATCTTTCGGTTTTGTACCTGCAAAAACAACATTGGCCGATCCCCCATGGAAACTTGGTGGTTTCGCTTTGTTTGAGGAATCGTGCACAGTCGCGGAGATCGATGGACCGACCCCATGACCGTGTCTTGGTGCGCGAAGACAATGAGTGTCTCGTGACTCACTTTATTATGAGGGTCCTCTGTTAGCCTGCGCCTCGCCTCGTATCTAAACGAAGGGCGTGCGGTCTCGGTCTAGAGGAGTCCTTGCGCGGGGCAGCGTCGGATGAATCAACTCCACGCCCGCGGCTTGTTAGCTCTGCTTCCACCTCGGCCAGCCATGGAGATGGCCGACCTCGACGGTGTACGTGTAGGTCACAAGTCGTCCAGAAACAAGTCTAGAGGGGGGGGTGAATAGACTTGTAGAAACTCTTGAACTCTTTTTCTCGAAGAGTGAGTTTCTTCAGCTGATGATCAAACAAATGACTAGGAGTCGTTTGTTCTCGATATGTGCGAAGTCACCGATGACGAATATAAATTAACTTAATGAAACACTTTAACAATGGATGCAGAAGCTAGAGTATGATGCAAGAAACAAGAAATAACACAAAGCGGTTATAGTGGTCTCAGAGGTGGGGTAATCCTCTACTAATCCACTTTTCTCCAAACCACTGAGATGAATTCACTATAATTGTCAACCAAAGGATAAAGATTACAGTTGATTCACTACACACTACAACAGCCTTCCAACCAAAGGAATTCCGTGCCGTTGTACACACTTGATCGCCTTGCACCTCTTGATCCTCGATCCTGATGCCTTTACACCGCTACTTCAACCAAAGAAGTACCCCGTACTCAAGATTTAAAGACAAGAGTGTTTGTCTTCTCCAACTAAAGAGCTTCCTTGAATATGAACTTTTGAATCCGCTCTTTTCACGATGCTATTGTTTGCTTGAGATTGCTTTGTTTGCTTTGATCGCTAGAGTATATGTTCGCACCGGTAGTTTGCCTGGCCAAATCTTCGGATATATATAGATCACGATCTCTCGAGCTTCTTCCTTGTAGCCGTTGCAAATCAACAAATCCGTTGGAGGGAGACTTCATTGTTTAATCTTTCGAACGTTGCAAGGTCGGATTCCCATTATTTAATTTCATCTTCCGATCGTTGTGATGACTTCGCATGTGAGCGCCGAATCTTTTGAATATAAAAGGATTAAAGTCTTCACGGTGGGTCGATGATTTAAATAAATCATATCTCTTATGGAATCACTCCAATTTGTCTCTTCACGTTGCATGTGAGCTTTCCGTAATATTTGACTTTTCAAAGCATGCCGACGTGGACTTGGAGAACTAGGTCCGTAGTTGAGTAGATCGATGTGCGCCTTACTTCTCGCAGTAGGTCGTCTCTACCAGATAATCGCTTGAGACTTGTCCGATCAGTGACTTCCCGAGGTACCTTGGTCAGCACCGTCAAACTTCTCCGATAAATTTTAGTTGACTGTGGCTACTCGATTGAAGTCACTGTATTTCTCTGATAGACTAGACTGTACTTTAGTACTTAGCCGATTTTCACTTAACTAACTTCGCTTACGTAAGACACTCATTTGGTTCTTCTTTACACTTTGCCAACTTTATACTTAACACATTTGGCCTATGGAAGATACTCATTTGGTTCTTCCTTACATTTTGCCAATTAATAAACATTTGATTTTAAATTAATGACATCATCAAAATCTAACAAGTATTACTAACAGTACGTTGAGACGGGGATTGTGGTATGTGTCCACTGATTAATGTTGGAGAGCCCTCAGACTACGCCGGCCTCGTATTTAAACGAAGTGCGGCGATCTTGGCCGAAAGGGACCTTGCATGGCCGAAGCACCTGGTTCCATCGACCGCCTGTGACCATGGCTTTATGATGTGCGGAGGCGATCTTATGCCTTAGTCCGTCATGTTATATGCCGGATCAGAGATGGCGATCGCGTCCTCCGGTTGCGGATGATGTAGCGTGATGATCGCGATCGGGCCAAGATCGCGATCGCCGCCGCCGCCGATCGCTTTATTCGTAGGTCGATATTGGCGATCGGGCGGCGATCGCCGTCCGGTGCCGATCGCGCGCCACAAAGCTAAGAAGAAACCTTTGCCTCGCCGTAAATCGCGGCTCTAGCCCTAAGGCCGCGTAGGTCGAGGTCGGGTCTTCGTGAGATGCCCGAACATAGGCGAAAAACCCCGAAATCCTCCTAGACCGCGTGAGGGCGGTCTCATCGCTTATGGGCTCGCCATTGAGGATGATTACGTCTACCCGGCCGATGTAGTCCGCGTTGACTCTTCTTCTCCCCGCTTGATTTGCATCATGCGAGGGGACCTTCGGCCGACGACCGGTGGCGAAGTACTCCGTGAAGACGTGCGCCACCTAAAGGAGCCAATGGACCGAGGTGGCAATGAAGTGTACCACCGTGGGCGAGGTCGCCCAGCCGAGGGAACATTCGCATCCGGTCGCGCGATGCCCCACACCCGGCCATGTAGATGTTGAACTTCCTTAGGTGCACTGGGTCCGACGCCCTCGTACACGGTGTTTGCGGGGAGCGATCTTGTGCCGCACGGTCGAGCTCGATGTCGATCGCGAGCGGCTCGCCGCCCGGCGATCGCCTTCGCGCCCGCCCTGACTCCAGGAGCGCCTTCATGTCGTTGAGTTGACGCTGCATTGCGCCCATCGCCGTGGCTTGGCCGCTTGCAGACGGCTTTGGGAGCAGGAGCCGAGGCGATCGTGTACCGATCTCCGGCTCGCCGCCGCCGGCCTCGCACTGGGCGAGGGGGAGCCAGACGGCCAGCCGCTTTCCGGGAGCCTGCAGCCGAGCTCCCGGTGACGGACTCAAACTCCATCGCCTCGTAGCCGGGTCCGACCGCCCCAGAGCTGTGCCGGGTCACCGCCTGTGCGATCAAGACAGAGGTGCCCCGCCGGCGAGCGCCTCTTCCCGCGGACGGAGCCTCTCCGCGATCGCCGCCGCTGACGCCTTGAGCTTCCGCTGACTTCCGGCGACGGCCGAGGGGGCGATAGCAGGAGGCGCGCTGAGAGCACTCCGCTTCCCGTAGACGGCCAGGGCCCCTTCGATCCGCTCCTTGGTTTGGAACCGATCGAGCGAGAGGTTTGGGCCGCCGCCCGTGACGGATCGAGCGTCTCGATCAAGGCGGCTACCTTCCACCATCGGCCGTGGCTCTGACCGACGGAACAGGTTTGGCCGGCCGTCGCCGGCTTTCTTCGACGCGAGGCTAAGACATGATTTCAAGGATTTCTTTGAAGTGCGTAAGTGTCACTTCAGTATCCGCCCGAGAACAAGTGAGTGTTCTTCTGACGGTAGGTATAAAAATCGAGGGTCGATCCCCTTCCTCTAGCGCCAATTGTTGTTGCCCAAAATATTTATCCGAAGATTAATACCGCTGGAAGACGGACAACAAACAACAATTGCGGAGCACTTCCGAGAGTAGATAAATAATACAAGATTTGCCGGTTTGTTAGGCCCGGCTTGAATGCTCTCGCGAGATGTTATTAATACGAATATTCGTGGATACAAGTATTAATGAGAGAAATCTAAATACAATGAGTGTAAAAGACTCGTTAATCCGGCTCTGAGCGAAGCTCGGTGTTCTTCGTCTCGCCGATAATCTGGATGAGATAGGCCGGAGAAGTAAGACCGAAAGATAATCACATTGCCAAGAGTCGATGTTTGCCAAGTGCAAGTATTTTGCTTCGTATGGTGTGAAATGCGAGAATGCAGAGTGTCCCGAGCCCAAGTGCAGTCCGCCTCTTTATATAGGGGTTGAGGTGCCTTGTTTCCTAGTGGGCGATCGTCTTTCGCCATTAATGTAATGGGGCGATCGTCCTAAAGGTCACATGGGCCGCCCGCTAAAAGTCCAGAGATCCAAATGGGCACTCACCGAGTGGCCCAATGAGGAGCCGGCACGCGTCCTAAGTACTCACAGAGGTCCCACTTTGTTACTTTCATGACTTTGTCAAGAGGTGACAGCCGTGGTCACCAGCCTTGTCCGCCAACTCTTTCGCAGTCTCGCGACCCCGTTGGTAGGTGAGGTAAGTGACAGTTTGTCGCCGCTTTTGTGGATCTCGCACGTGGGTGCCGCCCCGCTTGCTCGCCTTGCCGACCGATGGCCATCGCCCAGATCGCCGTGATGCGGTCGCTCTAGCCGACACCGAGGATCGCTTCGCCACCACCGAAGGTCGGCAATGGTCGGTCACCAAGGGCCTGGCCAAGAAAGCGCCGAGAGATGATCGTCCATAAGCCTGGCCGCTGAAGTCGGCCGCCGAGTACCGAGAGGCGATCGTATCCGAGGTCGATCGCCGGCACCGGACTTGTTCGGGACCTTCTACCGGGCGATTCATGCTTGTCTGCGGCTAAGGCTAGGTCGCCCGGTCGCCGGTCGGCGGTTCTTCCTGACGCCGGGCTGACTCCTGCTGCCCGACCTTCTGCGCGATCACGGCCGAAAGGTGTTAAATCTTGACACAACATAACGCATTTATTTAATTTACACAAGTGAATAAACAACCTATTTTTTAAAAATACAATAGGTGATATGATGAAAAGGTTCATTTTATACATTACATGTGAGTAATCCGTAGTCAGGGCCCGCCCTAATACTTTGATGGCTATAAACCAAATTATTTGGGACTCCATTTATTTATTTATAAGCAAGCCACTTCGATAACTTAGTTTGTACATTTCTCCTGGTGTCTTTTGGTGGTCTTGCCTGCAAGAGTATACAAAGAATAATTAGTTGGGTTTTTCTATCGTCCTATTAAGAAATTTGCCTAACGTTGCATCAAGATTAAAATTATATATTTTTCATATTCATTATTCTAATTTACACAACTTGATCATAATAAGAGAAGAATATACAAACCTAATCAAGAAATATGAATAAATATGTAGTAAAATTAAGATGTATTTTTATCGTTAGCCAGGTAAAATTTGGTTTTATGTTAGCCAAGATTAAAATTGCATATTTTTGTTGATTCCAATCCACACGCTCAACTCTAATGCTAAGAATATAGAAATTAGAATCGACAAATATAAAAAATATGCAATTTTAGTACCGGCCTAACGTCAGGCCAAATTTTCCTGGTCTGGCGGTAGAAAAGCCCTAATTAGTTAGACCACTGTGTCAGTCGGTTGCAAAATCTAGCTACCTTCTCTATTTAAGACATTAAAATTAAAACCACATGTATTTAGTCGAGTGAGGTAGTGATTATAAATTACAGGAAGTGATTTGTTGAAGCGGAAATTAAAAATTAATTGAGATTTGGGAGACGTATTTATTTATTTGAATAAATAAATACTTGTTAATGTTTCATTTAAATATATAAAGTAAAATCAGAAGTAAACATGGGAATTTTTAAATATATATCCTTATAATTCTAGATTTACGATTAGATTATGTCGAAAACTTGCATGAGGTTATTCTTACGGAACACGTTTCGCAATACGTAGTTAAGGGTGTTTTCATTGCTTTGGCGCATTTTCTATTTTTATTTTCAAAACACTAAAAACGCGTTTCTTTTATCATTTTCAAAATGGAAAAATATTTGTACACAAAACGCAAAATGCCCAAAACCTCATTTTGAGCGTTTGTGTGTATTTCAACAAAAATTTTCAAAATGCTCAAAATGCATTTTGAGTTTTTTTTTTTTTTTGATTATCCTAATTTGAAACTAAGTCTAAAATAAAGATTTATGAATTTAATATTAATATTACAAAAAAATATTTTGCAAAATAAATTTAATGTAACGCGTTTTCAAAGAATTTTGAAAACAAAAATAAAAACAAAAACTACAAAATATTTTTCAAAATAAAAATACAAAATGAAATACAAACAATCTAAGTATTACATTGTTTGTAACATGGTTGCGTGGATGCCGGATCTTGGGATCGTGGTGGAGGCTCGACCGAATAACATTCTCAGCCTCATATCATCAAAATCTACAACCATGCAGAGAATTTCAATGAACATTTATCTCGAATATCAACTTTTGTGCAATTCTTTACCGCTGAATGACTGTCGATTTTGCAACAGAACGGGATGTCGGGTTCGCCTTCTAGACTCACATGTCAAGTCGGACCTGCTTCCGCAGCCATTATAATTCAATATGTATATATTTCCTCCGTCCATTAAAAGTGTAGCAAATTTGATTTTTACGGTCTCCAATATACAACTCTGAACGTTGATAATTTTAGTTATATAGGAATAAAAATTATAAAAAAAAATAATATTTTGAAAATACACATTAAAACAAATCTAACAAATTTATTAATTTTGACCGTAAAAATCGAACACGCTACACTTTTCATGGATAAGGAGTATAATCCTTCAATTTCTAAGTAGATATCGTTTGACTCTTTCAATATTGAATTTAGATCATTTATTTCTTTCTAAATATTGTTTTTAAAATATTTCATAATATTGTCTTTAATAACTTCTCGAAAAAGAATTAGAAAGTTATTCATGATCAGAATTTTTGTCTCGAGAAGAACGACATCCATTTACATATGCACGTGTGGGAACATGGGGCCAAAGCACAATTAGCACCGATTCACTATACAACTAGTTTTATGCAACTGCTTACATATGTACTTGTATACATAGATAAATTATGTATTCAATTCATTTTCTATAAATGTGCATTGACAGATCAATATGATGTAGTGTATCATCTTAATTGTGTACTGATCGAAATATAAATATGCATTACATCATAATATGTATGCATTATCATCTTATTTTTGTTTCTTGGCTTGCATAAAATTAAGTGTACATTGAATCCATATTAAATGAAGAGTATTTTTTTTTTTTTTGGTAATTATTATTCCTGAAAGTGATTAGTATGATTTAAGCACTAGGTAAATATAGTGTTAAACTTGTGTTAAACTTGCTTACTGGGGACCATGTTGAGTGGAATTCCAAGGTTCTCCTTGATGAACTCTTGGGAAGGCATCTTGCAAAGGTTAGTGCACATTCCTACACAATTTGTCTCCTCCAAAAACCTGAATCAATTGATTTATCTCATGAGGAAGTGGAATGTAATATATATATATATAGAGAGAGGGAAAAAATAAATATGAGGCTGTCACACATGTTAAGGGGGGAGGGAGTGGGGCTCGGGTAAGGGGATCGGGTACCCTTACCTGAGCGGTAACACCGCCGCCGCGGCATCGGGTAAGGCGGGCGGTGTTACCATGCGGCTTCTAAGCCGATCGGTGGGGGTTGGTTTTCAAAATTTTAGCCGTTGCAACGGCTAATTCAATAAAAAAAAAAAAATTTCCCTATAAAATCAAACCTTTTCAACTCATTTTTTCAAAATAAAAACACACAAAACACAAATAAAAACACACACTAATATTTCAAAAACACAAAACCATGGATCCAAGAAGAGGTAAAAAAACTTCCACCTCGCAACCACAACAAACTCCGTTAGGATTTAGCCCATTTTATTCTCAAGCATTCCCGAATCAATTTTACGTTCCACAACCTCCATCTCCACATCCATTTTACCAATATAATATGGGTCCTCCTCAAATGAATCCTCAACACTACAACATCACTACTACAAGCGAGTTCTCCCGCTCAAAACATTGATGAAGACGTAGAGTACGTGCTCAAACACAACCACTACCAAACAAAGAAGACGAAGATGAGGAAGTTCAAGAAGTCGATCCGAGAGGGAAGAAAAAGCATTCGGTGGGAGGAGGCCCCGTGAACTTTGGTCGCCGGCACAAGAGGAGGCTTTGGCGAAAGCGTGGATTCAAATCTCCGAATGTGGTGTTGTCGGTAATGAACAAAAGTCCGACGGTTTTTGAAAACGGATTCTCAAGCATTACGAGGGAACTATGGGTTCGAGTTCACGAACTTTTCATTCGTTGAATACCAAGTGGAAAACAATGAACACGGCCATGGGTATTTTCAACGGCTACTACCTCCAAGCGGTACAAACTATACTTTTTATTTTACGTAATCTATATTTTTTATTTTACATAATCTATATTTTTATTTTGTATATAATGTAGAAACGTGCTAAGGCTAGTGGGTGCAACGACTTGGACATGGTGAGGCAAGCTGAGTCCGATTACTATACAAAGAAAAAAAGACAATTTACTCATACCTTGGCGTGGAGATTGTCGAGGTCATGACAAATGGACGGAGCAAGAATGTTTTCAAGATATTGCCGGCGATAAGCAACTCTTCAAAAAGGAAGTCGGGAGTATGAATCGGCAAGCAACACCGCTCCCGACATGAATGAAGACCCTAACCCTCCACTTTCATCAAGAAAGATGAAAAAGAAGCAAGGCGCATCCTCGCCGATCTCAAGTGTTGCGGATGAAATCAACTCCTACACACAAAAGAAGACACAATATTTGGAAGAAAACGCGAGAAGGATGCTTTGGCAAAACAATTGTTGGCTACACAACTCGAGGGGGCGAAGTTCAAGAATGCACAACGGAGATGAAGTTTTTTTGAGCCGCATGATCACATTCGCGATCCCGCTATGTTGGAATTCGTTGTTAACTAAAACGTGAAATTGCGCCAAACACGGATGGGCTTGCAATTTTTAAGTTGTAGTTTCAACTTGTTTTAATTTCAAATTATGTAATGTTTTTTTTTTAAGTTGTAGTTTCAATTTTTAAGTTGTAGTTTTTTTAAGTATTATGTAATATTTTTATTTTTAATGAAATGGTATGTTTTTATGTAATGTTTTTTTAAGTATTATGTAATGTTTTTATTTTTAATGAAATGGTATGTTTTTATTTTAATATTGTATGTGATTTTATGTATTAAAAATATAAAAAAATTGGGTAGTATAGGTGACCACCCTCCACTTAGTAGTTACAGAATTGGGTAGTTTTGAGTTGGAGGCTTTTATTGGATAGGTGATGTGCACCTAGGTATTAGGTGACCACTCCTCACCCCTAAAAGATTTAAGTTAAAAGATAAGAAAGAATTTGATCTATAGATCTTGATAACATGGATGGTTTAGATTATTTATTCTCCAAAAATATATGTATGGAATGCAATGTTTTAGTAAGATCGATATTTTGACGATATAACGATAGCTTTAATGCATTGCAACTTTTATGCACGAAATGCATATATTGCATGCACAAGCCGGACCGTACATCACACAAAATTAATGATTCAGATTTATTCTTATTCCTTACTCAAAAAGTCATTCGCCTCTCTCTCTCTCTCTATATATATATATATAAGTGGGATGCAAAAGTGAAATAGGGAATCCATTAAGGGCAAAATACCTGCATTTTGGTATATACACCACATTCTTCTCTTTTTCCCCTTCATTCTCTGACTCTCTCACCTAAACATAGTAATATGGGAATAAAAGAAAACATAAACAATATGACACTCCAATAGAATGAAATCTAATAAAATACTCATACAATTTATTATAAAATATAGAGTATATTTTTTGATATAGAAGTCGAGAATCATTTTTCTTCTCGAAATAAATGATCTCATATACCTCATATAAAAATATAATGCCTCCGCTTTCTTGATTATTATCGCTTTGATTTTTCAAACTCACTTTGGCCGTTGGTTATTTTAAAATATTTTAACAAGAATAACAAAAGTATATCGATAAAATTGTAATGAGAAGTACTTTTATAATCTTTATCATTTTGTCTAAATTTAAAGCAACGTAGCGAGTTAATTAACAAAAAATGCAGTAAGATGTGGGGTTCGTTGATACTACGCATACCGAAATACAGAAGAAATACAAAAACCCTAATTTTTAATTACCAAATACTCAACCACCTAAAACACTATATATAAGATCCTTATGTATACTAGCAGGATAAACTTGGACCATAAGCAACTATATATAATATAAATCTAAATAAATCCCAACTTACTAAGATAACTAATTAAATAGTAAATATATCCTAACATTTAATCTTTATCTCTATTACAAAGTTAGATTTTGTAAAATGGAAGTATTTAGGGTTTGAAGTTTAGGGTTTAAGTACCTCGCATGGACCAACGAGCCAAGAAAATAGAACGGTCGTCATAACTGCAAAGTATTGTTGTGATGCATGTTTAGAAGGAGGTAGCAATGTTCTCGCCTGCAAACACGGGAATGATCAATTACTAATACTGTATGTTTCAATTAATTAGATATTCTACGTCCTAATTTATGGAATTACCTAAAAAATCACACCTATGGAATTCATTATGCTCGGTGGGGTGGACATTTATTTCATTATGCCGCGTCCGGCCGGCTCGGCTCGGGTCGGCTCGAAGGGTGATTTGAGCGAAATGTCTCGGCGTCTCCAAGTTATCTTTTTACTGCAATTTTATTTGGCAAAAAATCATTTTTGCTAAACCGCCTCAATTATAAAATCCCAATTTTTCGGATCTGGATAAATATCAAATTAATTGATAATTATCGATTTAATATATTAGGATAACTGTCAAATTAATTGGTAATTATCGGATTAATATATCAATAGATTAGGATAAGTATCAAAGACACCAATCATAATCGGTTTAGAGTTCCTCCACCACATGTATTCCTCTCGTCTTCACCTATAAATACACAGCTTGAGGGGTCAGATTTTTTTACCTCTTCCATACGATTTTCCGAGTAGTTTTCTTCTTCGTTTTTCTTCTCCTCTGTGTCGGTGATAGTATACAGATTTATATTCTAGTTCGCTGTGGGTGCAGGGATCATCGATTCATTGCATCGGGGTGTTGTTTTATCCTGGGAGGCAGACGTTACACACCGTGGTGAGGGCGAATCTGCTTTAAGGAGACCGATCTTCTGGACTAAACATCAACTTACTTTCAGTTTCGGTATCAGCAAATATATTTGTTTTGCTAATACTTTTTTGCAGGGTTTTCAGAAAATAAATTTGCGATTCTGTACTGTTTTTCAAGTGTTCGTTTTTAATTTTGCCTACATGCATTATATACATCACAATATCAATGTAGTAAAATATTGCATTCCATGCATAGTCTTTTTATTTCTGTAGGTTCATATCCTGAAGCTAAAGAAAAGATAGTATTTTTTATTTCTAATAAATTATTAGTATCAAATTTGTGAGGCAAGAGAAATAACAATTTGTTTGGTAATTTTAATATAATTCATTGGCTTCACATACATAAAGCCATTGTATGAAAAAAATATAATTGTTAACATAATTAGCTTCACCCATGTAACATAATTGTTAACAAAATATATATATTTTTTTAATTTTACTATATTCAAATCCTTTCATGTATCGGCGTCACAAATGTGACACCTTTTATGGAGACTTTAGTTTCACACATGTGAAGCCTTTGAATCCAACTGGTGTTCAACTATTAAAATTCAATAGCTTCACATATTTGATAACTTTTCTTAAAAAATTCTGAAGCATTATATCTTTAGCTTCACCCTTTTTATGTGAAGCTATTAGGGTGAAGCTATTGAAGCTTATTTTTTGTAGTGCCATTTAATCAAGATATATGAATCAAATTCATTCTTATTTCTGAACTTAAATCTCATTCTAACCCGAACCAACCATATATATATATATATATATATATATATATATATATATATATATATAGAGAGAGAGAGAGAGAGAGAGAGAGAACTTGCCAGATTAAATATAGGCCTGGGCACGACCATATCAAGAGTCTGAAGAATAATTTCCCTCTGTTGGCTCGGACTGAAGTTCCGATGCGTCATTCTTGCTGCTTCCACCAGCCCATCATACCCACTCCCCTTGCTTTTATGCCCTGTGTTCATCAATTCAAAACAAACACACACACACACACATAGACATGTGTGTATGTGTGTGAAAATTTCCTAATTAGCCTTTATACCGATTAGTGATTACATCTAATTTAATTAATTTTGTATTTATTTTTCCTTCTCCAAATTATACATAGACCGTCCAATTTAAATTAAAATCGCGTTTCAATTAATTATTTGTTTGTATGTATATGACGTATATATGAATCTAATATGTACATGTACATGAAATAATCAGAACCTGTTGAAGCTTGTAAGCTATGAGAGAGATGGTTAATGGCTACTCGATGAAACCAGTTGTCGTTGTAGATGCTTTTCGATTCGTGAGATTTATTATTCAAGTCCTTGTCCGCGAGAACCGACAGAGTGAAAGGAGAGCGGCGTCTAGGGTTTTGCATGGGGATTTTCCGATTGATTTGTGGTGGTCGGAAGAGGCTTTTGTACGTTGGTACTAGGGCGACATCCATGAGGTGGCACTAAACTGTGGAGAGAGAGAGGGAGGGAGGGAGGGAGGGAGAGAGAGAGAGGGGGAATGTAAGAAAGGTTAACAATAGCCTCAAGGGATGGCATATATTTAAAGGTAGGGATGTAAACGAATCGAGCCGGGCCAAGTTTTGACCTAAACGAGTCGAGCTCAATTTTTTGCCCTGATGAGCCGAGCCGAGCCGACCTTTGTTATCTCACAAAAAACATGTTCGAGCTCGAGCTCGTTAATACAACGAGTCGAACTCGAGCTGTTCGCGAACAACTCGAGACGAGTCGAGCTCGAGCCGAGCTCGAGTTGTTCGCGAATAATATATATTTTTAAATTATTTAAATAATATATTTGAATTATTTAAAATAAATATTTTAAAATAATCATTAAAAGTTATATATTTTTTTAAGTATATAAAAAATAGTATTTTAATATATGAAAATTATTTAAAAAATTATTAATCTATAATACAATATATAAATATTATTACAATAAATTTAAAAATATATTTATTAATCGAGCTTAACGAGCCGAACCGAGCTCGAGCCGATCTTGAGCCGAGCTCGAGCCGCACATGTTCAAGCTCGGCTCGAGCTCGTTTTCTTAATGCATGGAATTTTGTGTTCGAGCTCGAGCTCGAGTTCTTAACGAACCGAGTCGAACCGAGCCCTTAACGAGCCGAGCTCGAGCTTGTTCGCGAACAGCTCAGTTCGTTTACCGCCCTATTTAAAGGAATGCATTTAGTGAGGTGATTTGCAATCTTTAGGTATGTTTGTTATAGCATTTGTTGGATTTAGAATTTTGATATTCATAATTTGGATATTGGGAGTACTACACTACCAAAATTCACACTTTAGCCGACGACTTTAAGTGGTCGGCTAAACCCCAAAATCGTCGGCTAATCACGTCAGCCGTCGGCTAAAAAACCGTCGGCCGATATTCGTCGGCCAAGGTTTAGCCGACGACTTTTTTGGTAGTAAATCACAAACTTTTTTCGGGAATAACTGACAGGATCGGGAATAGAAATGTGCTCTTTAGCGGGGAGAGGGGCAAGATTGGGTTGGTGTTCCGTGAACTATATATAATTTTCACTTGGAGATTTAGCCGACGACTTGATCTAGGTCGTCGGCTAAACCCCATTTTTTTTTTCGAAAGGCTTTAGCCGACGGCCTAGATCTTGCCGTCGGCTAAAATGTGATTTTTTTTTTGGGAAAGGGTTTTAGCCGACGACTTGATCTCGGTCGTCGGAAAAAACCTTTTTTTTTTTTTTTGGAAAAGGTTTAGCCGACGAACCAGATCAAGTCGTCGGCTAAAATATTTTTTTTTTTGCCGTCGGCTAAACATTATCTAGGTCGTCGGCTAAACCTCTTCACTATAGCCGACGACTATGTTGTACTTTAGCCGACGACCTAGATCAAGTCGTCGGCTAAAACTGTTTAGCCTGACGGCAACCCGAGTCGTCGGCTAAAGTGCAAAGTTTAGCCGACGACACTTTAAAGTCGTCGGCCGTTTTTTTTCGGGTCGTCGGCTAAAGTCCTTTTTTTGGTAGTGACTACCAAAAATAATACTTTAGCCGACGATTAGCCGGAGAACGGCCGACAGCCGGCCGACGTCGTTGGCTAAAGTCAGCAAGTTTAGCCGACGGCTAACTTGTTGTCGGCTAAAGTAGTTTAGCCGACGACTTTACTATTGGTCGTCGGCTAAAGTCAAGTTAGTCGTCGACTAAAGTTATATAGTTTAGCCAACGACTAGTATACTTTAGTCGACGACATGCCGTCGGCTAAAGTCAAGTTTAGCCGACGGCTAGTATACTTTAGCCGACGACATGCCGTCGGCTAATGTCTTACATATTTTTTTGTATAGAATATATCACCATCTAACACTTGAAGACAACATTTACAACACATTCGGAATTACAGAACAAGAAAACGAAAAACAACAACTTTCTCTGGTTTGATCATTCAAGAAATCATATTGAAGGTATGTTTATTGAATTTTAATATCATTTATAATTATATTACGCATATATTATATCTTTTTGGATGATTATGAAAATGTTTTAGAATTAGTTCGTTTTCTCGAATATTTCTTGGTATGTGTGTGTGTGTGTGTGTATATATATATATATATATATATGTGTGTGTGTGTGTGTGTGTGTGTGTGGATTTGACTGTAATACCCGTAATTTCGATTTCCAGTAATTTCTTTTTTTCGAAGAAAGTCCGTTTTGACGACTCGCTCATGACCGTTTCGTCATTACGATAATGATTAATTCTGCACTTTTTGTCATCCGAGCTCGTTTCGGTGTCGTTTTGTTGAGTTCCGTGCTTTTTGGTGACTTTTCCGCACTTGAGTTCGATTCTTGCGAATCTCGTCCGAAACTGTTGTTTCGAGTTTCTCGTAAGTTCATTTAATGTTATTATTCATGTTACGAGCTTTGGCTTGGTGTTTCGATCGTGTATCGTGTATTTCGGACGTTTTGGGCCGTTTTCGTAATTTCCCAAAGTTTGGGGTAATTACCTTCCATTGTCGAATTTCGAGCCTTCGGGTGGTCGAAATCGTGTGTTCTCTTAGTGCTCGAATTTGTCTTTGCGAGTACTTCGTAACCGTATTTTCGATTCGTATTCAGGTTCGGGTTTCGGGGTCGTTCGGGCCGTCGGAGTTGGCCCCAGTCGAGTCATGGCCGGCGATGCAGGCCCAGGCCGAGCGAGTTACGGCCGGTAGTGATCGGCAGTTACGTACGTAAGGCCGGTTACGTACGTAACGCTGCCGGTACTTCTAGGCAGTAAGTCGGCCATGGCCGGTTACGTACGTAAGCCATGGCCGGCTACGTAAGGCGGCCGGCAGGCAGCCTATTTAAGGCCCTGCAGACGGGTTTTCCATCATTTTCCTCACTCGTTTTCTTCCCTTCCGCGGCTGTAGGTGTGTATATCATGGAACCATGATGTTGTTATTTGAATCCACGAAGTTCTTGAGTTTCTATCATCAATCAATCATCCCATAACCTCCTCCGATCTACCGAATCAAGGTTAGATTTCTAGAAATCTAGTTTTGGGGAATTTGGGTATTTTGGTTGATTTCTTCCGTTTAATCCGATTTAACTTAGGATTATGATGGATTGATGATTATTTAGATGTATTATATCATTTCCCTTGTTATTCCATGGTTGGATCGTATCGATTCGTTGTTTTGGTCAAGTTCTTGATCGACGCCTTGAAGGTGTCCGGTAGAATGTCTTAGAGGGGTTTTCGGACGTTATACGATTATTCTTCCTCGTATGATCATTGATTTATAGATTATATGATGTTAGGGTCGAGTTTCTTGCGAAGAAACCGTGTTGAACCCTTCCGTTCGTTGTCGTCTTCCTTTTCGATAGCATCAGGCGTTCCGAAGCTTCCCGGTTGAGCCGTGTCCGTTCGTGGTTCCGTTCTCGTGGTATCGAGGCAAGTATCTTGCCCATACGTTTCATGTTTCATAGGCATAATTGTTGATAAATGATTTTTATACGAAATCCAAATGTTTAATGAACGTAAAAAGGGATCGGTATGTTCTCGATAAATGTTGTCTTTCAACGATAATTTGTATACTTCGTGAATATGTGTTCTCGGAATATGTGTGTTGGTTTTGTATGTGGAAAGATAATATGATCACTTCGAGTGAGTTTGATAGATCGTAATCCTTTGTCGGGGATTACGTATTGTTATTGTGTACTTGTTCGGTAAGAACGTAATGTGTGTGATATTAGTTGTTACTCCTTGAAAGGAGGTTGTGATGCTTAATGTTGTTTGGCTTGATAAGTGATTATTGGTGTGTGCTTGATGTATGTGATGTGCCTCCGGGTAGGATTGTTGAATCTCCGGGATCCATACTTGCTAGTATGGGTCGGGCGTAACCGTAGGGTTATCCAATCCGGGTATGTCTTGCGGGGACTCCGAGGTTCGTGGCTTGTTAGCCCGATGCCGAGATAACTTGTGGGGTTATCATCGGGTATGTCTTGCGGGGACTCCGAGGTTCGTGGCTTGTTAGCGCGATGCCGGGATAACTTATGGTTGTGATTTGGTTATGAATGTATCTGTGCTTGTGGTCACGTGACTGTTGTTACGGTGACATGTGATTTAGTATGGATTCCCATTGGGTTATTCACTCGGGTATGTTCTGCGGGAGCATCTGAGGTTCGTGGCTTGTTAGCACGGGACGCGAATAATCCTTGGGAATATGTGTTTTATGATTTGGGTCATGGACCCCGTGTTTTGTGAAAGGGGTCATGGACCCCATGTGTTGTTTTCGTAATTGTGCTTTGGGAAAATGACTTTTGGGATGTGTCCCTAAACGTTTTCAAAACTCCCGAGATCGTAAAATGTTTTTACAAGATGTATATCGGGTTTACACCTATCTTTTGATTTAACCGTTTTGATCAAGTGATTTACCTCGGGAAGTATGTTTATGATTAACATGTTCCGTGGAGTATGATATGTATGGCTCGTTTTCGTATTTTATACTTGCACTAGCAAAATAGTGGAGTTTTGCTAACCCCGAGTATTCGGGGGTGGATGTCTGTATTGCATTCAGGTTTTGGAGCATAGAACAGGGTCGGCATGAAGGATGATGAAAGATGAACGATACTAATCACACGAGGACCCGTTGATGTCGTATTGGTTTAGTTGTATTTTATTTCCGCTGCAGTATTTCTTTCCCGTTGTACGGGAGTGTGTTGTATTCGACCCCTGCGTGGGCATGTAATGTGTTTGAGTTGTATGTATTTATTGAAAGACCAAATCGGTCTACTGAGTCATTGTAGCCTTAAAGGCATTGTTGAGATATTTACGAGCCTGGTAGATCCTTGAGGAAAGGTTCTACGACGTGTAATATCCCTGAGCGGATTGGGGGTGTTACATTGACATCTTGAATTCGAGCTATATATGATGATTTTAGTCGTAATTTTTGTATGTTCTTGATAAATACGATGTGTAATATTGTTGTTATTTTTGTTATAGGATGGATAAAAGTTGGATTGGTCTGCAAAAATGGGATCCAAGGGTCATAGATGGAATGCGAGGGTTTATTCGATTTGTGAAGGAGCATGATAGTGATAGTATGATTCATTACTGTCCTTGCAATAAATGTAAATGCCGCAGCGATATGTACCATTTTACACTTGATGTCGTATGGGAGCAGTTGAAAAAAATGGATTTTGGGATAAATATACATGTTGGATTTATCACGGTGAAAGATCGAATTCAATTATTCCCCATGATCACGGACAGTACAGTGGTAGCACATCCAATGACCCCACAAGAAGGTTGATTGACGACGTGTTTGGTTATTACGACAGAGACGTATCGGCTGAAGGTCAAGAATACCATATAGCTGATCAACCATTCATCCGAACGCCTACATTGATACCCGTTAACACAATTTCTCTTGATAGATACAACAAGCTAATTCAGCTCCAACATACTCTTCTTTATCCTGGGTGTCACATGGCGGTTCTTGATAGTGTCATAGAGACTATGAGAGTCAAGGTAGAGAACAAAACCTCGATTAAAGCTATGGATGATTATTTGAAACTTACAGGGAAAATGCTCCCAGAAGGTCATCATCTTCCTAGTAATCACAGTAAAATGAGACGTATCCTAAAAAGTCTTGGGCTATCGTACATCAAGATCTACGTATGCATATATGATTTTGCTTTATTTTGGGGAAAGCCTAATGAAGACCTAAAGAGATGTCCGGTATGTGACATGGAGAGGTATAAGTTCACTCCTTCTGGTAAATAGAAAGCTATGAAGGTTCTTTGGTATTTCCCTCTGAAGGATAGATTGGAGAGGCTTTTCATGTCTCCTCACACAGCCAAGGCGATGAGATGGCACGCTGAGCCTCGGGTGACTGACGACGATATTATGATACACCCTTCTGATGGAGAGGCTTGGAAGCATATAGATAGGGAGTTTCCAAGATTTGCATCAGATGTCCGAAATGTAAGACTCGGACTTGCATCTGATGGATTCAACCTTTTTGGCAACATGAGCCTTTTGTATAGTATATGGCCAGTGGTAATGGTTCCTTACAACCTTCCTCCATGGATCTACATGAAGAAGAAGTATAATATGTTGACTCTCTTAGTACCTGGCCCCGGGTATCCAGGAAAGTGTATTGATGTTTATTTGAGACCTTTGATAGAGAAGCTGAAGTTCTTGTGGGAGCAAGGTCATCCGACGTACGACAGTTACGCACATGAGATGTTCTACTTACGTGTTATGTGTACTCGTACCATCAGTGATTTTCCTGTGTACGGGATGCTGTCCGGATCTGTTATTAGTGGATATAGAGGATGTCCAGTGTGCTTGAATGCTGACTACGCAAGGTATCATTGTCGGAAGGTTATCAGAATGCGTCACCGTATATGGCTTGAGAGGACGCATGTCTGGCGTACGTATGCTGCAGCATTTGATGGGACTGAAGAGGTTGGTGATCCACCACGGGAGTGGACTGGTGAGGAAATTTTGGTCGTGCTGAATGAGTATGATTTTGGGCAGTTGAGCAACCATCCTGATATAGTAGCGGCAACTCCTGAAAGACCTGACAGGTATAAGTATTGGTCCCACAAAAGTATTTTCTGGGATCTACCTTATTGGAGTAAGTTGTCGATTAGGAACTACCTATATGTGATGCACATAGAAAAAAAAATGTTTGTGAAAGTGTTGTCGGTACAGTGTTATGTTGGGAAGGGAAGACTAAAGACGGCCCTAAGGCACCATTGGTTTAAAAGAAATGAACATTAGAAAACATTTATGGTTGAAGGAAGGGAAGGGGAAACACAAAATGCCGAAAGCTGCTTACACCGTCACCCCTGAGCAAAAGGCTGAGATTTTTTCGTGGATGAAGGCTGCAAGGTATCCCACAGGATAATTTGCATACATAATTTACTTAATTACGACATTCACCTTAATTAATATCCAGATGACGCACATACAAAGTGATGGCCACCTGATGTGGTCACGTGAGTTGATGCTTCTTTCGATGAAGCCTGTTACATCTAGAGTTTATTCAATGGCGAAGGTAAATGGTGTGACATTTGTATGTATCGACAAAGATCAAAGAAGGAGGTGTCAAAATTCAGGGGTTATGATTGACGGTGGATATTACGGTGTTCTTCTCGAAGTAGTGGAACTAATTTATGGAGAAGGCTTGACAGTTTACTTGTTCAAGTGTAGGTGGTTTGATACAAATCCTCAAATCGAAAGGGAGGATAATTATGGACTATTATCTGTTGATACTTCTACAAGTTGGTATGAAGGTGATCCTTTTGTTTTTGCAACATCTGCTAAACCAGTTTACTACCTCGATGACTTGGTAAAAAAAGGAGCATGGAAGATCGTAAATCATGTGGCTACGAGAAATATATATAGTGCGGCTACACTTGGACAAGCAGTCGAGAAGGATGATAATGAGGCATACCAAGAGCCGGATACAACTAAATATTCCATCATCCTCCACAATACTACTGAATAATGTTGTAGAAGGTCAAGTGGTTCGGCTACATGGTGAAGAACGTGAGTTCATAAATGTAGGTACAAATGAATTATGTGCAGACTCTGATGAAGATGATGAGGACGAGTTCAGACATATGCTGACAGTTATCTACTCCGACACAGAGACAGACTCAAGTAGTGATTCTGACTACGAACCTTAGAAGGACATATCATTTGTAAAAGTTCCTTAAATATTCATTGTTGTGTGCTGCTCGAACGAATCGAAAAAGTGATATTATTACCTGATTTTTTTTTTCGTTATATATTCATTGTTCCATTGATAATAAAACAAGTATAAATATATAAGCTATGAATATTATATAAAAAACAAGTATAAATTTATAAAAGATTATTATATAAAAAATGTATAAATTAATATACAGATATATAATCATGTCTAACTATTTATAAGATATATTTATATTTAAATTCAAATATTTATATAAAATATTATTATATAAAAATATGTCTAAATATATAAAATATTATTATATAAAAACTATATAAATATATAGTCATATTATATATATATATACATATATTTATAATTAAATTCAAATATGTAAAATATTATATTATATAAAAGAAATATACAAATATAAAAACTGGGTTAAAATGTTTGAATGATAAGCATGACCCAGTGGCAAAATGCCATATCACTTACATAAATGGCCCGGGTTCGAACCCCGGCAGCCATTGGGTCATGTTTTTTTTTTTTAGGATTAAGAATAGCCGACGGCGATGGTCGTCGGCTAGAGTATTGATATTCTTAATTTTTATTAAATATATTTATAATTAAATTTAAATATATAGATATCTTAATTTTGTATTAAATATATCTATATTATTATATAAAAAATGTATAAATAAATTAATATCATTTTATAAAAGCTGCATAAATATATTATTTATAATTAAATTCAAAGAATATATTATGTATAATTTTTTTTTCAGAATTTAGTTTAGCCGACGGATGTCATCGGCTAAAGTCAAAAATATTATTAAATTTAAATATATAGATATCTTAATTTTGTATTTTATATATATCTATATTATTATATAAATGTATAAATATATAAATATCATTTTATAAAAAATGTATAAATATATTATTTATAATTAAATTCAAAGAATATATTATTTATAATTTTTTTTCGGTATTTAGTTTAGCCGACGACAGCCGTCGGCTAAAGTGACACTGCCCGTGTCAATTGACACTGCCCGTGTCGTTGTGTTCTACATTCCAAAAAGTTTATGGAAAGCTAACCCGACCGTGTCGATCGACACGGTCGAGTGGGGCTGGCTCCTTTTTCTGTTTTGGCCGACGCGCCGTCGGCTAAAGTATTCCACAGTTTAGCCGACGACGGCCTTTGTCGTCGGCTAAAGTGACCTTATATATGAAAAAAAAAGCGACTCTCCCGTCCATTTTTTCCTTTCTTCCCGAGGAACCTCCGCCGCTCCCATTTTTTTTTCTTTCTTCCCCAAGAACCTCCGCCGCCCCGCCGTCCGCCGCTCCTCCCGTCGTCTGTCCGCCTCGTCCCGTCCGTCCGCCTCCCTCGTCCGACCGTCCGTCTGGAACCCTCGTCCGACCGTCCGCCGCCAGCTCGTCCTCCGCCGCCTTCCGTTGTCCTCCGTAGGTAAGTTTTTTTTATTTCTGTTTTTTTTTTCATTTTTTCAGTTTTGATTTCTGTTTTTTTTATTTTCTCGGATGTTTTTATTTGCTGGTTTTGGTTATCGGTGTTGGTACTGCTTATATTGTTAACGTTTGGGATAAATGATACAAGTAGTTACTACAATCGATTGTCATTTTTTTTCGGTTATCCACCTATTCAATTATATTAAATGAGTGATGCGTTCTTTATTCCCTGAGGTTCTTAGTTTTATGGAGAACAAAATGTGAGAGGAAGTTGTGGCGCTGAGATTATGCTTGAAATGATACTCATTTTGGAATGATTAGTTATCGTTGTTTTTGGTTCAGTGGAAGTTGCGTTTGTTCAATGGAACATTAGTTATCGATTAGTTATCGCTGTTTTTTAATGCTTCTTGATGATGACAACCGATTGATTTTTTTCAAGAGGCAAGGTCTTGTTATAATTTCGTTACCTGTGAATTTTCAAAAATAATTGCTCATTAGTACTTATTAATTCAAAATGATCTTTAGGGTTTATGATGTTTTATGATGTAAAAATAAATGATTTATGTTTTCGAATTTGTACAGGTTAAATGGATAAAATTAAGAGACTAGCGTGTGGTAAGAAAAAATTGAAGACTCCGGAGTCGGGAGATAGTTCCGCAGCTTCCAATCGTGCGGATCCTGTCGATAAATATTTGGATCAGAGTAACGCTTGCATACGTGGACTAGTAGAGAATAGTGGACTGAAGTTTAAGGATGGGAACTTGTATCCGGTGGATGACACACATACTATTGCGAGGCGCTTATCGTATCAGACTCCCAGATCGCGGACGACCCCCATTACTGTTGAGACGACTCAGCCTCGTATGCCTCCTATACACCGCATTCCCTCCCCTCCTACTACATCTGGGAGCGGCTGATCTACACCGAGCACGTTATCCGAGGTGCCTTCCGGTCCGCCGTCGACTCTATTTATGCCCCCAATGGTACCATCGATTCCAGGGGTCTATGAGAAAGGAGTCCGCCGGCCATATAGCTCGGTTAACCTGACGGAGGCGTATGAGTTCCAGGCGTGGGCTGAGAAAATGATTTGGCGGACATGTCGGATATCTAAGACGAAGTTGTACACGTCGCTTGCGGAGCTTGAGAATGAGGAGGGTCGTACCGAAGACGAACCAAAAAAGAAGTAGAAGACTCGTGGCCCATCGAAGGGTCTAGCACTTGACACATATGTTTCAAAAAATGGCCGTCACAAGATAGCAGTTGATGAAAAGTATCGACGACCCATTTTAGCTTCGGATGCTTGTACGGCATATTATTTGTAATGTTGGGTTTGTCATACGCGATAGAGTTCCGTTACTGTGGGCTGAGTGGAAGGATGTGCCACAAAGTGTGAAGGATGTATTGAACAATGCTATGTCGGTAAGTTTATCTCAAATCCGAAAGCTACTTTGTGTATTAAAATTCTGATAGGTTTGGTTTGAGGTTCCTTCTTTCCTACTACATACTTAGTGTGATGAGGTGCAAACAACCAAGTAAGTAATTTTCACAATACGTAGTTGAGTAATTACTCGAGAAATTTTTGCATCATTTTAGTTATTGTTAAAATATGTATATGTCAAATATTTTAATAATTTATTTATTAATACGAAATCATTTGTAATTTAAAATTCACAACTTGTATAAATGGAAGGTAATTTGATTGATAAATTTAAACATGGTAAATATTCTAATTTACTTGTAACTATGAGTATTATAACATACACTTTTAGAATTACATAAAACATTATAATATTAATTATACATAAAAATAATAAAACTAACACATTAACATTATATAATCATACACAAACAACAAATATAAAATGACATGTAACATAATCACTAAACTTAAATCTTAACATTCAACTGTATACACACAACAAATTATTTATGAATAACATAATAAACAAATAACATTATGAATAAGAATAAAACAATAATCACAGTAAATAAATACATAAAATTTACAAAATACTTTACAAATATATTTTACTAATGTTTGATTATAATTTATAAATGTTTGTTATATGTACAAATCTTGGAAAAATGAGCTACACATGTTTTGCTCAGCTTGGGGTAATTCCCGCGAGGCTACTCCCGAGGAGTTCAAGTATCGGGAGTACGAGTGGAGGTGTCTATGCGCACATTTTAGCGACCCGGACTATATTTTATGTAATCGAGCTCTAAATGTTGTCGTAATGCTATTGTTGTTTAAAGATATGTAACATATATGAAACTTACTTGTGGTAATTTTGCTCCTTGTTAAATGAAAATTACATGTTTCTATGTGTAGGCGAGCAGTTCAACCAACACTCTTGTAATACCCGAGATTTCTGATATGTATTTGGAACTGGTGATATTGTAATTGTTGCACTTTGATCTGAGTATTATTCTCCGTATTTCATAATCCGGTGTTGTTGAGCGTATGATTTCATGAATGTGATTTAAAAAGTGTGATTCTGCGCATGTAGCGCACGCTATCATCTAAGTGTAGCGTACGCTAACTTGGATCCATAGCGCACGCTACGAAGGAACCTTAGCGCACACTATACGTGGTCAATATGATTGAGACGTGTTGGTAGGTGAGATCAGGCCGGGGATCTTGGTCGGATTGTGTCGGGATGAACCTGGACAGCTTTCGGGAAAAAGCCAAGTCAACGCGTTAGCGCACGCTAGGGGTGGGCACAAAAATTCAAAATCCCGATCCCGTCCCGGTCCCATCCCAAAATTACCCGGGATGGGACGGGATCCAAAATTAAAAACACTAGGCCCGTCCCGTCCCGTCCCATTAGAGTAACTACGGGACGGGACACGGGACAAAAAATATGAGGCCCGTAAGGCCCGTCCCGTCCCGCTAAGTTTTTAACCCTTTTTAAAACCATATATTTTTATTATTTGTAACTCTTTTTTAATTAATTTTTAATAATAAACTATTTTTATTTTTTACTATCTATATTTTATAATTATACACAAACCTAATCAACCAATATAAAGTTAGTAAATGATATTTTTTCCCAAAAAAATAGATATGTTGTATTCAATATTAATAATTATTATTTTAAAAGTTTAATTTAGATTATTAAATTAGTTTGTTGGATATTTTTCCCGAATTTAGATGTATAAAATTATAGATTTTCTTACTTTTTTCTAATTTATATTTTGAACTTTTTTTTGCGGGACTAAACCCATCCCGTCCCGTTCCGTCCCGTCCCAACCGGGATAAGGCCCGCGCGGGATGAAATTTTGAAATCCCCAATCCCGTCCCGTCCCGTCCCGCTTGTTATAACACGGGACGGGACGTGGCATGACCCCAGGCCCGTCCCATCCCGTCCCATGCCCACCCCTAGCGCACGCTACTCACATGAGGGTAGCGCACGCTAAAGGCTGAGTACAGTAAAATCAGTAAGTTTCAAATAGCCGTTAGCGCACGCTATGAATATGGACTAGTGCGCGCTAATAACCATTTTCTATAAATAGGACAACATCCCTTTTCGTATTTTCAGTCTTCTCACTTCCCTCATCCGAATCCTTATACTTAGAGAATTACTCTCTTCATCCTAAACACTTAATATTTTGGATGTTTCGGCACTTGTTCATCGTATAAACCATTGAACCTTTTTAGTATATGGACTCCTAAGCATATTCATGTATCTTCAAACCAATTATGACCAGTATATGGAGATTACCTAGTTCTTATGTTTTACGTAAGGAATCATATGTTTCGGGACTTGGAATGAATTGAACTTAGAATATTTTCTTGAAGATCAAGATGAATTATGGTGTAGTAATGATGATACGTATCCTTGGGTCTCATAGTCATTTAATCCATAAAGATCTTTCATAAACCGTATGAGCATGATATGCACGGAGTTGACATGTATTAACACTGAGGATTTCTTGAGTTTTCATCACCTTTAGCTCAAGTTTTTACCCAGTAGTGACTGCCATGCACGGTTAGCGCACGCTAAGATGTATATATTAACGTGCGCTATCGGGAATGAGTAACGTACGCTACGTTGGGTACGTAACGTACGTTATGTCATCAGGCAGGCGGTCGGGTACATTGAGAGAGGATCACAAGATACACAGCTAGCGCACGCTAGACTTGGTCATTTGCGTATGTTAACGGGCAGGCTTAGCGCACGTTACGTATAATACGTAGCGCGCGCTAAGTAGTTCAGACAGAATTCATTTTTAGAGCTTGCGGCCGTAAACCGAATTGTTAGACGTTCGTATGACTTGAGAGGAATTCTTTATTATTTCTTAGGTCCGAGCCTTGCATAGGGGACGATCGAGGGGCGGTGGCATACGGACGCGTGTCATTTGTTGGAGTATTTCATTCTTGCCATTTTCGAGGCAAGTATCATATGTTGAGTTTAATTTATATTGGAACTTTGATCATGCATATGGTTCTGTTCATGTTGTAGAATATGAGATTTATTTCTTGAATTTCTCGTGATATTCGTTGTTAATTGTTCGTATTGATGAATATATTGAAATGCATATATGTATGCATAATTGATTGATTTATGATATAAATGATCCGAGGGGGGGGCATGAGGATCTATGCTGAGGGCGCTGGATCGAATGTCCATCATGCGTTGGTCCGACGGGATCATCATGGGGATCTATGCTGAGGGCGCTGGATCGCTGGACTGGTTTTCCACCATGCGTTGGTCCGACGGGATCATCATGGGGATCTATACCAAGGGCGCTGGATCGCTGGATTACCCTGTATTGTGTTGATTGAATCGTGAGGATTCACATCGTTGGATTTCGATGACGGATGTCCGTTTGCATGTTTTATGATGCACTGATGATTTATGTATTATGATACTTGTACTAGCATTGTTTTGCTAACCCCTTCGGGGGTGGACATTGTTTTGATGTTCAGGTAGCCGAGGAGCGGGGAAGCAACCACAGTACCGACAGGACGATGAAACGGCTCAGTGATGTGGTTCATGTTTATTGTTATTGTGAATTGTCTTCTTGGTTCATTTTCGATATGGTTGTATAAGTTAACTCATTGGATCAGTTGAACCAAATCTGTATTTTGAACTTCAGTTGTACGATTGGATTATATTTACATTTCTTTTAAATTAGCCTTGTAAATCCTTACCTAAAGGGTTTACGACGCTGTAATTATTCCGAATATCTCGGGGTGTTACAACTCTTAACCGTAAGGGTTTGACGGAGCACCACAGCTTAGGTTCGCGGTCGTTAGCGAGAGTTTCGCACGAGGCTATTTCTGATGAAAATGTGGCGAATGCCTTTGTCTACGTGACTCAGAAGGCATATCCTAACTATCCGGATAGACTTGTAAGTTGTAAATGTATCATAACCATTTTAATACTGCTATCAGTCTTTACATCTGAACTTTATTAATATTCGGTTACTTTTTTTGTTCCCACTTAATTAGGAGAGAGTGACTGAGGAGTCTGAGAGGATGTTGATAGAGATGGCGAGAGAGGAGCATCCGAATTTCGATGAGACTGGTCTCGAGTTAGCACGCCGAGATATCTATCAGACCGAATCCCTATATTAGGGCAAGGGTGTGGGCTAACATTTACCCTCCTAAAGTGAGTCATCACCGGACGCCGATGATGGGAGCTGAAGGCACCGGATTATTGAAGAATACTACAGGGTTTCAGCGCAATCAAAGGGGCGAAACTCAAAAGGCCTATTTGGAGGAGCAATTGAGGATCGAGAGGGAGCTCCGAGCTGAGGAGCAAAGGAAGTCTCACGACCAGTTCGAGAAATTCCAAGAGGAACAAAGGAAGGTTCAACAAGAGATGTTAGCTCAGCAGCAGGCCATGATGCAGTATATGATGTCATTGAGTCACACCGTGTGTCAATCGGGAATTTCGGTACCACCACCACCTCAATTATTCAATTCACAAACACCCCCCTTTTCTTCACAGTCTCGGGACGATGACATGCAAGACGGTAGTAATCCTTCTTCTATCTTTAAGAATTTGACGGATCTTTGAGGATTTTAGTTGTCATTGTAGTAGTTCTTTTGCTAAATATTTTTTATTTAGACTCTTGTTCGTTAACGTTGGTGTTTATAGCGATTTAGTTGATGTTGCTACATGACATGTTGATATGGTTGGTATTTAAATTATGCTTTTCGTACATTGATTTATGTTGATTGTGATGTATGGTGGTGTATTGTACATTTCGAATAACAGGTTATCTGAACAGGTTTGGGGATTCCGAAATCTGAATTTTTTTTCACTGGACTTTAGCCGACGGCATTTGCACAGACCGTAGGCTAAAGTATTTATTTAAAAAAAAAAACACTTTAGCCGACGACTATGTAACCGTCGGCTAAAACCTATATATTTTAGCCGACGGAAACTTTCCGTCGTCGGCTAAAACGTAGAACTTTAGCCGACGACGATGTAATCGTCGGCTAAACCTGGAACTATTTTAGCCGACGACGGCGTAACCGTCGGCTAAACTGTAACTTTAGCCGACGACCTTCTCTATTTGCCGTCGGCTAAACTTTAGCCGACCGACCTCGGCCGACCAACTTTTAGCCGACAACTGACCACTTTAGCCGAGGATTTTCTACTTTGGCCGACGACTTTTGCTGTCGGCTAAAGTATAAATATTGGTAGTGTACTTTGAACAATAAGGATACATGTTTGTTATAAGATTTAAAATTCTTACTTTTTAATGTAGACGTGAAATTATATCTGAAAAAGTGTATGATGTTGTATTGCTATATATTTTATATATGTGGTCGTATTAAAAGATAAAAAAGAGAAAGATATGATGTTGTGTTATTATATTGTATATTATTTAAAAGTAACAAAGAGGAGAGAGAGATGATGTTGAATTATTACATAGTATTTGGTTGTATAATTTTAAGATAAAAAGAGGAGAGAGACATAGTGTGGTATAAAGTAAAATAAAATAAATATAAGATGTATATTGTTGGTTGAGTATTTGAAATTTGAATGTTAGAATAAACGTGAATTTGGATTTAAAATCTAAATTCAATATTCCCTAGAACAACTTGGATTTAGTTAATTAAAGTTAAGATTTATGAATTAATTACACAAACCTAACATAATTTAAATAATTACAGAAGTGACGTATTAGATATTTGTAATTAATAATTTATTTATTTGAAGTAGTATATTTGAATATCATATATTCGGCATTTAAAGCATTAACTTTTATTGAAATATATTGCATTTAAATATTTGTGAATGACAGTTACCTAATATATTAGGTTTAGTTATCAAACTCGAATATCGATTCTTGTAGTGATTTTAGTATGATATTCTAGTTTATATAATATAATGTGCCCTTAGTGTTATGTCTTGAAAAATATAGTCAATGGCCAACACCCATGTGACTGTTTATTCATCACTTGATTGTGCAAGAGCTATTTTAATTTGTAGTTTTGATTTTAAAACTAAATGACAATATAAATAAATAAATCGGACTATCTATCATATAAAATACAATATTCGTACGGCTCCATTTATCATTTCTCCATTTGTTTTTTTATTTAACTCTAAACATATGGAATGATACATTGAACTATGGTGTAATATTATTACAAATATAATTTTATGCATTATATTTCCAAAATACTCAGATTTTAAAGTTTTTTTCGTAAATATAATATTATAACTTTCTGATCAAAGTATTGTCAGAGAGACTATGAAAAATACTCCCTCCGTACTATCCAAAGTACAATATTTGATCTGAAAAGTATCCATGTAGAAGTGCAATATTTCATTAAACAACTCAAATCAAATCAAATCAAAAATCACCTTTTATTTTTTAATCTCCATTATATACTCAACATCAATACATTTTACATTTGAACCTACACCACATATTCGCCATCAATATTTATAAAACTTATATATGTATCACATCCAATCATTCGCATATGATATATTAGATTTCATGTAAATGCTGCATTTGAACCTAGATGGAGTATGAAAGTTACACGAGTACTATTTTTCAAGATTTTGTAATATTATTTAGGCAAAATAGCTCTAGTAGGAACTGAAATTTACCATTTTTATCACTTCAGGGACTAAAGTTTTAAGTGTTTCAAGCAAGGGACTAAAGTTTAATCCGTTTCACCCGTTAGGGACTCCGTTAGTTTGGTCCCGTTAAGTTTTAACGGATTGATGACATGGTCCTTAAGTGCCACGTGTCAGTATTTTATTGGTCGGTAACAATAAAATAATAATAAAAATTTCAGATTTTTGTAATAATAATAAAATAATAAGAAAAAATATAAAGCCTAAAAAAATATAAAAAAAAATCTGTATTTTTTAGAAAAATTGAAACTTTATTTTTTTTTAAAAATCCGGAATATTAATATTAAAAATTTAATGCTTTTATTTAAAGTAAAAAATAAAAGTTAAAAATTAAAAATATTTGGATCTGATTTATAATTAACCTTTAGTTTGTATTTTTAGATTTTTAGATTTTTTGTAAAATAGTATTTATTTATTAATATTATGAAAAATTAGATCCAGTTTTCTATTTATTTATGAAAAATAATATCTCAATTTTAAAAAAATAGTTTATAAATTAGATCCAAGTCTTTTAATTTTTTACTTTTTATTTTCAAATTTTAAATAAAAATATCCAATTTTAAGTACTAATATTCCAGATTTTTATTAAAAATTTGAGAAAAAAATAAAGTTTCATTTTTTTAAAAAAATCCAGATTTTTTTTATTTTTTATATTTTTTTTAGACTTTTATATTTTTATTATTATTTTATTATTATTACAAAAAATCTGAAATTTTTTATTATATTTTTAATTTTTATTGTTAACTTTAAATAAAAGCATTAGCTTTTTAATATTAATATTCCAGATTTTTTTAAAAAAAATAAAGTTTCAATTTTTCTAAAAAATACAGATTTTTTGATTTTTTATATTTTTTTAGACTTTTATATTTTTTATTATTATTTTATTATTATTACAAAAATCTGAAATTTTTTATTATTTTATTATTACCGACCAATAAAATACTGACACATGGCACTAAACGGCCATGTCATCAATCCGTTAAAACTTAACGGGACCAAACTAACGGAGTCCCTAACGGGTGAAATGGAGTAAACTTTAGTCCCTTGTTTGATACACTTAAAACTTTAGTCCCTTAAGTGATAAAAATGACAAACTTCAGTCCTAGTAGAGTCATTTTGCCTATTATTTATTGCCAACCGGGAGTATTGCAGGTATCATCACTTATTGTCCACAAGTATCATCACTTTTTGCACCATTCTATTTCCATATTTTTTTTATTTTGAAATAATTGAAAATATTGTTGATTAGTTTACAAAATATTATCTCATTTTGACTTTTTGTGCTCAATAATTTTTAAATTTGTCTACTAATTAATCTTAAACTTTAATGATCAAATATTTAACAAAATTATGTTATGAAACTTCACATGTCATAACATAATTTCACTAAATATCTTTATATATATTAAAAGAATATAGTCATTTGAAAAGGAGATTTACCGCTCAAATTTAGTAGGTATAATGACGGTTTTTTTAATAAAACCGTTGCAAAAAAATTAAACAAAATAGGTGTAATGGCGGTTTTTTTAATAAAACTGTTGCAAAAAAAATTAAAGAAAAAAAATTAATAAGAGCAATAAATTGAAGATAAAAATACGAGATTTCCCACCCTAATTATAGTTAGTGTATAGTAGGTCTAATGGCGGTTTTATTCATAAAACCGTCGCAAAAAAAATAAATAAAAAAATTAATAAAAGCAATAAATTTGAAGATAAAAATATAGAACTTGATTACAATAAATCATCACAGCCACATTCTTCGCCAACAGATTATTGTATAGTAGTTGCAATGACGATTTATCAAAAAACTGCCCCATTAGAATTGGTGGTTTTTTTAGAATTGGCGGTTTTATAAGGAGTGACGGTTTAACAAAAAAATGTTTATGTCTTCCTATCCACAACAACCATATTGTCCACTACTTTAGTCACTAACATAAAACTACCTTATAACCGGCATATTAAAATGGAAAACGGTATAAAAGGAGCCCCCAACCAAGGAATATACATCAGCTCCATTCCATTCTTCCTATAGTTGCAGAAACGATCACCATAGAAATATATTAACAAAAGATAGACAACATGCCGATTTGGAGCAGTATAAGAGATCTGGAACCCAAAAATTTCGGATGGAGCATGAGATTGCGCAGATCATATGATGTGCTTGATTTTGCTAGGAGAGACATAAAAACAGTTGAATGCATATTTCACGATGTAAACAGTAAGATTCTACTACATTGTGATTATGTTTTCCATATATAAAGATGTCTCTCATTTACTTGATGAAACACCGTATAATTCTTTTTATTTATAGGAAGACGGGATCCATGCTCAAATAAAAATATCATGGGTTTCGAAGCACAGGCCCATGCTGCAGGAAGGAAAACTATATAGAATGTCTAAATTTTTGGCTGCCTTAAATGATATGCCATATCCAACAACTGATGCACCCTTCATGATCAACATTTGTGGATGAACTCTCATATATGAAGATCCGAAAGAAGAATTTCCAAATTTGAGATTTGTGCTTAAAAGCTTTGCAGATTTTTGAGACAAACACCAACATTGTCACAGGGAAACTCTACGGTAAGTTACTACAATTTCTAAATTTCAGGATAACAATATTTTTTCTACATTCCTCATGATTTTTTGATACAAGACTTCGAGGATCCTATCCCATCAATTGTTGAGAGCACATATTCATCCTCTGGCATTTACACTGAAGATTCGTCTTACTTTAAAGAAAGGACTATTTTGGCACCTACACTAGACGTCGTTGATGAAGTGAATCAGTACATGAACACACAATTAGCTGGAGATGGACGTTTATATTTAAGTTTGGACGAACCATGTCATTCAAACAAGACAACTGATGTCATAAATGCACTTCACACAACTAAATTTTTGAATGAAATCAGATCTTTAGGGGTTCCAAACCATGAACTTAATTTGAAAGTAGGTACTCCGGTGATGTTGCTACGAAATGTCGACCATTCAATTGGACTATGCAATGGTACAATAATGGTCATGACAAAGCTTGGGAACTGTGTCATTAGAGCTGAGAATTTAACAGGAAGTAACGCAGGACATCGAGCACTAATTCCTAGAATGTCATTGACACCTTCTGATCCGAGGCTACCAGTCAAATTCACAAGGCAATATCCCTTGATTGTGTCATTTGCAATGACCATAAAAAAGAGTCAAGGTCAATCGTTACTCACGTTGGACTATTTCTAAGAAAAACAGTTTTTTTGTCACGATCAACTATATGTGGCTTTATCAAGGGTTACTCATCCAAAGGGTCTCAAAATCTTGATGGGCGACAAAGAGAACAACAAATCTACCACAACAAGAAATGTCGTCTATAGGGAGGTATTCCGCAATTTGTAAAAATCGTTATTTTCATTTATCTAAGACATTATTAAATATATCACACTGTGTTATATTGATCTTAATATTTTCTCTTAATTATTTAAACTCTCTCAATGTGCAAATATCTCAACTATTTACAGAATTTAAACTAGAGCTCGTGCATCGCACGACGGGTATTACTAGTTTACCATTATAATTTAAGACTAATTCATGGTCAAACTTAAAAATTATTGACTATAAAAAAATAAATGAAACAATATTAGTGAGGCAGAGAGAGTATATATTATCTACCGTAACCAAGTAAGAGTATCAAAATGCCCATACTCATAGTGTAAAACATAAGGCTAAGACTTTTCGGTTCCAAGGAAAAAAATACAAGAACCGGAACCGAACTGCACAATTTTTTCGCAGTTCGGGTTTGCCAGTTTTTTTGTCCAAACCGACTCGGAACCGAACCGCGTAGGAACCGAACCGGAACCGATTCTGTGTGGCTGGAAAATATAAAATTAATTAAATACCATTCGGAACCGAACCGCGTAGGAACCGAACCGGAACCAATTCCATGTGGTTAGAAAAATACAAAAATAATATATTCCTACTACAGTTCTAGTTCTTCATCAAGCATGCAAATTCATTAAACTGAAAATACAAAATTCAATATTCAAATTATCCAAGTCATTAAATCCAAAACACAAAACTTCAATATTCAAATTCAAATTCAAGTCATTAAAAGATTAAACAATCTTCAACATTCAAATTTATATCTTCATTTTCTTGTATGATTCAGATGACTTCTTGTTTCATTTTCAAATGAACTAGGTCTTGGACATAAAATTTGATTAAAAGCAAGACTAAAAGTAAGATAAAAATCTAGGCCCACCTGGGAAATATACGCGGTTCCACGGTTCGTAGCGGTTTTGAACGGTCCCGCGATTCCACGGTTTTGAACGGTCCCGCGGTTTTAACGGTTCTTTTCTATGAATTTCAACTGAAACCGCAAACCGAACCGTTTAATCTATATCTGAATCGCAAAAGAAAATCAATTTATTTCTTGAAAACCGAACCGAACTGACAGTTCCTTTGCGGTTTGAATCGGTTCGTCGGTTCTCGGTCCTAAAAGTCTCAGCCCTAGTAAAAAGAAGTAAGAGTGTCCATAATTGGATATCACCACACAATTTACAATTACCTTCACGACATATTCATATAGGTGTGTGGATCGTGCGATGGATAGGTCCGTATGAATACTAACACAAATCTATTTTTTTTTTCTGAAAAAACAAGAACGTAAGCATTCATCATAAGAGGGATGAGCCTTAACCAACAATATATTCCTTGAGCTCAAAAACCCAAGCTCGGACCAAAAAAGCTCGGGACTGAACCTAAACCATGCGGACTTGAAATAGGGCTAGGACCAAACCCATCCCGAAAGATGATTTTTTTGAGTCGAGCTCGAATCTCAATTGGAAACCCGAATTTATGGATTGTGCAGCATTTTCTTGAACATGTTCTAAAAAAAACTGAAAAAACTCGAAAAAGACCCAAAAATACTTTGTATGACAATTTTTGAACATACAACCGACATATTTTATTTTGAATAAGCCCAAAGCCCGAAGCTCGCAAAATCCGGACAAACCAAGTTCACTTAAGGTTTACACTTCCAAAAAATACAGCTCGGCTTGGCCCGAAACTTTGGTTGAAGTTTAGTCATTAAATATTTCACTCGGCTCGGCCCGGCCCAACCTGATCCCCACCCTATTCCCAATAGTTGCAATATCTGTGCTCATTAAACAACTTAGGCATAATCGAATCCAAAAGTAAACAGGGAATCTGGTGTCAATTCTAGGATATTACTTAAACGTTAGAAAACAACTAACATCAGTCGATCAAACAAACACAAATAACAGTGTGCTCGACATCCATTCTAAACTAATTACCAGATAAGTAAATTCGCTTCATTCCTTGGTGGTTTTGTTGATGAGGGATTTGTGAATATGAGGAATCACACCACCACCGGCTATGGTTCCCTTAATGAGAGTGTCGAGCTCCTCGTCCCCACGGATGGCCAACTGCAAGTGTCTCGGCGTTATCCTCTTCACTTTTAGATCCTTGCTGGCGTTTCCGGCCAACTCGAGCACTTCAGCAGTTAGGTATTCAAGAATCGCGGCCGAGTAAACTGCTGCTGTGGCTCCAACTCTTCCATGGGCGTTGGTTCTCAACTTGAGGTGGCGGTGAATTCTTCCCACGGGAAACTACAAGCGAGTGTCGAAAAAGTTTTAGTTTGTTTTAGATTGAATTCAAAGCGTGTAATTATAGAGATTGGAAGGAAATGCAAGATTGGTACTGTATTAACCTTAGGGCAGTAAGTATGTTTTACAGAATGCATGGTTTGTCTAACTACATTAAAACTTTAGTTTCGGTCCTAATTCCATCAGATTCCAGTCAAGGAAGCAGCACATGCAAACCCCGATATCTGATAAAATTAAGAGCAAGACTGAGATTTTTTAACGGGGCCATTTAACAAAATGTGTATATGGCAGGACAAGATCGAGAAGTGTGTATATTTGGTAGGACTATTTTATAAATAGTTTATTTTGCAAGACCATTTTGCCACTGCCCTAACAGTTATATGATCAGATTTGCGAATTTGCAAAATCAACATGAGAAAGGTTGCAATTATGCAAGTGAGTTGATTAGGTAACACACAGTACACACTTCTGCATAAGTTGATATTTAAATTTTCTGAAGGGGTGTATCAATTGTCGTTTTTCTTCCTTTGAATCTGGGCATGATGATTGTATTTCCGAGCCGACATTTTTAATTCCATAACAGCCACAGCACACAAGGCAATAGAAGTTGAGAAAAATAAGAAGGTGACTAATACAGCACAAAAAATACCGCATAAGACTACTCTAATACGCACAAGGATATTAAAATAAGTTTTATACCGGCAAAATAAGAATAACGAGTGACCAAGACGATTCTACAGCAGACTTGTTGTACTTATCGTCACCACCATTCCATCTAAGGGTCTCAAAAGACGGTGAGCAGCACGATTAATACAAACAAAATCAAGTGTAAACCCATAAACATAAGTCCATAACAGTACCTTTTTTTTTTTATCTTTTTTTAGTATTTGGCCGAAAAGATTCAATCTAAATGCTACATAGTAGAGATTGAGTCTTGAGCTAAATCAGGAATTTTCTAGATGCATAATTTGAGCAATCACAGTATTATCATGACCTAACAACCATTAACCTCATCTAGAAATTAATAACACTACATTTTTTTTTATCTTCGATTGCAACTACTCCAAATTTTAGTAAAACATAAAATCAACTAAAACTTAACCCCCCCACCCCCCCCCCCCCACACACACACACACAAAAAAAAAAGTAGAAAGAGAAAGTAAGTAATTATAATATCAGCTGATGTTTATACCTGAAGACCAGCACGGGCTGATCGAGAAATCGGCTGCTTCTTGTTCTTATCCTTGTTAGCTGGTACAGCAGCCATTGTCTTCCCTGCCACAAGTCCCTTTCCACCTTTGCCAGCCATTTTTTTCTCCTTAACTAGTACAATTTAAAAAGATTAAAATACATAATGTTAAATAATCTTCAGCAAGAACTCCACAACATATACAGCTGCCGTGCACACTCGGAATCCCCAACTCTTTCAGTAAGTTCTACAACTTGCATTTATTTATTCATTAACCGCTCGTTATTGGAAAACTTCAACTGTGATTTCGGGTACATTAACTAACAAAATGCACAGTAACAAATAAATCCAAGAAAAAATATTATACACATACACACAAACATAATCTAACTGAATATTTTAATTTTATTCTATCCTGCTGTTTTGTGTTTCAAACCCTATTCGTTCAATATATGCTTCGACTCATTAATCAAAGCAACTTTTTCTAGTCTTCGTTTTCCTTCTTAATCCTTGGCAAAGTCTGCTCCACGAGCGCGCGCACACACACATACACACACACACACAAAAAAAAAAAAAAAAAACAGAGACACACACACACACAGAGAGGGAGAGATAGACACACAAACAAAGACAACCACAAAAACCTAGATATATGTCAATCCAAACGAGAGATCTGATTATTTTCGAGAATAAATTCATTGATCCGTACAGAAACCTACTAAAGAAAACACGTGAACAATATAAAATAAATGAATTTAAATCATAAAGGAAAAATATTTGTTTACCTCCGAAATTAGGCAGCACCGGCGGTATGGGAACTGGATAGGAGACGAAGCGATAAGTTATCGAATTCACAGAGGGGATTTTATTGCCTTCCTGTGAAAGTTATTTGAATATGAAGATGAATTTTGGCGGTTGCTTTTGGTTTTGAGTGGGAAAGAGATGCAATTTCGATGAGAGCGGAAAAAATCTCGCCTCACCGATCGCGATGAGGGTACTTAAAAAAGACCCAGATCCGTTTCATAAAATGAACGGGTGGGTCGGTCAGTCTTACCACGGGTTGCAAAGTGGAGTAGTTTAATATATATATATATATATATATATATATGTGTATATATGTATATATATACTAGTTGTCCACCTGTGCGATGCACGATAAAAAATATTTAAAACTGATACATAAAAAAATAGTAAATTAATATTTAAGATATAAGAAATATATTATGCACAAAATTTTAATTACTAATATATACAATATATTACATATGAAGTATTCTACTCTTGATACGGTCACAAATTACAAATTTCTGAAAACTTCCCTATACACAATATTAATAGTTATGTTGATATGTTTTTTCTCATCATCATGAACTTTCAAACATTTCCTATTTGTGACTTCAGAAAAAGCAACATATAATTGACCATGCCAAAAAATGGGCTTACGCAAATATAAACCAACATTAGTTAAGGATTGTCCTTTGCTTTGATTTATTGTCATGGCATAAAAAACAGAGATAAGAATTTGACGCCGTTGAAACTTGAAAGGTAATTTTGAATCGGAAGGAGTCATGGATAATTTAGGAATCAACATCAGTTCACCTGCATTTGCTCCTATCATGATCTTTGCTTGGGGAACATGGTCTCCAAGCCTAGTAAGGAATAATCTTGTACTGTTGCATAAACCCCGACTTGAATCAATATTCCGTAGTAACATCACCGGAGTCTCAACTTTTAAATTTAGCTCATGATTTGGTACACCAGAACAATTAATTTCGTTGAGGAATTCAGGAGTATGGACATTTGTCAAATTATCTACAGCCAAATCTGACTTGTTTGCACTATCAGAGCTCAAATATGGACGACTATCTCCAGTATTTTTTTCTATCATGTACTGGTTTACAGAATCAACAGCATCCAAAGTGGGCGATAATATAGCTCGTTGTCGTAAATATTCTGGATCATGAATTCTTTCAGATAAGTTAGGATACATACTTTCAACAATAGTCGCAATTGGATCAGGTCCATTTTGCAAGAGTATGTCATCGGGAATCTGTATTACAAAAGATCCGTCATCTCCTTCTCCAGTTATTCCATTTCCAATATCTTGTAACCATTCCGAAAATTCAGCTAAAGCAGAGGCATCATTTTTTGAACTAACATTTTGCAACCTCATATTTTTTGTCAACCAAAGAACTTCGCAAGAGTTCCATATATAAGATGTGTTAATAGTTGCATTTACTATATCTTGCATTCGGCCTTTTAGTATAACTGGAAGTATTTGACGAAAATCTCCATCAAACACAACTATTTTACCACCAAATGGATTTATTTTAAAATATTTAATAAATATTACTTTTTTTATTTTTTTTTTAATATAATCAGTAAGTTTTTTATATAATTTTTATATAGTTCGATATAATTTTTATATACAAACTAAAATTAAGTTCAATATATATATTTATAATTTAAATGAAGTGTCACTATCTCTTAAAATTCAATATTTGAGTTAAACATTAAACTATTAACAAAAATATTACGATAATTACAAACTAATCCAATCTATATATTTTTCAAACAATTTAAATATCCAATATCATAATATCAACTTATACTATATATCAATATATTTTATATAATTATATATTAAGTATATATTTAATTTATGATTATTTGAATATAAAAAATAATTATTTAATTGATGCATCTACTATTAATTTTTAATTTAGTGACATTAATATTTCAAGTTATTTTTATTTTCTTCATATCACAAAAATTATTAATCATTTAGTTTTATCTTATTATTAAGCAATTAATAAATTTATTAACTAAATAATAACTTCAAGTATCTAGAAACTTATTAACGAAGTTTATTTAAATAATAAATTACAAATAATTAATAATAAAATATCATCTCCACCTACTCCCCCATAAACCACGGCACCTTCCCCCCCCCCCCCACCCCACACACACACACACACTTTACGACGTGAAAATCTCTAGAAACCCTAGATGAGACATTCGTCTCTCTACTTCAGTTTTCGTCCACCTCCGATGCAGTGATCATTTTTATTATCTATTTGCCTTTTACATCTGCACGAATATATGAATAAGTGATATCTTCGTATGTGTCGTAGGTGGAGATGATTTTGACAGAAACAGGCTTGATTCATCAATTTGCCCCGATTATTTCGGTTTGTAAATAGATGAAAATGAATTCCAGACTTGGTCTTGTCATTTTTTTCCGAATACCTTGACAAATTCCATCACCTTACATAAATTAGTAGGTGGTATCACTGTATCTGAAAAATAAAAAGGAAAACATTCATAGTTTTCAGCTGAGTAATAGCTTTAAACTATGATTATATTTTTTTCTGATAAATATGTTTGTTTATGCTTAATATTTGAGTTTATATTATTTTATATACCTAAATCATGTAGATCTAAAAATCTATATTATCTATAATTTTATTTAGTAGTATTTCTGAAAGTATTCATAGTTTTTAGCCAAGTAATAGCTTTAAACTATGAACATCTTATTCTTCGAACGTATATATATACATATATATATATATATATTCCATATTATATATATTAATTTTCATTATTTTATAAACATAAGTAATGTGGATATATTTATTTATGGTTTCCATAACTTAAGTTACTGTTTAAATTAATTGAGAACAAAATATAAGAAGAATCTTCAATAGATATTTTTATTTTCCATCTAAATGGATATATGAAGGATTAATCTAAAAATCTTTCTTTCTCGAGATGAATCCCAAATAAAAGGGATTGATTCATTTTTTTACCCGATTATTTCGGTTGATAAAAAGATGAAAATAAATATTCTTCAGTCGCTTTGGCAAGAATATCACTGTCCAAAAAGAAGGAAAAAGGTTCAAAGTTTTCAGCTCAGTTATAGCTCCAAACTATGAATTCAACTTTCTTCCGATATGGATCTACTAATCTGCGGTTACGTCTACTCTTCCAGGTTAATTTAGAGCTAAAGTAGTATCAAAATCTTGATTACATCGCTATGTTTTCCGTCCGACCGAATAGTTAATATTTGTTTCAGGAAAAATTTGACATGAGAGGATAGATCCAGTACATATAATTTATATCAATAGACCTGATGAAAATATACTTAGTTTTTCAAACTTAATATAGTTTGACTGATCTATATCTCTTTATAATATTAAATTTACGGTATGTATAATATAGTTTCAAACTCTATATTTTATAATTTAGTTTCTTCACACATAGTTAACTCAATTTAAATACATAATCTTTTCTGATAACTACTATTTACTTTATTGAATTAAACTATGTCATTCAAAACTTTATACTTTCGAGAAATTTTATGAACATTTAAATTGTAAGCGAAACTCTTTAACTCAAACTCAGTAAAATTTACACGACACGTAACTCAATTGTACAATCTGCTGTAACTTGTTGTAACAACCCCAAACCACTCGGGAATATTACAGCGCCGCAGACCCTCTCCGTGAAGATCTACCAGGCTAAATACAGAAAACACCATGATACAGTACATGCCGACATGGCTAAATAATGAATCATTAGACCGATTTGGTCTTTTACCACAACATACACATCAAATATACATTACTCTTTCTCACAAGTGCATGGGTTAGAATACATCAATATTTCCATAAGGCGGAAATTACTACAACGGGAAGACAAAACAACAAGACTTCACCAAATACTCAACACCGATCTTCATGTGATTAGTATCGTCGTCTTCCATCATTCTTCGTAACGATCCTGTGAATTGCTCCCCAGCAACCTGCAAGTACCTGGAGGCAATACAGACATCCACCCCCCGAATACTCGGGGGTTAGCAAAACTCCACTGTTTTGCTAGTGCAAGTATAAAACACAAATACGGGCCATACACAACATACTCCGAGAACATAATAATCGTGAATATACTTCCCGAGATAATTCACTTGATCAAAACAGTTTCAATTATGAAAGGTAAGAATAAAACCATTATACATCTTGCAAAAACATTTTATGATCTCGGGAGTTTTGAAAACATTTGGGATTTAAGAATTCTCAAGTCTTTCGAAACCACTTAGGGACACAGCCCAATAATCGTTTTAGAAAAGTACAATTCCGATAACAAAACACGGGTCCACGGCCCAACCATAACATTCCAATCCCAAATCATCCATATCACAAACTCGAGAATAATCCGACGAAAGCTACACAGTGTCAAACATTACCATGACAACAGTCTCACAGAACAACATCGGAGAGCACAACTTTACAACTTAACCATACGGTCGAACTCGACACACCACAGAGCTACAATGCACGGAGCAACCACAGGACTCACGTACACATACCAAATTATCGCAATAAGAGACGAATCACACACAACACATTTTCTGGTGCCATTCCAACCAAGTACAATACCATTTGAACTGGCATTCTAATCACATGAAATATGCGCCAAAATCAATAGTTCTCCAACAAAACATTTCAAAGTTAACCGTTGGTACGAGACTCACGGCCACCGTACCCCGCAGAGGCCCCGTCGGACCATCCCTGGGTGGTTAATCCTAGTTCGCGATACGCACACACACGGAAATACATATCCCCAGAGGCCCCGTCGGACCATCCCTGGGTGAACATACACATACACATCCACAATGCCCACAGGAAGCCATAATCCAAATACGAGAATATGCAAACAAATGCAAAGTACTTGCTAGAATGGCCCATTTATTCGACATATACTCACAACTAATGTCATACAACAACAAACAAATATCGGAACCAAACAACACCAAGCGCCACAACCTCCTTGCAAAGGAGTAACAACTAATATCACACAACGTCACATAATCACCGAACAATTACACATATCAATACACAATCATTGGCAAATAATTACGGTCTACTATATTCACTAAATATGTTCAACATCTTCCAACATACAAAACTAACGCACATATTCCGAAAGTACATTAATCCACTAAGCATACGAGTTATCTTTTGAAAGACAACAATTATCGAGAACATACCGATTCTTTTTAAAGTTCATTTAAACATTCGGATAGCACATAAAATCATTCATCCAACAATTACGTCTACGAAACATGAAACGTATGGGCAAGATACTTGCCTCGATACCACGAGAAACGTGTTGTTACCCAAAATATTATTCAAAATGGTTTGCTGGATATGGCTACGGGTAAGTAATAAATAAAATGCGAGAGCATGTACGAAGGAATGAAAATAACACAAGAATTGCCGGGGTTGTTAGTCCCGGGCTTGAATGCTCTCGCGAGATATTATTAATATAAATACTGCTTTGGAGTACAAATATTAATGTTAGAGTACAATTACAATGAGTGTAATGACCCTAGTTTTCTAGCTTCTGGGTGTTGATGGTAGCCGGGAGAACCAGAGTTAATGCTCTGTGAGTTCTTGTAACAAAGATAAAATGCTGTGTAGATTTCTGTGTAGGATTCGACTGGTCGATCTACTGTATTTTTCGTGTTAGATCACTGTGAAAATCCACTGTCCTCCTCAAAATGCTGGAGGTCTCCTACCTATAGAAGAGGAGGTAGCTGGGATATCTTAATCCCGAACGGGCGATCGCCTTTCCTTAAATTAATCGGGCGATCATCTCAGCACGTGAGTCGATTTCCTTAAAGTCCGCAGCTGCTGCTGGCAGCCAGATGTGCGAACAAATGAGGCAACACGCGTCCCATGTCTCCGTCTTGGGAGGTCCCTCCTAGGACCTTTCGGCGGGTCTGTCGGTAGGTGAGGCTGTCCTTGTCACTGACAGCTGTTGATGGGCTGGAGTCAAGCCTTTTCCTGTGGCACCTTTTGCCGATCCGCACGTAGGCCTTCATCCCGAGATTTGGTCTTCATAGACTTGACGGATGTTGGTTCTACACGTGGCATAGAACGGTCGTCCTTGGTCGGGCACTGGAGTCGATCGCTAGGTTCCGAGAGACGATCGTCCTGAATGCCGATCGCTCGGTACTTGATCTGGAACCTTCGGAAGGCCAGTCTGCCTTGGATTATTTGATGATGACTTAGGTCGTTCGGCCTTTGTGCCGATCGCCGCTGAGGCGTATAAATCGACGCACAACAATTGCCCCCCAGCTTGCTCCCATGTTAAAGACGTGGGGTGAGGTGGTTCTACTGGCGATCGCTTGCGTTAGACGAGTGACTTATCATTTTATGGACGATCTACTCGGGCGATCGTCTTCTTGAGCGGACCTCGATTTTGAATTTAGACGACCTACTCGGTCGCCGGAAAAAGCGGGAAGTGGAAGCAGGCTTGAAACGTCACAGGGGCACGTGTCGCGCTTCTGTTGGGGGAGTGACAGTTCTGTTGGACTCGTCATTTGGCGTGCCCTCGAAACGACGCACACGCGGGTTTCGAGGGTGGTATTAAATGCGAAATTTCCGACCTTTGCGCTTCGACCCTCAGGACTTTGCTTTATTTGCCCAGAAGCCCCTGCCTCCGCCTATAAAAAAGGGGCTAGGGTTTCTGGGTTCACTTTACTTGCATTTTCGTTTGAGAAGAAGACATAGCCTAATTATTTTGAATCTTTGTGTGACGATCGTCGATCGACTCAGACTCTTTAGGTAAGAACAAAAGCCTTCTCTTTTTCCTTTTCTTTTTTCTGAAGATGTCCGGAGGAGTATCAAATGTGTTTGAGACGGGTAACACCTCCGCCTCCAGGGCTTCAACCTCCGCGGAATTCCATATGGAGACGGCCGTCGAGGCCATTTGCGCCGGGATTGAGCCCGCGGAGGTTGAGGAACTTTTCAACGAAGCTGATGCGGCCAGGTCGGCGGAGCGAAAGCGCTCGCTGGCTGAAGAGGAGATGGCAATAAAGGCGTATTGGGAGCAAAATAGCGCGTTCGGCAAAGCCTTCACAGAATTCGCCGAACTTATGGATAAAATGGCCGGCCCACTCCCCAAGTTTGATTTTCGCGCATACTTGATCGCCCATCCCTATGAACCTGAAAGGCGATCGCTGTTCCGGGCTGCGCGCCGCTCCCCGTGGACCTTTGGCCAGATTAAAAGCTCGGCGACCAGGAAGGATTTGGCTCGTTGGAGGGCGGAGTTCCATGTCCCCTCTGACGTTTCCCTTTATGTGCCCGCCGAGAATGAATGTGCTGACCAACCTCCGGAGGGTATGGTTGTCGTTAATGAGTCGGTCATGGGGGCCGGACTGCGGTTCCCACTGCCGTTCGCCGTGTCCTACTTGTTGACCGCTTGGAATGTGGCGCCGCTCCGACTGACGCCGAACGCCTGGCTGCAGATCGTTTGCACCCTCACTCTGTTTGGCGGTCATAGGCTGTTCCGTCATCCTTCTGCGCTGGAGATGAACTATCTCTTTAATTTGACGGCTCAGAAGGGTTCCGTTGGCGGCTACCACATTCAAGGTCGCTCGGGCCGGGTGATTCTTGGGGTGCCGAACAACGTTCGGGGCGATCTGACCAAGTGGTTTTGGGTCGGCGGAGCGTGGAGGTCGGCCTCGAGTGACAATCCCAACGACGAGTTGGCTATCCCCACCGGCTTCCGGGAGAGGAATCCGAGTAAGGGTTTTGATTCTCCCTGAACTGATCTAATTTGCTTTCTTTTTGCAGGTACCCTTGTTCCGGCGGCGGGCGAGCTTCCCTTTGATTTTGCGATCGTCTGGGAGCATATCCGTAGTCTTCCAGATTCTCATATCGACGCTCGCCAGATCAACAACGAAGCTCACTGGTTGGCCGCATGTTTGTTTCGTTTCTCCCGCCACTTAAGGGTCCTAGGTACGATTTTTTACGATCTTCTTTTTCTTGTCGATCGTCCTGAGGCTGAGAAAAGTAATTGACCTTTGCCGATTGTTTTCTTTGCAGAAATCCACTTCCCTCGCTTCCTAGAGCCCCCAGCGGAGGTTGCTATGTCGAACCCCGGGATCATGAGTCGTCTGCGCCAGGGGAAGAAGGCGAGTCGAGCTCCCCCTGCGACGCTCCGAACTGTCCCTGAGGCGAGGCCACACCTAGGGCCGGTCGCAAAGGAACGAGAAACTCAGGAGGAGGGACTTCGGCTGAACCGCAAGATACGGAGGGCGGAGGAGCCCCCGGCCTCCGCCACTGTTGATGAGCAGCCGATCGTCGTGCCTCTGCTCTCTGCGGTTCCCCTAGTGGAGGGGTCCACGCCCTCATCGGTTTTCTTGCAGGCCATGGCAACCGCCGATGCCGAGACCCCACGTGGGAGGCCGTTCTTCGGCCGCGACCCAGAGAAGGTCGAAAGGTAAGCTTGGTTGCTTTGATGGGTTATGATATTTCCTTGTTGGAAATATGCCAACTCTTTTGTTCTTGGTGCAGGGTCCGTCTCTCCGATCCTAACTACTCGCCAATGGTGCTGGATTTCCTCATGAGCAGATCTCCTTGCGAGGCTTGCGACGTCCCTCATTACGTTGCTCGGGCTGTCGCCGCCCTGCCGAAGGCCTGGACGACCGACCTGGATGCGATCGCGCGCCGGCGATCTGCTGACACGATACAGGCGACCCTCGCCCTAGCCCTTCAGACGGCGACGATGGCTGCTCAGGTCGTGAAGTATTATGAGGGGCGAACCTCCACTGTTCGTCTTCAGGCACACCTCAAGGCTGCTTAGAAACAGAACGCCGAGTTTGCCGACAGGATCGTGGCAATGGAGAAGGGTTCCGTGGAGGCAGCCAAGATGGCGAGCGACGAGCTTGAAAGTGCCCGGCGGCGATCGACCAGATGCGGGATCAGATGACGGAATCCCGCAGGTCGCATGCGGCCGCGCAGAAGGAGGCAGCCGAACTGAAGGCAGTTGTCGATCGGTTGATCGGCGAGCTGGCGTCGTCGAAGGGAGAGGTGGCTGCCAAAGTTGCCGAGCTCCAGGGCGCACACCAGACAGTTGCGGAGCTGAGGGGAAAGCTGGAGGCGACCGAGGCCGACCCCTTTCTTAACATGGAGTATGTCAGTGAATTTGCCTATTATATGGCTTATGATGACGCAATCCGCGCTGCCAAGAACGGTGGGCTCGAGGTCGGCCCTTTGGTTGAAAACTTCAGAGCCTACGTGCTTGAGCACCCTCTGCAGCCGGCCTTCTTTGTGCTGATCCTCGACCTCTCTGCAGATCATGGGATCGACCTGAGTTGGTACCCATCGCCGGAGAAACTTGTCCATCCAGGTGCCCCAGAGGACGGGGTTTAAGAGCCTGCTGCTGGCGATAGAGCGAGCAACGATCTTGCGGCCGGGGGCGATGGCTCGGCAGGGGCAACCTGAGTTATCCAACTCTTTTGTTGTATTTTGCCTCCGGGCACTTGTATTTGTATTTAAAGTGAAATGAAATAAATATTTCCATCTCTGACTTCTTGTTTGTATGATCGTCTTTCTGAATCTTTTGCATGACTTTATACAAGTGTTTGAGGAACGATTGTCATGTGTACAGCTCCAAGTGAATTGATAAACTCATACTGGTAACTTTAAGAACAAAGTCGATCGTTGCATATACATCTGAACAAAGCCGATCGTACATGCATCGGCGAACAAAGACGATCGTCGTATGTATAGCTCCGCTCTCCCCCTGTTTTTGTTTACTTGGTGAAAGTAAGGGAACGAAAATAAATCGTTTAGCGAGCGATCTTCAATTTTGCAGATTCCTCGAGGAAGGCAAACCATCTCGGCCTAGAGGAACCATGCAGAGTCGTGGAGTTCGATGGAACCGACCTCCGCGACAATGTCTTGTGCGTGAGCGACATTCCGTCGGATGGTCTACGTGCTCGCGACTCACTTAGTTGTGAAGGTCCTCCATAGGCTACGTTTTGCCTCGCAATGTAGCGATGGGGCGAACGATCTCAGCCTGGAGGAGTCCTTGCATGGGGCGCCGTCGGATTTATCAACTTCGCGATCGTGGCTTGTTAGCACTTTTCTGCCTTGGACCGACATGTTAGATGACGGACCTTCGAGGGCATACGCTGTGACGGGGGGAGGGACGCGTCGCATTGTCCGGGTCCACTATGTTAGATGGTGGACCTGAGGGCGGGAGAGCGTGTCCACAGATCTGTTTTGGAGGGTCCTTCGTCTACGCCCGCCTTGTATTTAGACGAAAGGGCGGGCGATCTTGGCTCAAAGGAACCTTGCATGGACGGTCTGTCGGTTCCATCGACCTCCACGACCATGGCTGCACTTTTCTACCTTGGATTGTCATGTTAGATGGCGATCCGCGACGGTATACATTGTGTTGGGGGAGGCGATCTCTTGCGTAGTTCCATTATGTTAGATGACGAACTTTGGAGGGCGAGCGAGTCATCCTCTTTTTAGATGACGAATCACTTGGGGGGAATTGGGAGATCTCATTAAGCACTTTGCACATAAAGTAAGTAAATACGGGGTATTTTTACTGATAGTACTTTAAATGGATGGCGTTCCAGGGATATTGGTCCGGAGTTCCGTCTGGGTGTTGGAGCTCATAGGCTCCTTTGGTTAGCCACTTGGATATTCTGAACGGGCCCTCCCAGCTCGGACCAAATACTCCCGTGTGGGTCTGGATCTTTTTGAGGACTAGGTCGCCTACTTGGAACCGTCTCTCCTTGACCTTCGAATTGAAGAATTTTTCGGATTCCTTCTTGTGGATCGTGTTCTTCATTTCCGAAGTCAATCGCCGCTCTTCGAGCATATCCAGGTCGATTCGCCGTGCTAAATCATTGTTCGTCGTCATTTGCTGCGCCGTTTGGTGGCTTAGGACGGAGATCTCCGATGGGATCACCGCTTCTGTTCCGAAGGCGAGGGCGAATGGGGTTTCGCCGGTTGAATTTCTGGTCATCGTTCGGTAGGACCATAAAACATCCGGGAGCTCGCTCGCCCAGCGCCCTTGCTCGGATTCGAGTATGGTCTTGATCGTGTGCTTGAGGATCTTATTTATAGCCTCTACCTGCTCGTTTGTTTGAGGGTGGTAAGGGGCTGAGAACAACTTTTTTATTCCCCATTTCTCGCAGAATTGCATAACTTCCGAGCTGTCGAAATGCTTTCCGTTGTCGGAGATGATAGCCTGAGGTAGGCCGAAACGGCAGATGATTTTTTCCAGATGAACTTGATTACTTGCTCTTGGCCGATCTTGTTGAGCGGTTCGGCCTCTGCCCATTTTGTGAAGTAGTCGACCCCTACGATGGCGAACTTACATCCCCCCTGTGTTGTTGGCAAAGGTCCGATGAGGTCGATTCCCCATTGGGCGAACGGCCACGGACTATACATAGAGGTGAGATGCTCGGGGGAGAGTTTGATGTTCGGGCCCATTATTTGACACCTGTGACACGATCGGGCGTAGGCGATCGTGTCCTTTTGTAGGGTACGCTAGAAAAAGCCTTGCCTGGTCGTCTTGTGGATTAGGGGTCACCCTCCCGCGTGATTTCCGCAAATCCCATCATGGATTTCGGCTAAAACAAGTTGGCCTTCCTACAGCGTAATGCACTTGAGGAGAGGAAGGCTGAATGCTCACTTGTAAAGCCGGTCGTCCAAGAGGGTGTATCTGGTTGCTCGGAGTTGAAGTTGGCGAGCCTTGACCCGATCTGTGGGGACCGTCCCGTTCTTCAAGTAATCAATAAACGGAGTCATCCAGTTCTCTTCAGCGATGGCGACCAGGCTTTTTTTGATCGCCGATCTTGCTAACTTGGTGATTTGGATATTAGAGAAGTCCGCTGCCCCATCCGACGATGTGAGTTTGGATAGGGCATCGGCCTAGGAGTTGTGCTCTCTCGGGATTTGCTCGATCAGCACTTCTTCAAAATTTGTGCACATTTCGGCGACCAGCTCTTGATATCTGATCATCTGTTCGCCGCGCGCCTCATATTCCGCCTTGACTTGGTTCACGACCAAGAGGGAGTCCATGAAGATGTGAAGGCGACGAACGCCCATGGCGAGCGCTAGATCGAGCCCGCCTACTAAGGCTTCGTACTCGGCTTCATTGTTGGTCGCTCGGAAATCGAAGCGCACAACATTTGTAAAACTCTGGCTATCGGGGCTGATGAGGACAATCCCCGCCCCTGCTCGCGAGCTGGTCGACGAGCCATCTACGAACAGTTTCCAGGCGGGACATCCGACTTGGGCCGGGTTAGGTGGGAAAGTTAATTCCACCACAAAATCCACGAGAGCTTGACCTTTGATCTCCGTGCGAGGAGCATACGTGACACCGTATTGGGCGATCTACAGTAACCACTTGAGTAGTCGCCCATTGATGTCTTGCCGGTGCAGAACTTGCCTTATAGGAAGGGTCGTCAGAACCTCCACCTGGTGTTGGAAGAAATAGGCTCTCAGCTTGCGAACACTCATGACAAGTGCGTAGGCGAGCTTCTCCAGAGGAGTGTAATGCGTCTCTGCGTCATGTAGTGCTTGACTAATGAAGTAGATCGGTAGGTGGGTTTGTCCCTCTGCTCGCACTAACACTGCGCTCAACGCGACCTCCGAGGCTGCCAGGTAAAGGAACAGCTTCTCGCCGGGGATAGGTTTTGTCAAAATTTGGGGGTTAGACAGGTACTCCTTGATTTTGGCGAACGCCATTCGACTTTCCTTCGTCCATGCAAATTTTTTATTCTTTATGGTGGCGAATAAAGGCTTGCTTTTGTCTCCGAGCCGGGAAATGAAGCGATTAAGGGCTGCTAAACACGCCGTGAGGCATTGCACCTGCTTAACATTCCGAGGTTCTTGCATGTCGAGGATCTCCTTGATCTTTGTGGGGTTCGCTTCGATCCCCCTTTGGCTCACGATGTGCCCCAGGAATTTTCCGGAGCTTACTCCGAAGTTGCACTTCTTGAGGTTTAGCTTCATGTTGAATTTCTCGAGGATGGCGAACGTCTCGGCGAGGTCTTGGAGGTGATTTTCCTTTTTAAGGCTCTTGACCACGATGTCGTCAATGTAAACCTCCATGGTTTTGCCGATTTGATCGGCGAACATCCCATTGACTAGGCGTTGGTAGGTCGCCCCTGTATTTTTCAGACCGAACGGCATTCGGATTCAAAAAAACACGTCTTTTTCCGTGTGGAATGATGTGTGTCTTATATCTTTATCCGCCATTGGGATCTGATGGTATCCGGCGAAGGCGTCTATAAACAACATCATTTCGCACCCTGCCGTGCTATCGAGCAAGTGGTCAATGTGAGGCATTGGAAAGTGATCTTTCGGACCAGCCACATTGAGGTCGATGAAATCGATGCATAACCTCCAGGATTTGCTAGCCTTTTTGACGAGCACCGCGTTGGCTACCCATTGTGGCTCATCGGTGGCTACTCCAATTAGTTTATTGTCGAGCAGCTTCTTGACTTCTGCATCTAGTGCAGCATATTTCTCTGGACCGAATTTCCTACGTTTCTGGTGAACAGGCTTCCTTGCCGGGTCAATCTTCAGATAGTGGCAAGCATGTTCAGGACTGATGCCGACTATATCTTGATGCGACCAGGCAAAAACTCTGATGTTCTTTCGTAGTAAACTGATCAGATCGTCTTTTAACTTGGGATCGACACTTGAGCCGATCTGCACTTCCCGGTCCGGACGAGCCGGATCGATTGTTATACTTTCCAACTCTTCGGTGGGGACGGTTGCTTCTCATTTGGATCGATCGCCGGACTCGATCCTTGGATCAACATCGAGGCTTGGCTCGAAGCCGATCCCTGGTTCGATGTCGTCTGAAGACTGATGTGAGATGCCATCTTCTGACTCGGGCTGGTATGAGGTGCTTGGCTCGTCGATCTCCATTGGTTGGTTGTCGATCGTCTTAGTGTTACAAACAGGACAATAAATGTTTTAAGGAAAAGTTACAACACAGGAGTAATTCAAACATTTCTTTGCCATTAGCTGGTCTCCTCTTACAGTACCGACCGTCCCTTCGGTAGTGGGGAACTTGATACAATAAAAGAAAGAGGAGGCGACCGCCTCAAAGGTTTCTAGAAAGGGGCGGCCTAGGAACCCATTATAGATGCTGGGCATATCTATGATTACAAAATTGAGGTTCCTAGTGATCTTAACCTTAAGATCGTAACAGCAGACTAGCTCGACGGAGAGCTTGATCCTTCCATAGGCTTTGACCGTGTTGTCGCCGAACCCTTGAAGCACGGTATCGAATGGCTTGATGAATTTGGCTAGGTTGCTGAACTGGTCCAGAGCAGATTTGAATATTATGTTGCAAAAGCTCCCGTTGTCAACCAGCACGCGGTCGACCGTTTTCCCAAGGATACATGCAGAGATCACTAGGGTATCCTCCTTAGGGTACTGCACTCTCTCCTTATCCTTGTTGGAGAAGGATATGAGCGCATTTCTGGAGATGGTTGGTTCCGGGGGCACCACAACATGGACTCCGGCAAACGCCCTCAGCTCGGCCTTCCGTTTTCTGTTTGACATGGTGGAAACCGGGGAAAGACCTCCGAGATTTCCACCTCCCGATTGGAGCATATTGACCCGACCACCGGGATTGATCGGAGGGATCGACTTGTCTGAGTGCTCCGGCTCGTTCTGGTCAATTCTGGCGACCAGATTGGGAGGGTAGCGGTCATCGTTCTGATGCCGATCGCGGCCCCCGGTCCTTTCTGCCTTGGGCTCCGACTTGGTTACCAAATTGTCCAGCTTGTCTTCCTCGAACAATCTCCAGAGTTGTCTGAAGAGGTCGCGGCATTGGCTGGTGTTGTGGTCGGGACTTTTGTGGTAGGCACAAAATTTACTGCGGTCCAGATGACTGTTGTCCCTCATCGGCTTTGGCTTGTTTAGCCATTCGCGCCCCTTGATGGCGTTGAAGATATGAGCCAGAGATAGATTGAGGTTGCGGAGGAGGTGGACTTCCACATCCTCGAAGGCCTTGAATTCGCCGGGTGGCTTTGCGATTGCATTTCTGGGCTTGGCGATCGCCTTCTTAGGGACGGGAGATGGCGCCTTCCTTTCCCCGGTTGCCACCTCGCTTAGGCGAAGGATGAGCAACCTCTGCCTGGCCAGAAAGTCGGCGGCCTTGGTGCGGAAGATCCCATAGGTTGGGGGAATGTCCTTCGTGAGGTGCCTGAACATGGGTGAAAGTCCATCGAATCCCCCCAGGACCGAGTAGAGGGCGAGCTCGTCGCTTATGGGCTCGCCGGTGAGGACTATTTCATCCACCCGGTCGATGTAGTCTTCATCGGACTCGTCTTTCCCCTGCCTGATTTTCATCAAACGGTGGGGACCTTCTGGCCGAGTGACCTTAGAGGCAAAGTACGACGTGAAGTCGCTTGCCAGTTTCTCAAAACAGTTAATTGAGCGCGGTGGCAATGAGATGTACCACCTATGGGTGAGATTGCCCAATGTTAACGGGAACATTCAGTATTTCATCGCGTCTGATGCCCCACATCCGGTCATGTAGATCCGGAACCTGCTTAGGTGAGTATGGGGGTCCGATCTCCCCTCATACACGGGGGCAATCTTTGGTTGCACGGGGGCAAGCTCGATCTGGACCGCGAGCGGATCACTTGGTCCGGCGACCTTTCTCTGGCACCTGCCCCAGTCTCTAAGAGCGCCTTCATATCGTCGAGCTGACGCTGCATCGCGGCCATCGCCGTAGCCTGGCTGCTCGCGGTCTGGCTCTCGGAGCGGGAGTCGAGGCGATCATGTACCGATCTTCTGGATTTGTCGTAGGCGACCAGGCCTCTGCCGCCGATCTCAATTTTTCGGCGAGTGGGAGCCAGATGGCTGGCCTGCTTTTTGGGAGTCGGGTATGACGAACTCCTGGTGAAGGATTCCGACTTCGACGCTCATGGCTAGGGCCGAAATGCCTAGGTTGCCATGAAGGATCACTTCCTAGACGGCTGAAGACAGAACTGTCCCGCCTCACGAGCGCCTTTTCTTGCGGTTCAGGGCTTTCTGACGATTGCTCGACATATAACCCTTTGAGCTTTCGTTTGCCCGCGCGGCGGATGGCTGACGGGGTAATAATGGGCGTGTCGCATGCTCTCCGTCACTCCCTTAAGATGGCCATGGACTCCTCGATCTGTTCCGCGGTTTGGAATTGATCGAGTGAGAGGCTGGGGACGTCCCTCGGGGGCGGGAGTGAGAGCATGGCGTTGCCGCGGCCATCTTCCGCCATAGGTTGGGACTCGGTCTGGGCCGGAATAAGGCGTCCAGCGGACCGTAAGGTGGCTCTCTTCGAAGTGGTGGCAGAGAAAAATAAAGGTTCGCCCTCCTTCTAGCGCCAATTGTTGTTACCCAAAATATTATTCGGAATGATTCGGAACGGTCCGTCACACACAGTTCAGGAAAGGCAAGGTTTCTCAGTTCACACAGAGCTGAAGGTTTTGTTCAAGGTTTGAACGATTGGTTGAACAACAGCTTGACTTTATGAGCTTTCAGCTGATGATGTGTTGTTCAAAGATTGAGCACTTGTATATCTCGTCTTTCAGAATAACAGTATGCTTTGGGAGATATATTTGCTCAGATGTATATGATGATAACTTCGTTATAGTTGATTTCGTGTATCTATGTCGATCTTCAAAGTCTGGGGATATATATGGCCTTTGAAATATATCTGTTGAGATAGATCCGTTGAGCAAGATTCTGTGACAACTTGATAGTTGACTAAGATCTGGATATTGCGGGATTTGAAGATCTCTGACGGCTTGATATTTAAATACTTTATCCTTTAGTATTTAAATATATCTTCTTAAACGAGATTTAGACTTTAGAGAATAATGAAGATTCCTTCTTGTCCTGTTTGGATACTGTATGGAAGGATTGCTGTATTGTTGATTCGAGACAGCTTCCATACTTAGCTTTATGAGACTCTTTGCTGCGGAATCTTGGCAATGTGAAGGCTTGCTGTATGGTGGCGCTAAGAGAAGTCTTCGATATAGAATCAACGACTTCGATCGACTCTTCAATACAGCTGCTTGCTCTATTTTGGATTGGCACATTGTCAAAATATTCTTTATCAAAACTTCCGATACAGGGATTGTTATCCCAACAATTTCGATACTGGAATTTGTTATCCTAACAGTCGGTTTCCTTAAAGTCCGCAGCTGCTGCTGGCAGCCAGATGTGCGAACAAATGAGGAGGCAACACGCGTCCCATGTCGCCGTCTTGGGAGATCCCACTTAGGACCTTTCGGCGAGTCTGTCGGTAGGTGAGGCTGTCCTTGTCACTGACAGCTGCTGATGGGCTGGAGTCAAGCCTTTTCCTGCGGTGCCTTTTGCGGATCCGCACGTGGGCCTTCATCCCGAGATTCGGTCTTCGTAGACTTGACGGATGTTGGTTCTACACGTGGCATAGAACGGTCGTCCTTGGTCGGGCACTGGAGTCGATCGCTAGGTGCCGAGAGACGATCGTCCTGAATGCCGATCGCTCGGTACTTGATCTGGAACCTTCAGAAGGCCAGTCTGCCTTAGATTATTTGATGCTGACTTGGGTCGCTCGGCCTTTGTGCCGATTGCCGCTGAGGCATATAAATCGACGCACAACACAACGGAACCACGAAGGGACACGGTCGGGTAGCCCTCGAACTTCAAAGAACGACCAAGAACTCTACAACTCCTACGAATACTACGAAAATAACATCACCACGAAATAATAACACTAATCGGAATCCGAATAGACACGAAAAACAACAAGGATTCGAGGGTTTCTTCAAGACAATCGAGAATCAAGTTCCGGGTGATAAAAATCGATAAACGGTTTACAAAATCCGAAGATCACGGCCAAGACAACAAGAATTCCATAAATAATTCACCAACCACGGATTAAATCAAAGAATCACGAAAACCCCCCCAAAAATTCAAGAAATTAGGGTTCAAGAGGAAAATACCTTGAGTTGGACCAAGAGGATGATTAGATGATGTTAGATATACATAAATCCACCCCAAGATGAAGCTTGAAGAAGAAGGTCGCTCGAAATCGCCTCAGGAGCTCACTCCCGTCGGAAAAAGATGAAGAATGGTGAGAAATGACGAACTAAAGCTGATGTCCAGTATTTATACTGGACAGTTATTAGCGTGCGCTAAACATTCTCATTAGCGCGCGCTAACGGGGTCAACGCCTCATAATACTCCGCCTGCAACACTGTTAGCATGCGCTAGCCAATATGTGTAGCGTGCGCTAACGAGTCGCGAATCCAGTCCAGTAGCTCCTGGACAGATCTGCACCTACCAGGTAGCGTGCGCTAGAAAGAGAAGTCAGCGTGCGCTAAGCAGTCGATAGCGTGCGCTAGCTACCAACCTTAACGTGCACTAATGAGACTCCAGTCCCAGTCCAGTAGCTCCTGGACTACCTCTGGACTGCCAGTTAGCGTGCGCTACACATCCGGTAGCGTGCGTTAACAACACAGTAGCGCGCGCTACACCACAAGCGTTAGCGTGCTCTGTAACACCCCCAAATCCTATTTATTACAGTGTCGTGGACCCCACGCCAGGAGATCCACCAGGCGAACATGACTAAAATACATTAAATTAACCAACCACGGAAAATCATAGTCCCTACCATGATATTCGACACAATATTCCGAGGAGGAATTTTAACGACAATGATGGGCCTACATGGCCATAAATGAAAATACAACCACACCTACGAGCCTTGCTCGGGTAATACATAATGACAATGACTGACAAACTGGAGAACACTCCAACTGACTGACCAACATGAACAACTCAGACTAGTATCGCTCGAACAACCTTGAATGAAATACAATTCATTCAATAACACAACATCAATCGAAAACAACACAACGATCGAAGGAAACTCTTTGAGACATTTCATCGAACACTAAATGTTCAAAGTTCCTCAAGAACCTAAGAATCATCAATCGAGTTGAACGAATCGAAGATATGGATATACTGTAACACCCCCGATATATTTAGGAATATTACAACGCCGTAAATCCTTTACGTAAGGATTTACAAGGCTGAAGAAATGAAGAGACAATAACAGATACCAACGTATGAAAGTAACGAAAGTAAGATACAACAGTTCTGACCAATACTGAAAATACAAATGTCCAAAGGGAGAGTATTAATACATCACCAAATCCAAATCATCACAAACGACTACGTACTCGAGTACTTATTAAAATAACCAACAACAGACAATAAACCCGGCCGGAACATCACTCTGCACCCTCGTCGTCATGCAGCTCTAGTGGTTGTTTCCCCACTCTCCTGGATCCTGAACATAAACAAATATTCACCCCTGAAGGGGTTAGCACAACAATGATAGTACAAGTACAATAATCATACAACAGTATATAATCAACAATTATCATAACAAGTTTCTCCAACGAGAAATGACAACAACACATATCACATCATAACAGTCTCAACATACTGATGGTATTCCAACGATCCAGCGCACACAGCTATAGATTCCCATGATGATCCCGTCAGACCAACGCATGGTGGAACTACCTGTCCAACGATCCAGTGCACACAGCTATAGATTCCCATGATGATTCCCGTCAGATCAACGCATGGTGGACATTTTATCACAACACATGTACATAATACAATCACAATATTACTGACATGATATAAACAATTCTAATTAAAGTACTTGCCTCGGTTCGATGACAAGAATAAAGCTTCCAAGAATATCAAAATGCTTGAAGGTGGTCCCCTTCGATCAATCACGTTGCTAAGCTCGAACCTTAACAAAAGAAATAATATAGAATTCATCTCAAGTCGAACGAACATCTAACAATCCAAATTACGGTCGGAAGTTCTTAAAATGTAATCTGTCTGGCTTGCTTAACGCACACTACGTAACCTATGTAGCGTACGTTAAGGCTACTCGTTAGTGCATGTAAACAACAAAGTCTAGCGTACGCTATATAAGTATCGGCAGTCCCTCTCTGATCAGCCGACTAACTTCACTGATGATATAACGTACGTTACGTACCAAACGTAGCGTACGCTAAACAGGACCGATAGCGTACGCTAATTTACATAGCTTAGCGTACGCTAAGCGTGCATGGCAGTTTCACTACTGGGCAGCAGACTGTTCTAACGGTGATGAAACTTATGAACTCCTCAGTGATTAACGTACGTTATCCGTCTACATGTCATGTTCATAAAATTATGAATGATCTTACGGATTCAAACATCTTTGAATTCAAGGAAATGAATATCATCACAACTTTTATATTCAAACTCGATTATCATTCTCATGTGAAGTTCGATGATCTCAGGTTGATGCACTAGATTCCATTATCATTAACACATTCAGACTTTATCTTAAAGGTGAACTAACAATTCCAACTTATACAAAAGGATACAACCTAAGATGATTCTTTCTTAAGTCCTTATAACAAAAGTGATATCACCTCCAAGTTTACGATCAATATGGCAACGTTAATCATACGAATAATCAACCTCAGAATATTCCTCTCATCATTTGACGTACTAGGATTCCAACTACGATGTTTGTTTGAATAATTCACTAATGGAACTCAATATCTTGATAGCATGATTCATCTAATTCTTCAGAACACGAATCTAAGGCTGGAGAAAGAATTAACATACCTTAAGATGAATAAAACACCGAGTCAAAAAGGTAGAATCCAGCCCCGGTTGTTTGTATACCAATCCAAGGTGTTTCTCCACTTCAACGATCAATCACAAGTGACATTCAATCTCCAATGATCAAGTAGAGGTGGTCTATGTATGTGTAAGGAAGATATAAGGCTCTCTGGTCTCTCAAGAACGAAGGGTAGGTGGAGGAAATGTAAACCAAGTAAAATGGGTTGCTGTCCCATTTATAACATTTCTGTACGTACGTTAATTAGCGCACGCTATATCCATATCCTTAGCACACGCTAACTAGCGTTGACTCCAAATCTGTCCAGGTTCTCCCGCGGGAATCTTATCCGGACCCACGTCCGACTGGTGCATGTGCTAGCCGCCTAGCTCAATAATTGACTGCCTAGCGCAAGCAATTCTTCATTCGTAGCGTGCGCTAGTTTTACCCGATAACGCATGTTAAGCTACATTCTTAGCGTGCGCTATCACGAGTTTGCATGAGAAATTTTGCATGTTGTTATACTTATGTACAAAGATACAATTGTGAGAAATATCATACTCTAATTATCGAGATCACAATTCTGAATAATACAGGGTTCAAATACAGATGAAATACACAATAATAAATCCGGATATTACATACTCTCCTACTAAAAAGGAGTTTCGTCCTGAAACTCAAGACGAAAATAACTCTGGATATCTGGACTTCATGCTATCTTCCGTTTCCCAAGTGGCTTCTTCCACTCCGTGGCGTGACCACTGAACTTTGACCAAAACGATTGGTTTGTTCCTCAACTGCTTAACTCGACTCTCGAGTATCTTGCCTGGTCTTTCTTCAAATGTTCCATCCTGAGCGACTTCGATTTCGCCGAAATCAATGACATGACTAGGATCCGGTATATATCTCCATAACTGGGATACGTGGAACACGTTATGAACATGGCTCAATGACGGCAGTAATGCCAATCTGTATGCCAACTCTCCAACTCTCTCAAGGATCTCGAATGGTCCGATATATCTCGGACTCAGCTTTCCCATCCTTCCAAAACGAAAGATTCCCCGAGTAGGAGAAACCTTTAAAAGTACGTGGTCTTCAGTACTGAACTCCAATGGGCGACGGCGTATGTCTGCTTAAGATTTCTGTCGACTCTGGGCGGTCAACAGCCTTTCACGAATCAAGGCTATATTCTCTCGTGTCTGTACGATCAACTCTGGTTCTGTCCCGATCAAGTCTGATGAATCGTCCCAACATAGGGGCGATCTGCATCTCCTCCCGTATAATGCCTCAAACGGTGCCATCTTAATGGAAGCATGCCAACTATTGTTGTAGGTAAATTCAATCAACGGTAGATGAACTTCCCAATCAGTTGACCAATCTAAGGCACAAGCCCTCAGCATATCTTCCACCGTTTGAATAGTCTTCTCAGATTGTCCGTCAGTCTGCGGGTGATAAGCTATACTGAAGTTCAATTCGGTTCCCAAGGCCTTATGAACTGCTTTCCAAAAATGCGATATAGAGCGACCGTCTCGGTCAGAAATAATGGTCTTCGGCGTACCATGCAGTCAGACTATCTCTAAAATAAATACTCGTGCCAACCTCTCTGGTCCCCACGTGTCCTTAATGCCTAGAATGTAATACCCGGTTGTAATTCATTCATTTTCATTCAGTAATTATCAGTCTGTAATTGTCACTCAGTAATTCTCACTCATTATTAATCACTCATCATTCATGATTCATTCATTTGCGTTCACTGTTGGCATGTTGTAATCATATATTAGTTACCGATCGTCATTTCATCTCCGTTTATAGACCGAGACGGGAGTATTATCATTTTCATTGTGATTAATAGCCTTGTACTGGGAGTATCATCTTTGGCTTGTGTTAGACTTGTTCACTTTCACATTCGTATGATATGTTGGATTATTCATCAGTCGTAGCGAGGAATCGGAGTTATCGGATTTTTCACCTTGGCCAGCATTGAGTTACGGCTGTAAGGACTTTGGGTTACGGCCGTAACACGAGTTCGTTGATTTCAGGCCATTTTTGACGAACGGGACTTACGGCCGTAAGGTTTCGGAATACGGCCGTAAGTTGAGCAGGTACGGCCGTAAGGCTTGGCCGGTTACGGACGTAGGTGGTCCAGCAGGCTGCCCAGGCATTTTGGCCGAAGGCGAGATACGGCTGTAAGGAGGGTTGGATACGGCCGTAAGTGGCCTTCGTAAATTCAGGTGTTGTCGGGCAAGGGGGGACTTACGGCCGTAAGGGTTGCGGCATACGGCCGTAAGTCGAGGAAGGTATGGCCGTAAGGCTTGGCCGGATACGGCCGTACGCTGCAGGCAAGGTGCCTGGTCATTTTCGACGAAGGGGGCTTACGCCCGTAAGTTTGGCCGGATACGGCCGTATCATCCGAGTTACGCCCGTAAGGTGTGCGGGTACGGCCGTAAGGATGTCGGCAGATGTTTTTGATGAAGGCGGGTTACGCCCGTAACTCAGGAGCGGTTACGGCCGTAAGTTTGTCGGCTGGCTTTCAGACGAAGCCGAGTTACGGCCGTACGAGTTGTTCGGTTACGGCCGTAAGGCCGTTGACCTGGAATGTTACGGCCGTAAGAGGGCCGAGTTACGTCCGTAACTTCCGGCAGTATATAAGGATTTGGCCGGGACATTTTTCCTCATTTCTTCATTTCTCCAACTTTATCCGAGAGAGAGGGTTGAGGGAGAGATTTTGCCTTCATCAATCATTTGAGTGTGTATTTTTCATCATCTTCATTCATTTGGGAAGCTTGGATACTCGATTTATCTCGTGTTCTTCGGATCGAAGTGGTTGGATCTTCAAGAGGTAATTTTCTTCAACATCTTGGATTTCGATTTTGTGTTGAGATATGATGTTTTGGACGCGATAATCATGTTATATGAAGGGATATGTATATGATTATGAGTTTGTATATAGATTCATTGAATTATTGAGGGATTATTCAAGAACACTTTGAATATCGAATTGGATTTGGGGATTTTCGATTAATTGTTGTTATAATCACGTTTTTGGATATTCATAACGAGTTATTGATCGTATTGAAGATGTTTTGTTGGTTTGAAACACTTCTTGGGGATTTGAGGTTGGTATTATTGAGGTTTAGTTGTAATCAATCGAAGTTGGCCACAAAGTGTTCGATATAATGCCCCAATGAACTTGGTTTAATCGTATCGACGTTTTGAGTTCGTTATATTCGTGTTTAATTCGTATATTGAACGGATTGTTGGTAATTGTATTGAATTAAGGTTGTTCGAGCGACCGACACTTCATTTAGGACATTTGTTCGTGGAAGGACATTCTTCATCGGTATCGAGTAAGTTAATTCTTACTCGGTTAAAAGGATATTCATTCATTTTGTTGTTGATCATTCATAATCATAACTCATTCATCATTGTATTAATCATATTGAGACTTGTAATTGTCGTATAATCACTTCATTAGCGAGGAACGGCGGTTCCAATCATTTCATTGAAACTATCAATCACTTCATTATCACTTTCATATCGGTGAGTCATTCTTGACTTTGTCAGATTATTATTATTCATTGATATTCATTATGGTCATTCTCGTTCATATGACCTTCTGGGTTCATATTGCGTGGCCGGGTGCGGATGTGTGGAAATTTTAGTCGGGCACATGATGGCCATGTATTGGGAGTGATACATTGGACTGTGCACACGGTAACGATTACCTCTGTGAGACTAATTAGGTACAAGGATGGGTGTGTCCGGTCATCCGTCTTGTACACTTGCACAGAACACTACGGGCGTACTATAGTACTCCTCTTCAGCGTAATTCATAACTAAGGATATTTCATAACTTTAGATATATCATGATTGTGTAATTTCAACCCTTGAGGATTGTTGTTCTGTGTAACTGACCCCGTTTGGGGAATTTTGGTTTTCAGGTCACGGCAAGGCAAAGGCACGGGAAGAGCATGCTGACGGCGAGGAGTCCTAGTGATACTAGTAGGGGGCCCCAGTTATTCCGTTTGTTTGATCATTTGATCATTTCCGTCATTTGTATTTTCCGCTGCAAATTCCGTTTGAGATGTTTAATTGTTCAGAGTGGTGTATTTTATCTCCATATAAAATATACTAGTATTCGGTTTTGTCCTGGTGTGTTGTACTTAAACGCCTCATCGGAGTACTTGGTAATATAATGTGGTTCGGTACTACAATTATATTATTTTAATTCATCATTTTCATTTGCCTGGTGGGTCCCAGTCGGGGATTCACGGCACTGTAATATCCATCTAGTTTGGGGTGTTACAGAGTTGGTATCGGAACGTGGTCTTGAATACTACCCTCCAAGTCATGTCTCATTTGAAATCATCGTCATCGGACTAGTAGCATTGGACTTTCGCGTCACGTGTGACCTATGCAAATGCCGAGCCAATGAGACCAAGAACTGTAAGATTTCTAACGCCATGGTATAATTTCTGGCAAGAATCATTCATTCATAATTCATCAGTTAACAATCCTCAACCATCATTTTCATTTGACCAGGACGGTCATGTTAACTCGTTAATCACTCAATTCATTTCATTATTCAGTTGTTGATTAGGAAGATCATATCATTAATTATGTTAACTTGTTCAAGATAATCATGTCACCTTAGTTAATCATTCATGTAATCACTGTGTTAGAGCGCGTATGCTCATTTTCATCATCTCATGTCATAATCATAACGTGATATTCATGCGGGAAATATAATAATCATGTGACTTTCCTACTTCAGTATGGAGAGGGCAAGAAGAGGACATGGAGGACGAGGCCGTGGAGCGGGCCGAATCCAGAGAGCTCGTGTGAATACACGTGCAAACGCGAGAAATAATGCTAATTCATCGAGCAGCGACGCTGCCACTCATTCACCTGGACGCGATCATTCACTAACGGGGAGTCGTACCCGGGACACGGCTCAGTCAGAAGGTGTCCGGGTTGACCCACTCGCTTTATGCAGGCATGATGGCCCAAATGACCGGATGGCACGGTGATGGAGACGATGCATAACTCCGTCAATCAAAATCAACAGGCTCCTCCGCCGCCACCTCAGAGGCAAGAGATGAATGTGAGCAATATCATCGGCGACATCTCTCGCCAGAGGCCACCTACTTTTGAGGGCTCGTCTGAGCCGGCAGATATTATTCATTGGCTCGAGCATTTCGAGAAGTTGTTTGCTATGGTAGAGTGTCCCGAAGGACACAAAGTTTCTGTTGCGGCTTACTACCTGGGCAAGAGCGCACATTCTTGGTGGTTGTCGTTGAAGCCCACCGAAGGATCATGTACTTGGGATCGATTCAAAACTCTCATGATGGAGAGGTATTATCCGGCCCCGCTCGAGAGGCCAAACTGCCGATTACTCACCCCGACCCTCGTGACGAGGATGTTCTCGCCATTGCCGAGAAATTTCAGAACTTCTTCCGTCGCCTCATCCATCATTCATTCTCGAGGCGATAAGATTAAGTATTTCAAAGAAGAGGCAAACCCCGTATGAGACTACAGTTGCTTAATCATAATTGCACCACGTTGGCTGAATTCATTGAGAAAACTCTTACCTATGAGCTTACTGCTAAGGAGATTGCTAAGCAGCAACCTTCATCTGCTAGCAAGAAGTCCAAGAACCGTAATCAGTCGGACGGCAGTCAGGCTACTTTCAAGAAACCTCGTGCGGGCTCTGCTTTTTCTGAGTGACCTCCTGTGACGTCTAAACCCGCGGAATCTCAGTCACGAGCGGCCATCTCGGACATCACCTGTTATAACTGTGGGGATCTTGGTCATGTCAGCACCAATTGTCCGAGACAGTCTATCATGTGTCATAACTGTGGAGTTGTTGGGCATAAGGCCCGTTTTTGCCGTAGGGACTCCAAACCTACTCAGACGTCATCTCAAGTCCCTAAGCAGTCAGCCGTTCAGAATCAGGCCACTCAATCAGCGTCGTTTAAAATGACAGGAGCGACTAAAGGTGGAGCCTATAGCCAGCAGACGGGAGCGTCCGGTGCCGGGACTAGCAAGCCCCGGATTTATGAGATGAAGAAGACCGATGATCCCGAGGCCCGAATGATCTCAGGTATACTCGATATTCTATCTCAACCTGTGTGTACCCTTTTTGATACTGGTGCATCGCATTCATTCATTTCCGAATCATGTTTGAGTAGACTATGTCTGGGTAGTGCTACTAGTTGTGAGCCTTATGTCATTGGCCTACCTGATGGTAGACGAATTATCGGTAATCGTGAGATTCAGAATTGTCCGATTCAGTTTCATGGTCGTGTATGTCCAGCGGACCTAATCGTAGTAGATTTGCCGAGGGACGACGTCATCTTGGGTATTGATTGGATGGATCGTCATGATGCCATCATTAGTGTCCGTAAGTGTATGATCACTATCATTTCAGACGATGGCGTGGAATGTGTGTTTCAGGGAGGTAATCCCGGCTGTTCTGGTAAGGTCATTAATTTGATGAAAGCAGTGCGATTACTCAGTCAGGGATGTGTTGGTTATTGGTGCTACATGACCAAAACTGAGAAATCATCAGTAATGTTGACGGATATTCCGGTAGTGAGGGAGTAGGCTGACGTTTTTCCAGACGAGTTACCTGGTTTGCCTCCACAGAGAGATGTGGAATTCACGATTGAGTTGGAGCCTGGTACGTCTCCGATATCGAAGGCACCGTACCGGATGGCCCCGACCGAAATGCAGGAATTAAAGAACCAACTTGAGGAGTTGTTCGAGAAGGGTTATATCCGACCGAGTACGTCTCCGTGGGGAGCACCAGTGTTGTTTGTCAAGAATAAGGATGGTTCGTTTCGTTTGTGTATTGATTATCGGGAGTTGAACAGGGTGACAATCAAGAATAAGTATCCCTTACCCCGTATTGATGATCTCTTAGATCAACTTCAGGGAGCTTCAGTATTTTCCAAGATCGACTTAAGATCTGGATATCACCAGTTGCGGATTCGAGAGTCGGATATCGCGAGGACGGCGTTTCGGACACGCTATGGTCATTATGAGTTCATAGTTATGCCGTTCGGGCTAACTAATGCACCTGCGGTATTCATGGAGTTAATGAATCGGGTTTTCATCGACTTTTTAGATCAGTTTGTTGTTTGTCTTCATCGATGACATTTTGATTTATTCTCGTAGCCGAGAGGAACACGAGGTTCATCTTCATCAGGTTCTCGACGTGTTGAGACGAGAGCAACTTTATGGAAAGTTTTCCAAATGTGAGTTCTGGATGTCCGAAGTGACTTTTCTCGGACATGTAATTTCATCAGATGGAGTTCGTGTCGACCCTCAGAAGACGGAGGCTATCCGAGATTGGTTACCTCCGAAGAATGTTAAGGAAATCCGAAGTTTTCTCGGATTAGCGGGCTATTATCGGCGATTTGTGGAGGGATTTTCTAGAATCGCTCAACCCTTGACAAACCTTTTGCGAAAGGATAAGAAATACACGTGGTCCGACGCGTGTCAGTGGAGTTTTGAGGAACTCAAGAGCCGGTTAATGTCAGCACCTGTACTTTCCTTGCCGCAAGGGACGGAGGGATTTGTGGTTTATAGTGATGCGTCCGGACAGGGTCTCGGATGTGTACTCATGCAGAATGGGAAGGTTATTACTTATGCTTCACGGCAATTAAGACCTTACGAGGTTAATTATCCGACTCACGACCTGGAGCTAGCAGCCGTGGTGTTCGCATTGAAGATTTGGCGTCATTATCTTTATGGCGTTACTTGTCAGATATTCACCGATCATAAGAGTTTAAAGTATATATTTACTCAGAAGGAGTTAAATATGCGACAGAGGCGGTGGTTAGAACTAATCAAAGATTATGATATCGAGATCCTTTACCACCCGGGCAAGGCGAACGTTTTCGCCGACGCCTTGAGTCGTAAGTCCGTTCAGGAGCAGATGCTTGCTCGTTTAACAGATTCGAAGGAGCTTCAAGAGAATTCCTTAGACCCGAGATCGAGGTGCAGCCGCGAGTTCGAGACGACTTTGTATGTTAGAGATTTCATCGTCACTTGAGGAGGAAATCAGGGAGAATCAAGGTTCAGACCCAGCATTGTTGCGCATCCGTGAGGATGTGGCTCAGGGGAAAGCCCCTGGATTCGTGGTCCACGAGGATGGACTTTTGAGATTTAAGAATCGGATTCGGTTGTGTGTACCGGCGAATGTCGAGTTGAAAAACTCTATTTTGAGAGAAGCTCATGCTACCCCTTATTCTGTTCATCCGGGGTCCATCAAGATGTACAAGGACTTGAAACAAAATTACTGGCGGAGTAATATGAAGCGAGAAGTCGCAGAATTTGTTTCGAGATGCTTAACCTGTCAACAAGTCAAGATTGAACATCAGCGACCGGCGGGTATGCTGAAACCTCTCCCTATTCCAGAGTGGAAGTGGGAAGACATTTCTATGAATTTCATCACGAGTTTGCCGACGAGTCGTCGTGGCATGAATACGATCTGGGTGATTGTGGACCGCTTAACTAAATCAGCTCATTTCCTTGAGATCAAGGATACGTGAGGTCCCGAGAGACTAGCTCGGTTGTTCATCAAGGAGATAGTGAGACTGCACGGTACTCCTAAGAGTATCGTTTCCGATCGTGACGGACGATTTGTGTCTCATTTTTGGAAATCAGTTCATCGTGCTATGGGAACTCAGCTCAATCTCAGTACCGCCTTTCATCCTCAGTCCGACGGACAATCAGAGAGGACTATACAGACATTAGAGGACATGTTGAGGGCATGCGTCCTCGATTGGAAGGACGATTGGGAAGCCCAACTACCATTGATCGAGTTCACGTATAATAATAGTTGGCATGCCTCCATTAAGATGGCACCTTACGAGGCCTTGTACGGTCGTCGTTGTCGATCTCCTTTGTGTTGGGATGACTTGTCAGAATCAATCGGCACCGAGCCCGATATGCTTATAGCCGCCCGGGAGAAGGTATCTTTGATCAAGAGTCGTATGTTGGACTCGAGTCGGCAAATCATATGCGAGATAATCGTAAATCGACCACTAGAGTTCGAGACGGGTGACCACGTTTTGGTCAAGGTATCCCCGAGTCGAGGTATTTTCCGTTTCGGAAAACGGGGGAAGTTGAGTCCGAGATTCATTGGACCGTTTGAAATTTTGGATCGAGTAGGCGAGTTACCTTATCGATTGGATTTACCTCCGGCATTGAGCCGAATTCATAATGTGTTTCACGTCTCTCAGTTGCGGAAGTATGTTGCCGACCCGAGCCACATACTTCAGTTCGACGAAATCGAGATCGCGGATGATCATTCGTACGAGGAGCGTCCTGTACGAGTGTTGGAGCGGCGAATCAAACAGTTGAGGAACAAGACGATCCCTTTAGTCAAGATTCAGTGGTCTAGACACGGAGTCGAAGAGGCCACTTGGGAAACCGAGGAGAGTATGCGGGAGAGTTATCCCGAGTTGTTTGACCCTTAGTTTTGGGGACGAAACTCTTTTTAAGGGGGGAGTATGTAATACCCGGTTGTAATTCATTCATTTTCATTCAGTAATTATCAGTCTGTAATTGTCACTCAGTAATTCTCACTCATTATTAATCACTCATCATTCATGATTCATTCATTTGCATTCACTGTTGGCATGTTGTAATCGTATATCAGTTACCGATCGTCATTTCATCATGGTTTATAGACTGAGACGGGAGTATTATCATTTTCATTGTGATTAATAGCCTTGTACTGGGAGTATCATCTTTGGCTTGTGTTAGACTTGTTCACTTTCACATTCGTATGATATGTCGGATTATTCATCAGTCGTAGCGAGGAATCGGAGTTATCGGATTTTTCACCTTGGCCAGCATTGAGTTACGGCCGTAAGGACTTTGGGTTACATCCGTAACAAGGGTTCGTTGATTTCAGGCCATTTTGGACGAACGGGACTTACGGCCGTAAGGTTTCGGAATACGGCCGTAAGTTGAGCAGGTACGGCCGTAAGGCTTGGCCGGTTACGGCCGTACGTGGTCCAGCAGGCTGCCCAGGCATTTTGGCCGAAGGCGAGATACGGCCGTAAGGAGGGTTGGATACGGCCGTAAGTGGCCTTCGTAAATTCAGGTGTTGTCGGGCAAGGGGGGACTTACGACCGTAAGGGTTGCGGCATAAGGCCGTAAGTCGAGGAAGGTACGGCCGTAAGGCTTGGCCGGATACGGCCGTACGCTGCAGGCAAGGTGCCTGGTCATTTTCGACGAAGGGGGCTTACGCCCGTAAGTTTGGCCGGATACGGCCGTATCATCCGAGTTACGCCCGTAAGGTGTGCGGGTACGGCCGTAAGGATGTCGGCATATGTTTTTGACGAAGGCGGGTTACGCCCGTAACTCAGGAGCGGTTACGGCCGTAAGTCTGTCGGCTGGCTTTCGGACGAAGCCGAGTTACGACCGTACGAGTTGGCCGGTTACGGCCGTAAGGCCGTTGACCTGGAATGTTACGGCCGTAAGAGGGCCGAGTTACGGCCGTAACTTCAGGCAGTATATAAAGATTTGGCCGGGACATTTTTCCTCATTTCTTCATTTCTCCAACTTTATCCGAGAGAGAGGGTTGAGGGAGAGATTTTGCCTTCATCAATCATTTGAGTGTGTATTTTTCATCATCTTCATTCATTTGGGAAGCTTGGATACTCGATTTATCTCGTGTTCTTCGGATCGAAGTGGTTGGATCTTCAAGAGGTAATTTTCTTCAACATCTTGGATTTCGATTTTGTGTTGAGATATGATGTTTTGGACGTGATAATCATGTTATATGAAGGGATATGCATATGATTATGAGTTTGTATATAGATTCATTGGATTATTGAGGAATTATTCAAGAACACTTTGAATATCGAATTGGATTTGGGGATTTTCGATTAATTGTTGTTATAATCACGTTTTTGGATATTCATAACGAGTTATTGATCGTATTGAAGATGTTTTGTTGGTTTGAAACACTTCTTGGGGATTTGAGGTTGGTATTATTGAGGTTTAGTTGTAATCAATCGAAGTTGGCCACAAAGTGTTCGATATAATGCCCCAATGAACTTGGTTTAATCGTATCGACGTTTTGAGTTCGTTATATTCGTGTTTAATTCGTATATTGAACAGATTGTTGGTAATTGTATTCAATTAAGGTTGTTCAGCGACCGACACTTCATTTAGGACATTTGTTCGTGGAAGGACATTCTTCATCGGTATCGAGTAAGTTAATTCTTACTCGGTTAAAAGGATATTCATTCCTTTTGTTGTTGATCATTCATAATCATAACTCATTCATCATTGTATTAATCATATTGAGACTTGTAATTGTCGTATAATCACTTCATTAGTGAGGAACGGCGGTTCCAATCATTTCATTGAAACTATCAATCACTTCATTATCACTTTCATATCGGTGAGTCATTCTTGACTTTGTCAGATTATTATTATTCATTGATATTCATTATGGTCATTCTCGTTCATATGACCTTAAGGTTCATATTGCGTGGCGGAGTGCGGATGTGTGGAATTTTTAGTCGGGCACATGATGGCCATGTATTGGGAGTGATACATTGACTGCACACGGTAACGATTACCTCCGTGAGACTAATTAGGTACAAGGACGGGTGTGTCCGGTCATCCGTCTTGTACACTTGCACAGAACACTACGGGCGTACTATGGTACTCCTCTTCAGCGTAATTCATAACTAAGGATATTTCCTAACTTCAGATATATCATGATTGTGTAATTTCAACCCTTGAGGATTGTTGTTACGTATGGCGGCCCGTTTGGGGAATTTTGGTTTTCAGGTCACGGCAAGGCAAATGCACGGGAAGAGCATGCTGACGGCGAGGAGTCCTAGTGATACTAGTAGGGGGCCCCAGTTATTCCGTTTGTTTCAGTCATTTCAGTCATTTCCGTCATTTGTATTTTCCGCTGCAAATTTCGTTTGAGATGTTTAATTGTTCAGAGTGGTGTATTTTATCTCCATATAAAATATACTAGTATTCGGTTTTGTCCTGGTGTGTTGTACTTAAACTCCTCATCGGAGTACTTGGTAATATAATGTGGTTCGGTACTACAATTATATTATTTTAATTCATCATTTTCATTTGCCTGGTGGGTCCCAGTCGGGGATTCACGGCACTGTAATATCCGTCTAGTTTGGGGTGTTACATAGAAAATGATCTGATTTGGTTAAACGATCAACTATCACCCAAATCATGTTCATTCCTGTCTTGGTTCTCGGCATACTAGTGATAAAGTCCATCGATATGTCCTCCCACTTCCATTCAGGAATCAGGAGCGGCTTCAACATCCTGGCAGGTCGTTGATGCTCGATCTTAACGTGCTGACAAGTCAAGCATTTCGAAACATAATCCGCTACATCTTTCTTCATGTTGCCCCACCAGAAATTCTGTTTCAAGTCCTTGTACATCTTACTGGTGCCCGGGTGGATAGAATAGGGCGAGCTGTGAGCTTCCTTCATAATCGTCTGTTTTAGAACATCGACATCGGGAACGCAGAGTCGGTTCTGAAATCTCAAAACTCCATCATCATGAATTACAAATCCGGGGGCCTTTCCATTGATCACTTCATCACGTAACTGAATCATCAGAGGATCATCTGCCTGCTGATTTCCTCGGTTAACGATGAAGTTATTTCCATCACGCACAGTTGTCCTTGGACTCTTTGTAACCATACTTCAAATCCTTCTCGAATCATCTCTCGTTGAATGCTGAGCTGGGAGGTCAGAGTCTCCAGCATCTGGATAGAAACAGGCTTGCGGCTAAGTGCATCGGCCACTGCATTTGCTTTGCCTGGATGATAAATAATCTCCAAGTCATAATCCTTAATAAGTTCCAGCCATCTGCTTTGCCGCATGTTCAACTCTTTCTGACTGAATATGTATTTGAGACTCTTGTGATCTGTAAAGATCTGACAGTGAGTCCCGTACAGATAATGTCTCCAGATTTTCAAAGCAAAAACTACTGCTGCTAGCTCCAAATCATGCGTTGGGTAATTCACTTCATAAGGTTTCAGCTGGCGTGATGCATAAGCGATCACCTTATCATTCTGCATCAATACGCATCCGAGTCCTTGATTCGAAGCATCACTGTAAACTATAAATCCTCCAGTTCCCCGTGGGAGTGATAAAATTGGTGCCATTGTCAATCTCTTCTTCAATTCATCAAAGCTATTCTGGCACAACTCGTTCCACTCAAACTTTTGTGTTTTCTGCAGTAATCGAGTAAGTGGGCGGGATCTACTCGAAATCCTTCAGCTGATACCACATGGCCGAGGAACATTACTTCCTTTAGCCAGAATTCACACTTAGAAAGTTTGGCGTACAATTGCTCGCTTCTCAAAAGTTCTAATACAATCCGCAAATGCTGCGCATGTTCTTCCGGGCTCTTGGAATAAACTAGAATGTCATCAATGAACACAACCACAAATTTATCCAAATATTCGATGAACACTCGGTTCATCAATTGTATGAATACAGCAGGTGCGTTAGTGAGACCAAACGGCATCACTACAAACTCATAGTGTCCGTAGCGAGTTCTGAACGCTGATTTCGGAACATCAGATTCCTTAATCCTCAGTTGATGATATCCTGATCTTAGATCGATTTTATAAAATACTGTTGCTCCTTGTAACTGGTCAAACAAATCATCAATCCGTGGCAACGGATACTTGTTCTTAATCGTCATTTTGTTCAGCTCTCGATAGTCAATACACAGTCGAAGCGATCCATCCTTCTTCCGGACGAAAAGTATTGGTGCTCCCCATGGCGAAACGCTTGGCTGGATATAGCCTTTGTCCAGTAACTCCTCCAGTAGCTTTTTCAGTTCGTACATCTCAGTAGGTGCCATACGATACGGCGCCTTAGAAATTGGTGTAGCTCCGGGTTCCAGCTCGATGGTGAATTCTACATCCCGTCGTAGAGGTAGTCCAGGTAACTCACCAGGAAATACATCCGGAAATTCGTTCACAACAGGAATGGATGAAATTTCCACAATTTCATCTTCTTTCTTCATTGCATAGCACCAGTATCCAGTACAGCCCTATTTCAACAATTTGACAGCTTTCATCGCCTTGATCAACTTTCATGAGCTTCCTAGTTTCCATCCTTCAAACAGTATTTCGGAACCATCGTCATCGATCAGTGAGATATTCCTCCTTTGGTAATTTACAATAGCTCCATATCGATTAAGCCAATCGTCTCCGAGTATCAGGTCGTCTCCTTGCATTTCTATCACAATCAGATTTGAGAGACACTCTCTACCTCCAAATGATACAGGGAAATCTCTAGTTTCTAAGTTTCCAACAATTTTCTCCCCGCTCGGTAAACCCACAACATAAGGTTCACAATTATGAAAACCAGAAATATTCAAACGATTTACACAAGACAAGGATATAAATGAATGTGTAGCTCCTGTATCGAATAAAACGCTAACTGGCTGGGAAAGGATCTGACGATTGCACGATGAGAGGCAAGACATCCTGATCGTCTGTTCTCCTCATCTCGTACAGACGTGGGGGAACAGATCCGGCACTCGATGTACCCTTTCGGTCCCATTGTCCTCTGCCTCGTCCGCGGCCAAAATTTTGAGGCATCTGAACACTTTCCTGTGTCTGTTGGATACTGGCTTCTCTCTGAGCTCGCTATGCTGTACGGGTTCCATTGAACTTGGTGGCATCCTTGCAAAACGTCACACGGTGCCCTTCATGTCCGAAATCAAAACATGTAATTGGAGTACGCAAACAATCACGCCAAAGGTGGCTTGGGCGACCACAGTTAGAGCACCTCCTAGCTGTATCCGTCGTGGCTGATACTGTTCCGAAATTCTTTCCGCTTTTAGATGGGTGCGTAGGTTTCTTGAAAGAGTGAAAGGATGACTGGGCCTTGCGGAGCCCACTGCTCTTGTGCTCTGTGAAACTACCAGAGACTTTCTGCTTCTTGGATTCTGCAAACTTCTCCATTGCTGCTTCCTTGATTTCGTACGCCAACGCCTTATCCTGGTATTGACGGAGAGTGGTACATTCAAAACCGGACATGTATCTCTGGATTTCTGGTTTCATTCTCATATCAAAATGGATCATCATTTCTCCATCTGTTCTGACCAGATGTCGAACAAATGTCAGCTGCTGGTTAAACATCTTAATCGTCTGGGATACAGGTTCGTCTGACGGCTGAGCGGAGAAAAACTCCCGAACTTTGGCTTCCCTCACAGGACGAGGGCAGTACTGAGTTTCCATCATCAATTTAAATTCTGTCCAGTCAGCATCATGATCTGCAGGCCGGATGGCTTTCCACCACTCGGATGCTTCCCCTATTAGAAAGTACTGAGCAATAGAGGCTCTCCGGTCATCTGGACAATTAATTCAGGCAAAAATTTTCTCTAATTCCTTCAACCAATGGTCCTATGTGGGAGTCTCAGAAAATCCGTCGAATTTAGGTGGTTGCATTTTTGCCACCTCTTGCAGCCATCGGTCGCCTCGATTTCCCATGTATGGGATACCTTGTTGTCGATCTCCCTGTTGTAACCCTACTGCCACCTGCATTCGGTCCACGACCTGGGCGAATTGGGTCATCTGGTTCACCACCTGACGAAGAATTTCGGGCACAGCAGGTTCCGATTCATTATTAATAGATCTCTGTGGCTCGCGTGAGCTGTGGCTGGCCTGATTAGAAGGCGAAGCTTCTCTTTCTGCATTCCTTCGTCCGCGTCCGCGACCGCGACCACGTCCACGTCCACCTCTCAACATACTGAAGGCATAAATACTCAATATACAGGAAACAATATCGTTCAAATGTTCAAGAATAAAGAGGTACAACACGTAAAGAACGAGATAGAGTTTAGGAACTTACAACCACCGCTCGCATGAAGACGTAGGCAGTACAGTGATGTTATTCGCGGTCGGTTATCTCAAAAGACATATATGACCCCTATTTTAACCCAATGGCCAAGATATCCATAATCTTATCTCTGATACCATATTCTGTAACACCCCCGATATATTCAGGAATATTACAGCGCCGTAAATCCTTTACGTAAGAATTTACAAGGCTGAAGAAATGAAAAGACAATAACAGATACCAACGTATGAAAGTAACGGAAGTAAGATACAACAGTTCTGACCAATACTGAAAATACAAATGTCCAAAGGGAGAGTATTAATACATCACCAAATCCAAATCATCACAAACGACTACGTACTCGAGTACTTATTAAAATAACCAACAACAGACAATAAACCCGGCCGGAACATCACTCTGCACCCTCGTCGTCATGCAGCTCCAGTGGTTGTTTCTCCACTCTCCTGGATCCTGAACATAAACAAATGTTCACCCCCGAAGGGGTTAGCACAACGATGCTAGTACAAGTACAATAATCATACAACAGTGATATAATCAACAATTATCATAACAAGTTTCTCCAACGAGAAATGACAACAACACATATCACATCATAAAAGTCTCAACATACTGATGGTATTCTAACGATCCAGCGCACATAGCTATAGATTCCCATGATGATCCCGTCGGACCAACGCATGGTGGAACTACCTGTCCAACGATCCAGTGCACACATCTATAGATTCCCATGATGATTCCCATCGGATCAACGCATGGTGGACATTTTATCACAACACATGTACATAATACAATCACAATATTACTAACATGATATAAACAATTCTAATTAAAGTACTTGCCTCGGTTCGATGACAATAATAAAGCTTCCACGAATATCAAAATGCTCGAAGGTCGTCCCCTTCGATCAATCACGTTGCTAAGCTCGAACCTTAACAAAAGAAATAATATAGAATTCATCTCAAGTCGAACGAACATCTAACAATCCAAATTACGGTCGGAAGTTCTTAAAATGTAATCTGTCTAGCTTGCTTAACGCACGCTACGTAACCTATGTAGTGTACGTTAAGGCTACTCGTTAGCGCACGTAAACAACAAAGTCTAGCATACGCTATATAAGTATCGGCAGTCCCTCTCTGATCAGCCTACTGACTTCACTGATGATATAACGTACGTTATGTACCAAACGTAGCGTACGCTAAACAGGCCCGATAGCGTACGTTAATTTACATAGCTTAACGTACGCTAAGCGTGCATGGCAGTTTCACTACTGGGCAGCAGACTGTTCTAACGGTGATGAAACTTACGAACTCCTCAGTGATTAACGTACGTTATCCGTCTACATGTCATGTTCATAAACTTATGAATGATCTTACGGATTCAAACATCTTTGAATTCAAGGAAATGAATATCATCACAACGCTTATATTCAAACTCGATTATCATTCTCATGTGAAGTTCGGTGATCTCACGTTGATGCACTAGATTCCATTATCATTGACACATCCAGACTTTATCTTAAAGGTGAACTAACAATTCCAACTTATACGAAAGGATACAACCTAAGATGATTCTTTCTTAAATCCTTATAACAAAAGTGATATCACCTCCAAGTTTATGATCAATATGGCAACGTTAATCATATGGATAATCAACCTCAGAATATTCCTCTCATCATTTGACGTACTAGGATTCCATTTGTTTGAATAATTCACCAATGGAACTCAATATCTTGATAGCATGATTCATCTAATTCTTCAGAACACGAATCTAAGGCCGGAGAAAGAATTAACATACCTTAAGATGAATAAAACACCGAGTCAAAAAGGTAGAATCCAGCCCCGGTTGTTTGTATGCCAATCCAAGGTGTTTCTCCACTTCAACGATCAATCACAAGTGACATTCAATCTCTAATGATCAAGTAGAGGTGGTCTATGTATGTGTAAGGAAGATATAAGGCTCTCTGGTCTCTCAAGAACGAAGGGTAGGTGGAGGAAATGTAAACCAAGTAAAATGGGTTGCTGTCCCATTTATAACATTTCTGTACGTACGTTAATTAGCGCACGCTATCTCCATATCCTTAGCGCACGCTAACTAGTATTGACTCCAAATCTGTCCAGGTTCGCCCGCGGGAATCTTATCCGGACCCACGTCCGGCTGGCGCATGTGCTAGTCGCCTAGCTCAATAATTGACTGCCTAGCGCACGCAATTCTTCATTCGTAGCGTGCGCTAGTTTTAGCCGATAACGCACGTTAAGCTACATTCTTAGCGTGCGCTATCACGAGTTTGCATGAGAAATTTTGCATGTTGTTATACTTATGTACAAAGATACAATTGTGAGAAATATCATACTCCAATTATCGAGATCACAATTCCGGATAATACAGGGTTCAAATATAGATGAAATACACAGTAATAAATCCGGATATTACATATACAATCCATAGAACATGTCTACCAACATCTAATAACCTCAATCGATCCATTAAAATCGGACGGAAAATGAAATCAAAACCAAAACTCCCAAAATGGACAATTCTAGGAAAACCAAAAGAATTACCTCGATTCGACGAAGAAGAAGGATTAGATGTTGATATGATCACCTAGAGCCTTCTAAAAACATGATTGGATGGAGTAGAATCGATCATAACCACAACCCTAGTCGGATCGCCCGACTACCACGAGAAGAAGGAGAGAAAGGGGTGAAATGAGGTGAAAACCCGTCTAGCCCCCTTAAATACTTCAGTGACGCACGACCAATACGCATGACCAAAAGTCCGTGTGTTTGGTCGTGCGCCAGGCCAATGCCCGACCACTGACCTCACGCATGAGCAGCACGCACGAGCACATGCTCGTGTGTTATGCTCATGTGTTCCTGATGAGTGCCAAAGTGCACTGTCCAACTCTGTTGCCACGCACGAGCATCACGCACGAGCACCTGCTCGTATGTCCCTCTTGATTGCTAAAGCGACAAGGGAAAACAAAATGCCATGCCACGCATGCCTACACACGACCTGCACGACTTACACGATAATAAGTCACGTCCAATCTGTGAAACAATAATGATACTCCCAACACAAGGCTACCAATCACGATGATGATGATGATGATGATGAAAATATTCTCGTCTCGATCCGAAACAGGGATGAATGATGAATAACAACTGATACACGACTCCAAGATACGCCGAACGATGAACACGAAACGAATGAATACGAATGACGAATGATTATCACTGAGTGAAGAAAATTTCTGAGTGGCAATTACTGAATGATAATTAATGAATTCACAACCGAGTATTACATGCTCTACACCACAATAAACCAAAAACTCACACAGTGATCCGAAACGCCTCCGAACACATGTCCCAACAAGGCACACCCAAAACATGGCACAAAATTCTAACGATGTGGACAATAACAATCCGATAAACCCCACAAAACTCAACGAATCCGGAACAAAGATCTCGGGTATTACATTCTACCTCTCTTAAAAGAAGTTTCATCCCCGAAACTTAAAACACAAAATGATCAACGTAATACAGTCTCAAATAACATACGCTATACGTCGCGGACGACCTGCAACGAATCAGATGCAGCACGTAGCTGCTACCATCCATATCGCTATGCCCGAATGATAACAAAACGCAACGAACAAAAACAATATGGTTAACTAACCCGAACAGTACATAAATCAAAACGCGAGTTGCTCGTTGAACAAATATGAAATTCCAACGATCCAAAGGTTTATAAGATCGAATATGGAGTTAATTTCCCGAACTTAAGGAAATTACGAAGTGATATGAACGCTCAAAAAAATCATGATACGAGATCAATGAATACCAGACAACAATCGATCGAACAACCATGATCGAGACAACAACGATCGAACAATCATATCCGAATCATAACGAATAACAAAAATCTAATAGCATCCCTGAAGTCCACAGCACGAATCAAGACAATATATGATCCGATGAAAATGACAAGATATACATTTACATAAGATTCACAGGAGAATTTGGAAAAAGTTACAACGACAAACGGATTAACCCGAAATAATACCGCAACTCATTCGAACAACAAAAAGTGAAGAGTAGAATAAGTCCAGAAAATATCGACGAACACAAACGAGTCGATAGAGTCGAACAAAACAAAAGCGAAAAAAATATGGGTATTACACCATATCACCTTTAAAAGAGGTTTCGTCCCCGAAACCTAAACAACGAGAACGAAGTGCTAGGATAGCAACCTTCCCGAAAATCTTCTCTTGGTCCCCCATCTGATCTCCATGACTATCTGTACTGCGGTTACGACCGCGCCCTTTGCACCTCGGCATACTAAGCGGATACTCACTCAATACAATGGCACAACATCGCAAAATAATATACCAATTTGCCAACTCGACTCGACATATTACATAAGACAACTAATAGCAATTCGATAAGAAGATCCACGAGGTATCCTTTTAAATGATATCATTTGAAAATCACTGGTTTTGCATGTTTATTCAAAATAAAACTTTAAAAGTATTTTTGGTACCTCAGGCTTTTTATCAAAACTTGTAAACAACGTCTTTAACCGTCTCAGTTTGAAATTATTTGCATAACAATAATTGCTTACAGGGCACTATCAAAATCACCATGACACTACACATCATCATTTTGGAGTGATTCAAGATCATGCACGATAACTGGCTCAGTACAGAAAACTTTCCTAAATCCGAGTTGAAGTTTAAATCGAGTAAGATTCTTTATCTTTCACAATATATTTTTGAAAATAAAAATTGTATTGGTTTTTAAAAATAAAAAAAATAAAGTGTGAAAGATTTCTGAAAATCATGTACTCGAATTATTTGAAAATACCACAATACGTCAAAAATCATTTTCCAAAATCCTCTCAACACCACACAATAATCAACGGCGGTAACATTTTACACAATGTTCAAAGGTACTTTAAAACAACTCTTTCAAACGCCGTCGAGGTTTTATTTGAGAATCCTAGGCCGGCTTGCTGATTCCAAATAATTTTCAAAGTCCACACGAAGCCGCCGATTAACCGAACCGTCAAAACTTTATGAAATTTGATTTTCCACAACTTGCTCAAGTTTATAAAATTTTCAGGAAATTTTTAAACACACATACAACAGACATAATTTATCACTTTATCAAACACGATCCATTACCATCAAATCCAATCACACGTCAACACCATCTGTCCACATAATTAAAGTATCACACAAGCACCCATTAAACGATAATTAACATCAAAAGCTGAAATCCTACCTCTCAGTATAAGGGCTCTCACAACAAGTGCATTCAGAACGACTTAACGTTCACACCACCAACTTAATCACGATTTTGAGCATTATTGTCTAAATAATAATTTCAACATCACCACATACCTCCGAACCGACGATCATGAAATCAAAAAGTTGGAAGCAAGAGTCACGTTTCGAGTAAATTTAATTTACGTGGCTCTTCAAAAATAATTAAAACTTTGAAATATTACATTGATAAACTTTCTTTGCGGAATCACACCAAAGCCGTTACTCCAGTAAAACGATTCATACAATATATATATATATATATATACACACATTTATACACCGGTTTAAATTTTTCATTCCAGCACAACACGAGAATCAACAAGTATGGATTACGTATTCACAATTCACATTTAAACTCCACATAATAAAATAAAATCACACAAGTTTGTATAACACGAGACACAACATAGTAGGGAGACTTACATTCACAGATCGCACGAATATGATGGCTGCACCTTGATACTAATCACAATCGACATCTCAAACGACGCGTCGCGACACGACTCAGTCAGACAAAATCTGACAAGACAAGACAAGACAAGGCCCGAAAACACACAACTCGACCCGACAGCCTAGGTTTCTGCAACCTAAGCCCTGATACCATATTATGTAACACCCCCAAACCACTCGGGAATATTACAGCGCCGCAGACCCTCTCCGTGAGGATCTACCAGGCTAAATACAGAAAATACCACGATACAGTACATGCCGACATGGCTAAATAACCGATCATTAGACCGATTTGGTCTTTTGCCACAACATACACATCAACCATACATGACTCTTTCTCACAACTCATACCCGCGCAGGGGTTAGAGTACATCAATATTTCCATAAGGCGGAAATTACTACAACGGGAAGACAAAACAACAAGACTTCACCAAATACTCAACACCAGTCTTCATGTGATTAGTATCGTCGTCTTCCATCATTCTTCGTAACGATCCTTTGAATTGCTCCCCACCAACCTGCAAGTACCTAGACGCAATACAGACATACACCCCCCAAATACTCGGGTGTTAGCAAAACTCTGCTGTTTTGCTAGTGCAAGTATAAAATACAAATATGGGCCATACACAACACACTCCGCGAACATAATAATCGTGAATATACTTCCCAAGATAATTCACTTGATCAAAACAGTTTGAATTATGAAAGGTAAGAATAAAACCATTATACATCTTGCAAAACATTTTACGATCTCGGGAGTTTTGAAAACATTTGGGATTTAAGAATTCTCAAGTCTTTCGAAACCACTTAGGGATACAGCCCAAAAATCATTTTAGCAAAGTACAATTCCGATAACAAAACACGGGTCCACGACCCAACCATAACATTCCAATCTCAAATACGGGGTCCACGCCCCAAATCATCCATATCACAAACTCGAAAGAATAACCCGACGGAAGCTACACAGTGTCAAACATTACCATGACAACAGTCTCACAGAACAACATCGGAGAGCACAACTTTTCAACTTAACCATATGGTCGAACTCGACGCACCACAAAGTTACAATGCACGGAGCAACCACAGGACTCACGTACCCATACCAAATTATCGCAACAAGAGACGAATCATACACAACACATTTTCTGGTGCCATTCCAACCAAGTACAATACCATTTGAACTGCCATTGTAATCAGATGAAATATGCGCCAAAATCAATAGTTCTCCAACAAAACATTTCAAAGTTAACCGTTGGTACGAGACTCACGGCGACCGTACCCAGCAGAGGCCCCATCGGACCATCCCTGGATGGTTAAACCTAGTTCGCGATACGCACACACACGGCAATACGTATCCCCGAGGCCCCGTCGGACCATCCCTGGGTGAACATACACATACACACCCACAACGCCCACGGGAAGCCATAATAAAAATACTAGAATATGCAAACAAATGCAAAGTACTTGCTAGAATGGCCGCTTTATTCGACTTATATTCACAACTAATGTCACACAACAACAAACAAATACCGGAACCAAACAACACCAAGCGCCACAACCTTCTTGCAAAGGAGTAACAACTGATATCACACAACGTCACATAATCACCGAACAATTACACATATCAATACACAATCCTCGGCAAATAATTACGGTCTACTATATTCACTAAATATGTTGAACATCTTCCAACATACGAAACTAACGCACATATTCCGAAAGTACATTAATCCACTAAGCATACGAGTTATCTTTTGACAGACTACAATTATCGAGAACATACCGATTCTTTTTAAAGTTCATTTAAACATTCGGATAGCACATAAAATCATTCATCCAACAATTACGTCTACGAAACATGAAACGTATGGGCAAGATACTTGCGTCGATACCACGAACAACGGAACCACGAACGGACACGGTCGGGTAGCCCTCGAACTTCAAAGAACGACCAAGAACTCTACAACTCCAAGAATACTACGAAAATAACATCACCACGAATCAATAACACTAACCGGAATCCGAATCGACACGAAAAACAACAAGGATTCGAGGGTTTCTTCAAGACAATTGAGAATCAAGTTCCGGGTGATAAAAATCGATAAACGGGTTACAAAATCCGAAGATCATGGCCAAGACAATAGGAATTCCATAAATAATTCATCAACCACGAATTAAATCGAAGAATCACGAAGAAACCCCCAAAAAATCAAGAAATTAGGGTTCAAGAGGAAAATACCTTGATTTGGACCAAGATGATGATTAGATGATATTAGATATACATAAATCCTCCCCAAGATGAAGCTTGAAGAAGAAGGTCATCCGAAATCGCCTCAGGAGCTCACTCCAGTCGGAAAAAGATGAAGAATGGTGAGAAATGACGAACTAAAGCTGTTGTCCAGTATTTAAACTGGACAGTTATTAGCGTGCGCTAAACATTCTCATTAGCGCGCGCTAACGGGGTCAACGCGTCAGAATACTCCGCCTGCAACACTGTTAGCGTGCTCTAGCCAATATGCGTAATGTGTTCTAACGAGTCATGAATCCAGTCCAGTAGCTCCTGGACAGATCTGCACCTACCAGGTAGCGTGCGCTAGAAAGAGAAGTCAGCGTGCACTAAGCAGTCGATAGCGTGCGCTAGCTACCAACCTTAGCGTGTACTAATGAGACTCCAGTCCCAGTCCAGTAGCTCCTGGACTGTCTCTGGACTGCCAGTTAGTGTGCGCTACACACCCGGTAGTGTGCGCTTACAATAACACAGTAGCGTGCGCTACACCACAAGCGTTAGCGTGGGCTACACCACAATAAACCAAAAACTCAGACAGTGATCCGAAACGCCTCCGAACTGTTGGAACATTTTGTTCCATACATGATTTAATAGTGTTTTGATGATTAAGATGATACACAATACAAAACAACAAAAAGACGAAGCAAAGCATTGAAGGAAAAGTGCAAAAAGCTGGGTTTATGCAAGCCTAACGTACGTAAAATGTGCTATATAGCGTACGTAATGCATGGAGATTAACGTACGTAAGCAAGGATGGATAACATACGTAATGGAGTGTTCAGAGTTCAAACCAGAAGAACGTTGGACGAGTCAAAGTCAAAAAGGCGGAAATGGATATATGACGTCAGCAATGACGTATCCGTAACGTACGTAATGGGTGATTAATTAACGTGCGTAATGATCGAATCAGATTCTATTGGACTGAAACTGGGTGATGTTAACGTACATAACATTTATATGTTAACGTACATAAAAGAGCTTACGTACATAACAAGAGTGATATAGCGTACGTAATGCAGTCTGAAGAGGCAACGGCTAGTACGGCTCCAATGCCTATTAATACCATTCCTATGGTATTGTTTTACTACAACAACTTCAAGCAAACGATACATTCATCAGAGATTGATATACATTATATTGTTGTTGTGATATTGAGCTTATATTGTTAGTTTGAGTGTTTATACATTCAACACATACACGAGAGGTAAAAAAAAAGATACGATTGGATTCGGTGTTATTAGGATCAAGGATCCGGCATTATTAGAATCGCAATCGATATCTTCGTGAGGTTTATCTAGTACCCATAGAAAGTTAGAGTGGTTGATTCCTTGTCCAATAGAAAAGGAAAACGGTTTAACTTGGACCGACACAAAGACAAGTACGAGTGGTTTATCACGGACCAATAGAAGACGTGATTGTAACGGTTATTACTCGACCGATAGAAGAAAGGTGTAGAGGTTTTTATCTTCAACCTATAGAAAAAGATACCGAGAGAGGACGTAGGCTCGATTATAGCCGAACCTCTATAACTCCGTGTGTCGTTTAATTTTCGGCACTTTATATTTACGCTTCTGCACAATAGCGCAAATATCGATTTTGCTTCAGCAATTGGTATCGGAGCAGTACTCCTATAAGCGGCTTAACATCCAAGGAGAAGATCCAAATGGCATTCTAATTTTCTTCGGTCGAAGGTCTTGCTTTGAACCGACCTCCATTTTTTGATGGCGCAAATTTCATGACATGGAAGAAAAAGATGTCAATATTCATCCGAGCGTATGACATCGAGATTTGGAAGATCATTTGTCTTGGCCCGAAAGTTCCAATCAAATCTGACGGATCTCTTAAGAGTTTCGAAGAATATAATGACGAGGATTGGAAGAACGACCATCTAAATTGCAAGGCTACTCAACTTCTATATTGTGCCTTAAATCCAGAAGAGATCAATCGTATCTCATCGTGTGAAAGTGAAAAAGAGATATGAAAAAAATTCTTGAAATCACACACGAAGGGACAAATCAAGTCAAGGAGACGAATATCAATATGCTTCTCCATGACTACGAATTATTCAAAAATTGGAGATAATATTTTCAGGGGAAGTTATACACTTCTTAATGCATATAGTTTTATTCATCATTTGGTATCGCATATTTTACACCAATTTGGTATTTATCATTTTATTGTCATTTATTACATTTTTTTATGAAAACAAAAAGGGGAGAAAGGAGAAAAGAAAAAGAATGTGATTAACCCTGAAAGGGGGAGAAAATCGAAGAAAAGTCGAAAAGATGAAGCTGAAAAGAAAAATGAGGAGACGTCGAAAAGATGATGAAAATTTGAAAATTCGAAAAGAAAGAAAAGGAAATAAGAAGTCGAAAAAGAAATGGGAGAAGAAACTAACGAAATGGACAAAGTCGAAAACTTTGGTCTGTACACACACACACACACACACATATATATATATATATATATATATATATATATATATATTTGTACGTAAATCCCATTGACGAAGTGTTGTTTTGTAATCATCAAAAAGGGAGAGATTGTTGAAACATTTTGTTCCATACATGCTTTAATAGTGTTTTGATGATTAAGCTGATACACAATACAAAACAACAAAACGACGAAGCAAAGAATTGAAGGAAACGAAGTGCAAAAAGCTGGATTTATGCAAGCTTAACGTACGTAAAATGTGCTATATAGCATACGTAATGCATGGAGATTAACGTACGTAAGCAAGGATGGCTAACGTACGTAATGGAGTGTTCAGAGTTCAAACCAGAAGAACGTTGGACGAGTCAAAGTAAAAAAGGCAGCAACGGATATATGACGTCAGCAATGACGTATCTTTAACGTACGTAATGGGTGATTGATTAACGTGTGTGATGATCGAATCAGATGCTACTGGACTGAAACTGAGTGATGTTAACGTACGTAACATTTATAAGTTAACGTATGTAAAAGAGCTTACGTACGTAACAAGAGTGACATAGCGTACGTAATGCAGTCTGAAGAGGCAACGGCTAGTAAGGCTCCAATGCCTATAAAGACCATTCCTATGGTATTGTTTCACTACAACAACTTCAAGCAAACGATACATTCATCAGAGATTGATATACATTATATTGTTGTTGTGATATTGATCTTATATTGTTAGTTTGAGTGTTTATACATTCAACACATACACGAGAGGTAAAAGAAAAGATACGATTGGATTCGATGTTATTAGGATCAAGGATCCGACATTATTAGAATTGCAATCTATATCTTCGTGAGGTTTATCTAGTACCCATATAAAGCTAGAGTGGTTGATTCCTTATCCAATAGAAAAGGAAAACGGTTTAACTTGGACCGACACAAAGACAAGTACGAGTGGTTTATCACGGATCAATAGAAGACGTGATTGTAACGGTTATCCCTCAACCGATAGAAGAGTCGTGTAGAGGTTTTTATCTTCAACCGATAGAAAAAGATACCGAGAGAGGACGTAGGCTCGATTATAGCCGAACCTCTATAAATCCGTGTGTCGTTTAATTTTCGGCACTTTATATTTACGCTTCCGCACAACGACGCAAATACCGATTTTGCTCCAACACGAACACATGTCCCAACAAGGCACACCCAAAACATGGCACAAAATTCCAACGATGTGGACAATAACAATACGATAAACCCCGGCAAAATCAACGAATCCGGAACAAAGATCTCGGGTATTACATTCTACCCCTCTTAAAAGAAGTTTCGTACCCAAAACTTAAAACATAAAATGATCAACGCAAAACAATCTCAAATAACATACGCTATCCGTCGTGGACGACCTGCAACGAATCACATGCAGCATGTGGCTGCTACCATCCATATCACTACGCCCAAATGTAACAAAACGCAACGAACAAAAATAATATGGTTGACTAACCCGAACAGTAAATCAATCAAAACGCGAGTTACTCGTTGAACAAATATGAAATTCCAACGACCCAAGGTTTAGAAGATCGAATATGAAGTTAATTTCCCGAACTTAAGGAAATTACGAAGTGATCTGAACGCTCAAAAAAATCATGATACGAGATCAACGAATACCAGACAACAAACGATCGAGACAACAACGGTCGAACAATCATATCCGAATCATAACGAATAACAAAAATTGAATAGCATCCCCGAAGTCCACAACACGAATCAAGACAATATATGATCCGGTGAAAATGACAAGATATACATTTACATAAGATTTACAGGAGCGGAACCGAATTCAGAAAAAGTCACAACGACAAACGGATTAACCCGAAACAATACCGCAACTCGTTCGAACAACAAAAAGTGAAGAGTAGAATAAGTCCAGAAAATATCGACGAACACAAACGAGTCGATAGAGTCGAACAAAATGAAAGCGAAAAAAATATGGGTATTACACTTGTATTTGTTTAGCCCCGATTATTTCAGTTGGTATCCTCTTCAACGCTCTACAATTTTTGCCAGAAGTATTCATCTCGTCTCTAACAGGGCCGGCCCAACATATTAAGAGGCCTAAAGCAAATTATAAAATGAGGTCTATTGAAATAAAAAATGGTTATAAAATATCAAATTTCCACTGTCTAATATTTAAACATATGACCAAAAGGATCTAGGGCTTAATATTAACCAACTAAGCTACACAAATACATGTAATTATTTTGTCATACTATATATTTATAACTAAAATAGTATTTTTTTAGGCCCTTTTTTCCCAAAATTTTTGAGTCCTAAAGCCCTAGCTTGGGTAGCTTTACCCTTGGACCGGCTCTGGTTTCCAACCTTGCTGCCACTTGGCTGTGAAGTATCACAGCGCAGACATCATCAAATTAAGGTAATCAACAATAAAAATATTCAAACTCTGCGGATATGTTAAAATACAAAAAGGAAAAAATATTATAATATTTTATATATATCATCTTCTAACTGATTAAAGGATTTAAGATTGTAAAGATTTTGAGGAATTTTTTCATCAAATATATCCTCCATTTTTGTTTTTCGTAGGAAATTCATCTTGTAAGGGTGAGCGGTTGTTTTGAACTTACTCTTATTTTCCAGTACAATGAAATCCTTCAATGCATAAAAATAACTCTCAATTGGTTTTGCTTTCAAAAACCTCATTGCATGGCCTCTCACATAAGCATGTACTTGGTCGCCCTTAAACATATAGCACAAAATATTATAAGTATTTAAAACAAAATCTTAATTAGTGAAGTATATTTCGAAAATTAACCTCTTTGTCTTGAAAGATGAATGCAAAGCTTGCAACTTCATTTTTGTTGTTGTATGCAAGAACATCAAAACTTCTGACTGGACGAAGCCGCATTGCCCATAGTGTGGTTGATGGGCTCAGATCCTTCACCAAACTAAGAAAAAAAGAGGCATTGATTTGTCTTTGTATATTCGTATTACTATTCTTTTTGTATTGTAATAGTAATTGCAGTTGTAACTGTAATAATACTGTAAATGAAATAGGTATTATTTATAGAGAGTAAACAGGTAACCATAGAACTGCCAAATGAGTGGGGTGAGGAGTTGTTTCACTCATTAAGATATATTTGGTACCCCACTAACACACTCAGATGCATAATTGAAATATATTTTATTTTTCAAATTAAAATTGAAAATTCCGAATTATTAGTTAGCCAACATGTTTTTATTTAGTAGGATTGGGCAGTTTTCTTTATATATATATATATATATATATATATATATATCAATACTTATTTTTATTTATTATTAAGTTCAATAATTCGAAATATGTAAGTGACGACACATGTCCTTCTATTTATTCGTACAAATTTGTTCATTTTGATAGGGGATAGTGAGATTGGTGAGTTTAAAATGTGCAGTTGATAGGTAATAATTACTTTTAATTCTAATATATTCAAAAATTGTCACAGAGCGACACCCGTCCATGCGACTTTATTTTAGTACTAAAGGTATATATATATATATATATATAGACGATTTACATCTGACTACCTTTTTAGATGGCCTAATTACACTATAGTCCCTATTGTTTCAGATATTACAAGGAATGACAAACTTTGCACTGTCCAGAAACTATATTTACAACGAAGGACAAAAGTCAAACTTTCAGATGATGTCAGTGGAGAGAGAATACTGATATTCCGAATTTGCTCTTTTATTTTTTTCTTTTCTTTTTACCCATTTATTTTTCGCCTCACGTGCTGGACCTCATTGTAATATATATAACACTTTTGGACTTTAGTGTAATAAATTTTCAAACTTTCTAGAAAAAAAAAAATTTTCCAAAAAAGAAAGTATTTTCTGGAAAAAAATATATTATTTTTCGAAAAAAAAAATTATTTTCTGGGGAAAAAAATTATCTTTTTGAAAAACCATTATTTTATGGAACTTTTTAATTTTTTCGAAAAAATTAAAAAATATTTTCTAGAGAAAAAAAATTATTTTTTGGCAAAATAATATTTTTTCGAAATAAAATTTTTCTCGAAAAAAATATTGTTTTTCGAAAAAATAAAATTATTTTCTGGAAAAAAATAAAAAAATATTTTTTCGAAAAAATTAAAAAAATATTTTCTGGAGGAAAAAAATATTTTTTGGCAAAATAATATTTTTTCGAAATAAAATTATTTTCTAGAAATAAATATTATTTTTTCGAAAAAATAAAATTATTTTCTGGAAAAAATAAAAAAATATATATTTTTTTCGAAAAAATTAAAAAATATTTTCTGGAGAAAAAGTTATTTTTTGGCAAAATAATATTTTTTCGAAATAAAATTATTTTCCTGAAAAAATTATTATTTTTCGAAAAATAAAATTATTTTACGGAAAAAAATAAAATAAAATATTTTCGCGAAAAAATAAAAAAATATATTTTCTGGAAAAAATATAAAAATATTTTTTGAAAAAATTAAAAATATTTTACGGAGAAAAGTTATTTTTGGCAAAATAATATTTTTTCGAAATAAAATTATTTTCTTGAAAAAATATTATTTTTGAAAAATAAAATTATTTTGGAAAAAATAAAATAAAATATTTTTGAAAAATAAAAAAATATATTTCTTTGGAAAAAATATATTTCGAAAAAAATTATTTTCTGAAAAAAGAATATTTTTTAAAAGAAATGTATTAGCCAAACACTTTAATAACTTATAAGCTATTTGTTTCAAATGAAATGTATTTTAAAAAAAATATTTTATTCAAGTAAATAGAGGGACATTTTCGTCTTTTTAATGGAAGTCAACACCAATTCAGATTTTTGTCCTTCGCTGTAATTTATGAAACAATAGGGACTAAAGTGTAAAGAGCCCATCTAATAGGGTAGTTGGCTGTAATTTCCCCTATATATATATATATATATATATATATATATATATATATATATATGTGTGTGTGTGTGTGTGTGTGTGTGGTTCTGGTGAGAATGAAATTTAAGTTATGAAATAAGAATGAATTTGATCCATAGATCTTGATTAAACAGATGACCTAGATTTATTCTCACAAAAACGTATGCATGAAATGCAATATTTTAGTGCATCGATATTTTGGTGCATATAATGCATAGTTTTAATGCATTGCAATTTTGATGCACGGAATGCATATATTGCATGTATAAGCCAATCTGTATTGTATATCACAAAAAGATCAATGATTTAGATTTATTCTAATTTCTTACTCAAAAAGTTATTCTCGTTTGATATTGTTGACGGTCAATCCGTCTTGGCATCCACGTAAGCATTCGTCAGCTGAACCGACCGATCAGAACAGCAAGCCGGACCAAGTACGAATCAAATTCTCTCCAGGGTTAGTTAAAAACCGGACCGGTCAGAGACGTCGAGGCCGAACTCGGGGACCAAGGCCGCCCATAGACAAATCCGCCACCCCCGTGCGGTCCGGAGACACAGTCAGCTCCGCCGCTGTCTCATCCCTCAGCTCCGACATCGTAAAATAGAAAAAAGGAAAAGGCTTGCCGGGAAATTCTCTCTAAAATCAGGAAAAGGACATCAAAATTTTTCACTCTCGTCTCTGCAACAAAAGCAAAAATGGCGGAAGGAGAAATAAAGAAGGAGAAGCCCTATATTTATAAAGAGAAGAGAACATTAAATGCCCAGCGCATGGCACGACGATTCACACTGAACCGTCGCAAAAACTCAAGACGCGTGAACGCACTATCGAATCAAATCCGGCCACGTGTCTCCCTCATCATGACACCTAGAGCCTGGAAATTGAATCGACGCGACTCCCGAAGAGACGTCCCTTCGAAAGATCTTGTCCTCCCACAAGCCGGATCGGCCTTACTACGAAACGACTCCAGCCCCGGCCAACCCGACACGGCCCTGGACTCGGGGGCCCTTGTTGACGGTCAATCCGTCTTGGCATCCACGTAAGCATTCGTCAGCTGAACATGCCGATCAGAACAGCAAGCCGGACCGAGTACGAATCAAATTCTCTCCCAGGTTAGTTAAAAACCGGACCGGTCAGAGACGTCGAGGCCGAACTCGGGGACCAAGGCCGACCCGATATCCAGAACGGAAGGACCGAGCAGATCGGGGATAAATGCGCTCCAACTCGAGATTACGACAAGGCCGACCAGAACGGTGGAAGACCCGAGGACCGACCCCAGTGGATAAGCATCGCTAGAAACACGCGGGACAGGCAAACAGGACAATTAATGCGTGCTGTCATATCCCTTCCCAAAGCAATCCTTAGAAGTCGCCACGTGTCTGAGGCGTATTTACACTTTGACAAGTGTTTTGGGCATATTCCTCAACATCCTCCAGCTGTCATCTCTTGACTGGCCAAAATTGTCTATATATATGAGGAGTGTACAATAGAAAAGGACTTTGGAAATTTTATGGGGAAAGAGATAGAAAGAGATAGAGAGAGAAAGAGAGAGAAAGAGAGAAGATAAGACTTGTAATTAGCAGCCAAAAAATATAGACCGGCCCAAAATATTCAGCTCGGCTCTATATCATATTAAGGTCATTAATAATATTTAGTGATCCAATCCTTTTCATCTTTTTGTTATTTTCTACGTGGCTTCGATCCATTAGTCCAGATCAGCACACGTGACGTTGACCAAATCAGACGTCAACAGATTGGCGCTAGTAGGAGGGCTCGGACTTTCGACCTTGTGGTTAACAGCCACATACACTCTCACCGGAGTCCTGAATGAATTGTTCAAATTATAACTATTTCAAGTTCTGAACATTATCAGCCCGCTACGAAGAAAGGAAACCTGTTCGAGGTGGCGGAGCGCTTTTAAACACCCCGCGTTCATCCGGGGATGACCACTCTCATCGATAAGTGATGATATGAAAGCACATGAACCATTGTAATTATGAGTTGAAAGCACAGGAACCATTGTAATTATGAGTTCCAGCTTGACTCGACTGAACTTTTGAAGGTCAAACTCAAAGAATATCGAGCGTAGTTCAAGGCTCCAGAAGGTTTCTAAAGAACATCCATATATCCTTCAAATTAAAGTTACAATCAACATACACTGCAACGGCCAATGACTCCACAATGTCTGCAAGAACTTTCGGAACATGCGAAAGACAAAGGCTGCGTGAGCTGTATGGGAAGAAAAGCCAATTTACATGAATCCAGAATAAGAGGAGTATAAATGTTTTATTAAAACTGAAATAAGCAAAGGCATACACTTTATGAGGGGGTGCGAAAGATAGAAAATTCTCCACCTTCTGCCCATTAGTCAGAAGCGAAGGGAGAAGGGGCCCGACCGATAAAATCACCAAGGAAGTCTTAGCAGAAGCACTGATCCTGCAACGACCTGCCCGAGGAGAACCTCCCATCCGTATATCCCGATATCTGACCCCGCAATCTGCACCGCTTTTGTTTGGGCGAAGAATGCGGTTCGACATCCGGTCTATCTGATGCCGAGCTCAAATACGACCCGGTGGAGAAGCTGGCCTATGCACTCATACTAGCCCCTCGAAAGTTAAGACCTGCTTTCTGGAACCTCCGGTAGTTGTCTCAACTACCCCTTAAAGCAAGTCATGCGCCGACCCGACGTGTCTGGCCGGACGATTAAGACGGACCGTTGAGCTCGGACGGTTTGACTTGACACTAAAATCGCGCACTGCCATAAGAGGTCAAGTCCTGGCAGATTTCATTGCGGAGTTTTCACCAACAATCACAAGAGAATGACCGATCAGTGGAGTGGTCGCTCCATATAGACGGACCTTCAACTGCCGACCAAGCAGGCGCCGGAATAGTCCTCATCAGTACCGATCAGCATTTATTCTGCCCGGCCATTCGCTTAGGTTTTCTAGCCACCATCAATAAAGCGGAATACGAAGCCCTCATGGACGGTCTGGAAATGGCGACCTCCCTCGGTCTTGTTCGCTTCACTGTCTTGAGTGATTCTCAATCAGTGGTAAACCAAATTAGGGGCGAATACGAAGCCGGGGAGCCCAGATTGGTCAAATACCTCAGCCGGGTGCGGACCCGGTTGTAAGATTTTTGGGGAACTGTATGACACCTTTCTTGAACCAAGAACATCCGAGCTGACTCTCTGGCAAAACTTTCACCCAGCTCTGGAGCCGAGCACATGATGAGGCCAGAATGGAGTACCATACGTCATCGGCCTTAGAAATGACCAAAGTCCAAGCAGCCGAACAGTTTGAGCCGCAAGGAAGGGTGCAGCTTACAATTTAATGCCTTAAGCGCGGTGTTTTACCCGCAGAGGCAAGATTATTTTAACCTCAGTCCGCCCGGTTCACCATTGAAGGATCTTTATACGAAGGTATTTAGTTCCATCGCTGAAAGGCCTGTCCAAGTACGCCCTCAGAGAGGTGCCCGAGGGGGCACGCAGCAGCCACCTCGGCGGCCCGACACTGGCCTACAAATTGCTCTGACAAGGATATTAATGGCCGAGTCTTAAAAAAGATGCCATCGAGCTGGAGCGAAAGTGCGCCCGACGCCAAACCTTCGCTTCCTAGATCCGAGCCCCGCAAGAAACCTACTTCCGTTTATTGCCCTCGGCCATTCGTCAAGTGGATGATCGATCGGGTCGCCCCCCCATCTAAAAGACGGGGAGAGGTACAATACACCGTCGTCGCAGTTGATTATTTCGCAAAACGGGCGGAGGCCGAACCCCTAGCGCGGACAACCGAACGAAAAATAATCGATCTTATCTGGAAGTCGCTCAGGACCCCTCAGTCCGTTGTATCCGGTAAAGCCAGATAATGACGATAAGAAATTTCAGGCCTTCTGCGACAGCCTACATATACAAAATAACCTATCCACATCGTACAATCCACGATCCAACGGACAAGTCGAGGCGGTTAATAAAATTATAAAGCAACACCTCAAGACCCGCCTCGAAAAACTCAAAGGTTCCTGGCCCGAAGAACTCCATGAAGCCTTGTGGGCTTACGGAGCAACGCATCGGTCCGCTACTAGAGAAATACCTTTCTCCTTAGCCTTCGGTACTGAGGTAGTCATCCCGGTCGAAATTGGGGCACCCCCCTACCGGGCAACCCATTTCGAAGAACAAGATAACGACTTGGCCCTCGAAGTTTGGACCTCGTCGCCGAAAATGGACCCAAGCAAAAATGGCGGAACGCCATCTATAAAGAAAAGATGCGAAAAATATTACAAGGTTCATCATCGAAGTTTCCAGGTCGGAGACCTCGTTCTTGAACGGGTATTGGGGCCAGATCCAGGACCTCCTAAACCCAAGAGGGAAGGACCGTACAAGATCAATGAAGTCCTTCAGAACGGAGCCTACTAGTTAGAATATCGGAACGGCCAAGGATTGGTTCATCCGTGGAATGCTATGTATTTAAAAAGGTATTATCGATAACATTCGACTTTACTTCATTTTTAGCCTGGGTACACTATAAGACCGAGCTCGTCTCGGCACCTCATAAGACCAGCTCACCCGGCACTATAAGACCAAGCTCGTCTCGGCACCTCATAAGACCGGCTCACCCGACACTATAAGACCGAGCTCGTCTCGGCACCTCATAAGACCGGCTCATCCGGCACTATAAGACCGAGCTCGTCTCGGCACCTCATAAGACCGGCTCATCCGGCACTATAAGACCGAGCTCGTTCTAATATCCGCATTTTTCTTTCCCTTGTATTTTCATTTCCGGCATATTTTTTTCGACTGTAGTGACCCTCGTGTATCTTTCAGTGTATCTTTCCTGTCATCTATTGATCTGATTCTCGTTATTGTTGTGCGGAACGGCCGTTTTGGGGTTTCCGTACTTCCAATTCGTGTTATTGGTTCCCAAATATCGATTCCTATTGCTTTTATTCTCTTCCCGGGTCATTTTTCTTCATTTTAGGACCCAAGGGGGGTGTGGGCCGCGGCACAAGGAGTGTGCGCCGCGGCACACACATTTTCGATTTTGGCGGCGGCTGTGCGTGTGCCGCGGCACATGCCGACGGGCTGCGGCTGCTGCCAGTCGGTGCGCGGCACACCGTCCGGGGCCGCGGCACACTGCTGAGCCGATGCCGCGGCACACCGTCCGGCGCGGCACACTCGTGATGCATCTTCGGCCAAACACATGCAGCCACGTGCCGCGGCACACGCCCCGGCCGGGCACACCGCCGAACCACAGGAGCGATTTTAGGCCTGTGCCGCGGCACACTTCAGCTGGGCCGCGGCACACCGTGCGGTCAACCCTATAATTTCGTTTTTTTAGCGAGAGCAGCCATTTTTTTTCCTTTCCTTCACCTGCATACGGGAGAGAGAGCTTGAGGGGAGAACTTCTCACCATTCATCACTTGAGGGTTCGATTTTCATCATTTTCATTCGGTTGTGAAGCTCGGATTGTCGATCTAATGCCATTTCATCGGATCAAAGTACTTGAATCTTCAAAGGTAATATCTCTTAGAACTCTACTTTGGATAATTTGGGGGTTTTGGGATTTTCGTCCGATTCATTTCGTTTTGTTGGTAGATTCATGATGAATACGATTAATATTGTTAGTACCATTAGTTTTCCTACGGATTTATGGAATATTTTCATGGCTTTGCGAAATCGAGAGGGTTTGGTTGTGGTCCGCCCTCGTTGTTATTTTTGTACGAATATACATGAATCGTAGGCGGGTTTTCAGGTGTATTCCATTTCCGTATTCGTCTAGAGTTGGTTGTGATTATGTTCTTCGAATCGTTAGGTTCGGTTCCGTTGATTCTTAGCGTTCGTCGGTGATTATCCTTTCCGTTCGTTGCGTCATCAATTATTCAAGGCAAGTATTTTTGGAAACCTTTATGCTTAACGTGAAATGGTAATGTATTTTGTGTGTGATTTGCTCACCTCGGGATGGTCCGACGGGATCACGGAGGGAATCGAAAGGGTTGAGTCCTCGATTCATGAGTTTGTTTAGCTAGCCAGCTCGGGAGGGTCCTTAGAGGCCTCGGGCGGGATCAATGGTATTACCCTGTTCCCAAGGCGATGCATGTGCGTGTTTTGTTTTACGTTATGGCCAGCTCGGGAGGGTCCTTAGAGGCCTCGGGCGGGATCTATGGTATTACCCTGTTCCCAAGGCAAATTATTTTACTGTTTGTTTCCGGAAAAGACATGTCTGATTTTGGCTTTTGAAATTGATTTTGGTGTATATACTATGAAATGTGTAAGCGATTGGTTTGCCTTGATTACTTGTACTAGCGTAATTGCTAACCCCTTTGGGGACCCGTTTTGGGGAAATTCTTGTTATGGATTTCAGGTTATGATTATCCGGACGAGCGAGCACCGGGACAGTACGAGGATGTTGGCCAGGGTCGTTAACATGTGCATTTGGTCTTCTTATTTCTTTTGTCCATTTCGATATGGTTGTTCCCACAGTTATAAACTTATAGATTGTACTCGCGAGTACTTAGGCTTTTCATTTTAAACTCCGTATTGTATTACTTTAAATTGTTACATTGTCGGTTGATGCTTATTTCGCCGGTTGCTCCGGGCGTATCTATATATGTCATATTATTTAAATATGTATCCTCGCTAACCGAGATGGTTAGTCGAGTGGTGTTTTCTTGTTGTAGCCTGGTGGGTCCCATATAGGGGTCCACGGTGCTGTAATATACTCCGAATATCTCGGGATGTTACAGAAATGGTATCAGAGATCTAGGTTTATGGATACCTAGGCTTGTCGGTTAATTGGGTCTAGTCGTGTTTTGTTTTGCACATTGTCACACCGCTGCCGGCATCTCAGTACTTCCAGTGTTCGTAAGTTTCCTTACTCGATTCTTTACTTTCTCGTACTGAATTCCGTTTCTTGAACCGTGGCTATTCTCCCTCTTTTGCTTATCATCGTAGTTGCTTTTTCCTCCCTTACTCATCCTCGATATACTTCTTTTATCTCTTAACACCAGTATGGATGCCGGAGGAAACCGTGGTCGTGGTCGTGGTCATGGATGCGGCCGAGGACGTGGGGCATCCGGTAGGGCGGCCACGTCGCATTCTTCGGGAGCCGGCAGTACCGGCGACCGTCACAGTCATGCTTCTTCTCAGGAGCACGCCGATCTGGGTATTGCGGCCGTTATGCAGCAAATGGTAAACCAAATGGCGGCTATAGCTCAGGTGGTTCAGAACCCCGATCAGGCCCATGCTAATCGGGGCGGAACGGATCGCTGGCTTCAGGATGTCATCAAGATGCATCCTCCCCAGTTCTCGGGAGCTTCGGACCCGATCGGCTGGGAGGGGTGGATGAAAGAGATATCCAAAGTCTTCATCGCCACCAACTGTCCCTAGGACCGTAAGGTCCCTATTGCCCAGTACTTTCTCACGGGGGACGCTACGGATTGGTGGGAGGCCGTTGGGCCCAAAGATCATGTTGCTTCGTGGGCCGAATTTCAGGAGTTGATGGAGACTGAATATTGCCCGTGGCCGGTTAGGCAGGCTCGAGTCCATGCTTTCTACGATGCTCAACCACTGGATATTCCCGTATCTCAAGATATTGCCGATTTCAACAAAGAGTTGGGCTATGTAAAGACCCAAGTCGTCGAAGAGAGTGACACAATTTTCCATTTTTCCAGGAGGATGAAACTGTCCATTCGGGACTATATATGCAGACTCAAATGCACTACTTTGAAGGATTATCAGAGTAGGGCCCTCGCTTATGATATGTCGGTGACGGCTAGTGATGTGGCTCGTGAGAGCAAGAAACAGAAGTCGGTCAGAAATTTTTCTGGTCCCAAGAATGGAGGTCAGCAGAAATCTCATGCTACCAATATTTCTACGGGCGGTTCGGCTCGTTTCTCTGGGAGCTTCCGGGGTGCCGCCGGAACCTCCGCTCGTGAACCCACATGCTTTAACTGTGGTGTGCAGGGCCATAGGAACCGACAGTGTCCTCGTCCGCAGTTCACTTGTCATACTTGTGGTCAGTTGGGCCACAAGGCCCTCTTTGAGCAGATCGAGGCGGCTTGGCGCCCGTTCTTCTCACCCAGCACCTATGGAGCCGAGTGTGAACCAGGGCTCATTTGCTCCGCCGCCTCCACCGAGTGTCGGCCGAGGTAGGGGTCGGGGTCAGCCCGCTAGGGGAGGAGCTTCCAGTGTCGGCTCTGCCCATCCGCGTATCTATGAGATGAGGAAGGCCGATGATCCAGCAGCTACTGTGGCGACAGGTACCGTTCATATCCATTCCCATCCTGTCAGTGTGCTTTTTGATTCGGGTGCTACGCATTCATTCATTTCTCTAGAGTGTGTATGCCGTTTGAGTCTCGACTGCTTGTCACCTTGCGAACCTTTCATCGTTAAACTTCCTAGCGGTGGTAGAATTGTCGGTGATCGAGAGGTCCGGGACTGTTCTGTGTTTATTTGTGAGAGGGCTTGGCTCTCTAGTCTTATTGTCGTGGGTATTGAGGACGAGGATTTAATTCTCGGGGATGATTGTCTCGAGTGACATGGTGCAATCATGAACTACCGCACGAGGATCATTACCATGCTAGCCGAGGACGGTACTGAACACTCTTTCGCGGGGCGAAAGAGAAACTAGAAGTTTGTTATTAACGCCTTGAAGGCGATGAGACTCATGCGAAAGGGGTGTACTGGTTATTGGTGCTATGCCTTGAAGGCGGAGGATAGTGAAGTCGAGCTTTTGTCGATTCCAGTCGTTAGTGAGTTTCCTGATGTATTTCCTGACGAGTTACCGGGATTGCCACCGGACCGTGAGGTCGAGTTTGCTATAGAGTTAGAGCCGGGCGCGGCTCCGATTTCGAAGGCGCCGTATCGTATGGCACCTTCAGAGATGTCAGAGTTGAAGAGGCAGTTGAGTGAGCTTCTTGAGTCGGGGTATGTTCGGCCGAGCTCCTCGCCTTGCGGCGCGCCGGTCCTATTTGTGCGAAAGAAGGATGGTTCACTGCGTTTGTGTATCGACTATCGCGAACTAAACAAGGTGACCATCAAGAACAAGTATCCATTGCCGAGAACTGATGACTTGTTCGATCAGTTGCAGGGAGCTGCGGTATTCTCGAAGATTGATTTGAGATCGGGGTACTATCAGCTCCGGGTGAGGGAGTCCGACGTGCCGAAAACAGCTTTTCGGACGAGATACGGACATTACGAGTTTGTAGTTATGCCTTTCAGGTTAACTAACACGCCGGCGGTGTTCATGCAATTGATGAACAAAGTTTTTATCGAGTATTTGGATAAGTGTGTCGTCGTCTTCATTGACGATATTCTTATTTATTCGAGGAACGAGGAGGAGCATGCCCATCATTTGCGAGTAGTGTTAGACATTTTGAGGACCGAGCAACTCTATGCGAAGTTCTCGAAATGTGAGTTCTGGCTGAAAGAAGTGATGTTTTTAGGTCACGTGATTTCAGCCGAGGGGGTTCGTGTGGATCCGCAGAAAATTGAGGCAGTGTTGGATTGGGCACCGCCCAAGAATGTGAAGGATATCCGTAGTTTCTTGGGTTTGGCTGGCTACTATCGTAGGTTCGTCGAGGGTTTCTCGAAACTAGCTCGGCCACTTACACAGTTGCTCCAGAAATCCGAGAAGTTCGTCTGGAATGACAAGAGGCAGTCTAGTTTTGAGGAGCTGAAGAGGCGTTTGACTTCAGCCCCGATTTTAGCGTTGCCGAGTGGCAACGAAGGTTTTGCTGTTTATAGCGATGCTTCGGGACAAGGTCTTGGGTGCGTATTGATGCAGAACGGCAAGACCATTGCCTATGCGTCGAGACAGTTGAGGCCATATGAGCTTAACTACCCTACTCACGATTTGGAGTTAGCGGCAGTTGTCTTTGCGCTCAAGATTTGGCGTCACTATCTTTTCGGCTTTGCATGTCAGATTTTTACCGATCATAAAAGTCTGAAATACATATTTACTCAACGGGAGTTGAATATAAGGCAGAGAAGGTGGTTAGAGCTGATTAAGGATTATGACCTCGAAATCCTTTATCATCCGGGCAAGGCGAACGTCGTGGCCGACGCCTTGAGTCGGAAACCGGTTGTGTTGCGAACACTTGAGATCCTTACGTCTCAGTCGGAGCTTCGGCGGGCTTTGATCGAGTTAGATGTTGAGGTTTTGTTGCCTGGAGCTGTCGGGCAACTTTGCGCTTTAGAGATTTCGTCGTCTTTGATCGATGGAATTAAGTTGAAACAGTTAGAGGATCAGATGATTACTCAAATCCGAGAGAACGTTCTTAAGGGAAAGTCTCCTGGGTTTGTGATTCATGAGGATGGTGTTTTGAGATTCCAGGGTCGGCTTTGTGTACCGAACGACTTAGAGCTGAGACAGAGTATTCTGCGCGAGGCCCATGCTACACCTTACTCCGTTCATCCTAGTTCGAGTAAGATGTACAAGGACCTGAGGAGGAATTTCTGGTGGAATGATATGAAGGAAGAGGTCACGCAGTTTGTAGCGAAGTGTTTGACTTGTCAGCAGGTCAAAATCGAGCATCAGCGACCGGCTAGGTTATTGCAGTCACTTCCCGTTCCGGAATGGAAATGGGAAGACATTGTAATACCCAGTTGTAATTCATTCATTTTCATTCAGTAATTATCAGTCTGTAATTGTCACTCAGTAATTTTCACTCATTAATAATCACTCATCATTCATGAATCGTTCATTTGCGTTCACTGTTGGCATGTTGTAATCGTATATCAGTTACCGATCGTCATTTCATCTCCGTTTATAGATCGAGACGGGAGTATTATCATTTTCATTGTGATTGATAGCCTTGTACTGGGAGTATCATCTTTGGCTCGTGTTAGACTTGTTCACTTCCACATTCGTATGATATGTCGGATCATCATCAGTCGTAGCGAGGAATCGGAGTTATCGGATTTTTCACCTTGGCCAGTGTTGAGTTACGGCCGTAAGGACTTTGGGTTACGGCCGTAACAAGGGTTCGTTGTTTTCAGGCCATTTTGGACGAATGGGACTTACGGCCGTAAGGTTTCGGAATACGGCCGTAAGTTGGCGAGTGCGGCCGTAAAGTGGCCGGATTCTGGCCGTCGTGGTCAGCCAGTGCCGAGCATTTTGGCCGAAGGCGAGTTACGGCCGTAAGGAGGGTTAGATACGGCCGTAAGTGATCTTCGTAAATTCAGGTGTTGTCGGGTAAGGGGGGACTTACGGCCGTAAGGGTTGCGGCATACGGCCGTAAGTCGAGGAAGGTATGGCCGTAAGGCTTGGCCGGATCTGGCCGTCTGGCTGACGGAGTGCACAGTCATTTTCGGCGAAGGGGCTTACGCCCGTAAGTTTGTCCGGATACGGCCGTATCATCGAGTTACGCCCGTAAGGCGTGCGGGTGGCCGTAAGGATGCCGGTTTTTGCGAAGGCGAGTTACGCCGTAACTCGGGAGCGATTCTGGCCGTAAGTCTGTCGGCAGGATTTTGGACGAAGCCGAGTTACGGCCGTACGAGTTGGCCGGTTACGGCCGTAAGGCCGTTGACCTGGGATGTTACGGCCGTATGAGGGCCGAGTTACGGCCGTAACTTCCGGCAGTTTATATAGGGCTGGCTGGGACTTTTTCATCATTTTCATTCCTTTTCTTCTTTTATCTGAGAGAAAGGGTTGAGGGAGAGATTTTGCCATCATCAATCATTTGAGTGTGTAATTTTCATCATCTTCATTCATTTGGGAAGCTTGGATACTCGTTTTAACTCATGTTCATCGGATCGAAGTGGTTGGATCTTCAAGAGGTAATTTCTTCAACACCTTGGATTTCGATTTTGTGTTGAGATATGATGTTTTGGACGTTATAATCATGTTATATGAAGGGATATGTATATGATTATGAGTTTGTATAAGGATTCATTGGATTATTGAGGGATTATTCAAGAACACTTTGAATATCGAGTTGAAATTGGGGGTTTTCGATTAATTATCGTTATAATCACGTTTTTGGATATTCGTTTTGGATTATTAATCGTATTGAAGATGTTTTGTTGGTTTGAAACACTTCTTGGGGGTTTTGATATTGGTATATTGAGGTTTGATTGTAAACAATCGGAGTTTGGCCGCAACGTGTTTGATTCAATGCCTCAATGAACTTAGTTTAATCGTATCGACATTTTGAGTTCGTTATATTCGTGTTTGATTCGTATATTGAACGGGTTGTTAGATATTGTATAATTTAAGGTTGTTCGAGCGACCGATATCTCTATTAGGACGTTGTTCGTGGAAGGATAATTGTCACCGGTGTTGAGTAAGTTGATTCTTACTCAGTTAAAAGGATATTCATTTCCTTTTGTTGTTGTTCATTCATAATCATAACTCATTCATCATTGTGTTAACCGTATCAAAACTTGTCATTGTCAATTAATCACTTGATCACTGAGAGCAGCGGTTCCAATCATTTCATTGAGCTATTATTCATTTCACTATCATTTCATCTCGGTGAGTCATTATTCGTTTCCGATGTCACTTTTGTTATATCGTGGCATTCCGGGTCATACTGGCGTGCCGGTTGGTATGTGTTGGATTTTCATGTCGGGCACGTTTAAGTCGTGTGTTGGTTGTTGGCCTCACATTGGACTGTGCACACGAGTCATATGCCTCGTGAGACTGATTAGGTACAAGACCACACGTGTATTCGATCGATACTCGTTGGTTGCTTGTGCACGGACACATTTCCATCCCGGGCATAGTGTGGCGCCACCCTTTGAGCTGTACTGTTAGTTGATTCATATAACATGTTTGATTGCGTATGTTTCGACAGGATATTTCATAACTTCTGATATAATCATGATTGTGTATTTTCAACCCTTGAGGATTGTTGTTACGTATGGCCCGGCCATTTGGGATTTTGTTTTTCAGGTCATGGCAAGGCAAAAGCACGGGAATAGCATGTTGACGGCGAGGAGTCCCAGTGATACTAGTAGGGGCCCCCGATCTTTCAGTTATTCATGTTGTTGTTGTTGGTCCCTAGAATGATGAAGACTGTCCCCACTGTACCAACACGAGTCTTTTCTAGCGCGCTTTGTCCTCACTCACGCGTACCTGAGAAACTTCCCAGGGGGTCACCCATCCCATAACTACTCCAGGCCAAGCACGCTTAACTTTGGAGTTTTTATAAGATGGATACCAGAAAAGAAGATGCATCTTGTTGGTATGAGTAGTCCAAATCAATTCATTTAACCACTTTCTAGTGCAGATCTCACAGGTCGAATCGCAAGCCGCGCCTCGCGCATTTTTAAGCTAATGCAGGCAGGATGCTGACCGAAGCCCAACAATCCCCCTCCCAGTATCTGCCAGCATTTCAGCCCCATAGTCTGGAAACCTCCGCGAACTAGATTTGATCACACAGCCCTCTAGCGGCTGGATTCATTCACACAGTCCTCCAACACTTGACATCAGCATATGTTACACCTCCGTTTACTTCCGCTGCGCCAGTATCTCAGTTCCAGCATACTAGATTTGATCATATAGCCCTCCAGCACCTGACAACCTCCACTGCACCAGCATCTCAGTTCCGGCCAAGTGGCAATATCTGCTGCATGCCCGCCTCTCAGTTACAACATTCTGGCAGCCTCTATTTTAGGATACTCCGAGGGAATCCGCACCCGTGACTTGCTCCGATACCAATTGTTGGTCCCTAGAATGATGAAGACTGTCCCCACTGTACCAACACGAGTCTTTTCTAGCGCGCTTTGTCCCCACTCACGCGTACCTGAGAAACTTCCCAGGGGGTCACCCATCCCATAACTACTCCAGGCCAAGCACGCTTAACTTTGGAGTTTTTATAAGATGGATACCAGAAAAGAAGATGCATCTTGTTCGTATGAGTAGTCCAAATCAATTCATTTAACCACTTTCTAGTGCAGATCTCACAGGTCGAATCGCAAGCCGCGCCTCGCGCATTTTTAAGCTAATGCAGGAAGGATGCTGACCGAAGCCCAACAGTTGTCCTTTAATTTCCGCTGCAGACTTTCATTTGGATACTCCGTTTCATTCAGTGTGGTGTATTTTATCTTCATATAAAATATACTAGTATTCGGTATTGTCCTGGTGTGTTGTACTTAAACTCCTCATCGGAGTATTTGGTAATATAATGTGGTTCGGTACTACAATTATATTATTTAATTCATCATTTACATTCGCCTGGTGGGTCCCAGTCGGGGATTCACGGCACTGTAATATCCGCCTAGTTTGGGGTGTTACAGAGTTGGTATCGGAGCGTGGTTTTGAATACTACCTTCCGAGTCATGTCTCATTTGAAATCATCGTCATCAGACTAGTATCATTGGACTTTCGCGTCACGTGTGACCTGTGCAAATGCCGAGCCAATCAGACCGAAAGAACTGTAAGATTTCTAACGTCATGGTATAATTTCTGGCAATAGTCATTCATTCCTCATTCATCAATTAACAATCCTCAAACATCATCATTCATTGTGATTAGGACGATCATGTTAACTCATTAATCACTTAATTCATTTCATTACTCAGTTAATGATCAGGACGATCATGTTAACTCATTAATTACTCAATTCATTTCATTACTCAGTTGTCGATCTGAATGATCATATTATTAATCTTGTTAAATTGTTCAAGATAATCATTTCAAGAATTTCATCAGATAATCATGTCACTTCAGTAAATCATTCATATAATCGCTAAGTTAGAGCATGTATACTCATTTTCATCATCTCATGACATAATCATAATGTGATAATCATGCAAGAAATATAATCGTTATGCGACCTTCCTACTTCAGTATGGGGAGAGCTGTCAGGGGATGCACGGGGAGAGGCCGCGGTGCGGGCCGAAACCCGGGATATAATCACTCGCTGTCGGGAAATCGTGCCCAGGACTTGGCTCGATCGGAAGATGTTCGGATTGATCCACTCACTTTTATGCAGGCCATGATGACCCATGTGCAATTGCTCAATCATCATTGCGCCACTCTGGCCGTATTAATCGAGAGAACTCTCCCGTATGAGCCGGCTGCTAAGGAAATTGCTGAACAACAACCTTCATCTGTCGGCAAGAAATCAACGAAGCGTAATCAATCCGAAGGCGGTCAGTCAACCATCAAGAAGCCTCGTGTGAGTCCTATCATTTTTGAGCGACCTCCTACGGTGCATAATCGTGCGGGATCTCAATCCCGAGCGGCCAGTTCGGCCATCATCTGTTTTAATTGTGGAGAACCGGGTCATGTCAGCACCAAGTGCCCGAGGCAGTCTATCACGTGCCATAATTGTGGGAATTTTGGGCATAAGGCCCGTTTTTGCCGAAAGGACTCCAAGTCGGCTCCGGCGGCATCTCGAGCCCCAAGCAATTAGCGATTCGTAATCGATCGCTCACAACGTCGTTTAAGACAATGGAAGCAAATAAAGTTGGAGCTCGTATTTATCAGTCGGGAGCGTCCGGTTCGGGGGCCGGCAAGTCCCGGATTCATGTGATGAAGAGGATCGACGCTCCGGTGGCCCGAATGATCTCAGGTATACTCGTAATTTTTATTTCAACCTGTGTGTACCTTTTGATACTGGTGCACCGCATTCATTCATTTTCGAATCATGTTTGAATGGACTTATTTTGGGATAGTCCTATTGCTTGTGGACCTCATACCATCGGTCTACCTGACGATGGAAGAATTTTCGGAAATCATACCGAAGTAAGCTTAGTGACCGCGATTGGTTGGTGGACCTAATCGTGGTGAATTTATCTTAGGACGATGTAATACTGGATATTAGTTGGATTGATCGTCTTGATACTATCCTCAGTGTTTGTAAGCATTTGGTCGCTATCTTTCCGTCGTTGGTTGTCGAATGTGTGCTTCAGGGAAATAATCCCCGTTGTTCCAGTAGAATTATTATTATGACGAGAGCAGAGAAATTCCGCAATCGAGTTATTCAATCATCCATTGTATCATTTCATCGATTGACCTTTCTAAGGCAATCGAGTTATTCAATCATTCATTGTATCATTTCATCGATTGGCCTTTCTAAGGTAATCGAGTTATTCAATCATTCATTGTATCATTTCATCGATTGGCCTTTCTAAGGCAATCGAGTTATTAAATCATTCATTGTATCATTTCATCGATTGGCCTTTCTAAGGTAATCGAGTTATTCAATCATTCATTGCATCATTTTCATCGATTGGACTTTCTAAGGCAATCGAGTTATTCAATCATTCATTGTATCATTTCATCGATTGGCCTTTCTAAGACAATCGAGTCATTCAATCATTCATTGTATCATTTTCATCGATTGGCCTTTCTAAGGCAATCGAGTTATTCAAACATTCATTGTATCCTTTTCATCGATTGGGCTTTTCTAAGGCAATCGAGTTATTCGATCATTCATTGTATCACTTTTTATCGATTGACCATTCTAGGGCAATCGAAATGTTCAATCATTCGTGGTATCATTGTCATCGATTGACGATGTATTTCCAGACGAGTTATCTGGTTGCCTTCACATAGAGTAGTGGAATTCAGGAGTGGGTTGGAGCCGGCACGTTCCCGTTACCGTAGGCATCGTATCGGATGGCCCCGACCAGAATGCAGGAGTTGAAGATTCAACTTGAGGAATTGTTCGAGAAAGGTTATCTCCGACCGAGTGCGTCCCCGTGAGGAGCACCAGTGTGATCTGTCAAGGAGATGGATGGCTCGTCTCGTGTGTGTATTAATTATCAGGAGTTGAACAGGGTGACTGGACTCAACCACCGCTGGGGGAACCCGGTTGAGCATCTCAGCTGTTGGGGTAGCTGCCCGGACGTAATCAAGAAACCAGCGCGGCCGTCGCCCCTTCATCTGGGCACAAGGTTCCTCCCGGTCCTTATTAACCGGGAGATAATGACTCTCCAAGTCAATTAAGGGCTCTTTATCGGTCGCACGACCCGTCCGGACAGGGCTCGGGGCGGATACAACAACTTCAGGAATGGACGAGCCCTCCGCCTTTGTCGCACTATCCTCAGGATCGGCCTCTACCCTTTTCCGCTTGCCCGCACGCTCCCTCCGCTCGGCGGCCTCAGCAGCCAGCCTCACCACCCGCTGCGCAGGCGTCTCTTTCCTTCCCGATGGAACCTTGGCCCTAGGGACTGGAGAAAGAAGATATGTTAAAAAAAAATTGTACCTGATGAAGACATGATATTCGGATCGGTGGATCGAAGCCCGGCCGCCCAGAGATTTTCTTCAGTGGCCAGAAGGTACGACTTCCTCTACTCGGCAAGAAGATCCAGAAGCTTCTCTACCCGCTCATCGAAATCGGAAGATGTCTCAGATGCCGGGATACGCCCTGCACATGAAATAAATGATGAGCGTTAGATAAGAAAGGAACAGGAATAGAAAACACGACACTTACTCATTTTGGCAATAAAGTGCTTGTAACACCCCCAATCCGCTCAGGGATATTACACGCCGTAGATCCTTTCCTCAAGGATCTACCAGGCTGGTAACAACATTGAACAACTCAATAATTCCTTTAAGGCTATAACGACTCAGTAGACCGACTTGGTCTTTCAATAAAAATATACAACTCAATTATAATTCATGCCCACGCAGGGGTCAAAATACAACAACTCCCGTACAACGGGAAAGAATACTGCAGCGGAAATAAAATACAACTAAACCAATGACATCATACGTATCCTCGTGTGATTAGTATCGTTCATCTTTCATCATCCTTCATGCCGACCCTGTGCTATGCTCCAAAACCTTAATGCAAAAACAGACATCCACCCCCCGAATACTCGGGGGTTAGCAAAACTCCACTGTTTTGCTAGTGCAAGTACAAGTGAAAAAATACGAGCCATACAATACAAGTTCCGAGATCAATAATAATCAGGAATCCTCAAAGATTCAAATACAACGAAACAAACACTTCCCGAGGCAAGAGTTTGGGTAAAACGTTCCAAAACCAAAAGATCACAATCCAGGAGAAAACAATTTACAAAATGGTTTAATAAGCCATCGGGAGTTTTAGTAGAAAACAATTTAGGATTATCAAATCCTACTCTTTCCAAAATCAATAGGGGTCACAGCCCAAAGGTTTTGTTTTCGCAAATAGAAAACCGACAACAATTCACAGGGCCAGAGCCCAACATCACGTGTCCTCGATGGACATAAAAATCAACAAAACATAATCGCACACGCGCATCGCCTAGGACCGGGACGAAGTCACAAATCCCACCCTAGGCCTCGAAGGACCCTCCCGAGCTGGCTAGCGAAACAAATCACACACATCTCACGGTTGGATCAATCGCTTGTTGCATCCTTGCCACATGATCGCATGCCATGTGCCACCGTAGATTATCTCAGGCTCTCACGGTTGGATCAATCACTTATTGCATCCTGACCACATGATCACGTGCCATGTGTCACCGTAGACCTTCAACCATATCCACACATTCACACAAATAACATATCACATCAATAATATCCAAGTAATTCACTCAATGGCAACAAACACAATACACGACGCAATGGTCAAATTACAACGTACCAATAAGAGATAATATATATACATATATATTATCAAAGCACAACGACAACACCAAGTGTATTCATAGTAATTCACGTAACCATCCATGAACACAATGTCCACAAAACACGCGCGTTTTGAAAGAGGGCCTTTAACAAGGCTAACCGAATCTATGAAAGTGAGATTCAAACGATCAAATAAACACAAGGAGACGATCACTAATTATCATATTCATAAAACAAGAATTGTATGGACAAGGTACTTGCCTCAAAATCGGCACGCAAGTATCCCGACGAACACGGCTCAACCGGAAAGCTTCGAAACGCCCGATGCTATCGAAAAGGAAGACGACAACGAACATAAGGGTTCAACTCGGTTTCTTCGCAAGAAACTCGACCCTAACAACATATAATTAATAAATCAACGATCACACGAGAAAGAATAATCGTAGAACGTCCGAAAACCCCTCTAAGACATTCTACCGGACACCTTCAAGGCGTCGATCAAGAACTCGACCAAAACAAAGAATCGATATGATCCAACTATGGAATAACAAGGGAAATGATATAATACATCTAAATAATCAATAATCCATCAATAGTCTAAATTTTTACGGCTCAAACGGACGAAATCCAACAAAAACCCCAATTTCCCCAAAACTAGATTATCAAAAAATTTAACCTTGATTCGGCAGATCGGAGGAGGTTATGGGATGATTTATTGATGTTAGAAACTCATGAACTTCCTGGATTGATAAATAAACAACATCTAATCACGTACTCCAAGCCCCAGCCGCGGAAGGAAATGAGAGGGATGAGAAAAATGGGTGTAAACCCGTCTGCTCGATCATATATATACTGCCCAGCATTCTGCCGACCACTTACGGCCATAACCGGCAGACCTTATGGCCATAACCGGCATTCGTCAAAATCTGCCCAGCGCTTGCCGATAGCTTACGGCCGTAACCGACAGGGCCTTACGGCCGTAACTCGGCACTTACGGCCGTACCCGGCAGGTCCTTACGGCCGTAACCGGCATTCGTCCGGAACCTGCCTAGCACCTTACGGCCGTATCCGGCACCTTACGGCCGTAACTCGGCCAGTGCCGGCCTGGACCCAACCTGCCCGGCCATGACTCGGCCGGGACCAACTCCGACGGCCCGGACGACCCCGAAACCCGAACCTGAATACGAAACGAAGATACAGTTACGAAGTACTCGCAAAGACGAATTCGAGCATTAAGAGAACACACGATTCCGACCACCCGAAGGCTCGAAATTCGACAACGGAAAGTAATTACCCCAAACTTTGGGAAATTACGAAAATGGCCCAAAACGTCCGAAATACACCACGATCGAAATACCAAGCCGAAGCTCGCAACATGAATAATAACATTAAATGAACTTATGAAAAACTCGAAACAACAGTTTCGGACGAGATTCGCAAGAATCGAACTCAAGTGCGGAAAAGTCGCAAAAAAGCACGGAACTCCACAAAACGACACCGAAACGAACTCGGATGACAAAAAGTGCAGAACTAAATACTCTCAGAATGACGAAACGGTCACGAGCGAGTCGTCAAAACGGACTCCGGCCGAAAAAAGAAATTTACCGAAAATCAAAAATTGCGGATATTACATTCTACCCTCCTTAAAAGAAGTTTCGTCCCGAAACTTAAAATAAGTAGGGAGGAGCAACATCCCGCCAAGAAAACTCAACGAGATACACAAGAAATGCGTAACTTTCATCCATCGGCAAAACGTTACAAGCAACGCAAAGGAATATACGGCGTGAAAACGCGCTCCACGACGACCAACACAACGCCACCGGTAAAAACATAATAAAACCAACAAGTGACAAGCGTCACCAAACAGATAGTATTATCAAGTCAATTATCCGAACATTCACAAAACACAAAGTACCTATTACAAGGAAACACGCACAGTCGAGAAAACAGAAAGTAAACACAAACGATCCACAAGGGCAATCATAAATAATTCGGACTACGCCGAAATCCTCAAAACCACACTAGGCATCTCTGTCTCCTTTCTGAGCAGAGATGCAACCTCGATACCCAAATCTCTCAGCTACCGTATCGCAATGTACGGCTCGGTGACCCACCTGACCACACTCGAAACAGCTGACTAACGGTGAACGACAATTCTTCGCAGTATGGCCTGCTCGACTACAGTTATAACATATCTTCGAGCTGCTCACATTACTCACTGCAGGGGTACTACTCCTCTGATCACGCGATCTAGGAACCATCTTGGGATGACGAAACGAAGTCCCAACCTCAAGGGTCCCACTCATCTGATTTCCTGAAAAGTTCCCAGCGGTTTTCTGTTTCTTCGAGTCAGACATACTCTCGGTCGATAATCTGGATAGCTCATAGGCTAATGCTCTATTCTGATAATCTCTCAAGGAAGTACAAGCGAGACCTGCCATGTACTAATGAATCTCCGGCTTCATCCGCCTACTAAAATGACAGATCTTGTCCTCCTCTGTCCTTACTTGATTCTGCACATAGCCGAGCTATTTGCTAAAATCAATAATAGCTTGAGACAGCGGTACATCCTGCGGTTTCGCCGAAAATAATTCATTAATCTTCTGATTTCTGATCGGCTCCGGACAAAACTCATCTCTCATGAATCTCTGGAACTCTGCCCATGTGACAACACGATCTTGAGGCTTAACAGCCTCCCACCACCTAGCGGCATCTTTGTCGAAAAGATACTGAGCTACCGGGACCTTACGTTATTCTGGACAATCAACTATCTCGAATATCTTTTCCAACTGGAAAAGCCAACCATCCCAGCCTAAAGCATCTGCCGCACCAGCGAAACGAGGGGGATTCATACGAACCACTTCTCGAAGCCACTGATTTGCACCAGTGTGTTGGGTCACATCTGTAACACGCTGAACTGCCTGAGTCAACTGAGTCATCTGTGCGGCTACCTGCTGTAAAATAGTAGCGACACCGATACCGATATCATCACCGGCAGCATGATCTCGACCACGCGTCCGATCGCCACGACCACGACCTCGGCCCCTCGGCATACTGAATAAGTAACCACTCAGCACAACAGAAAATCATAACACATAACACATACAATGATTACCATCGTAAGGCAACACACACATGAATATCACAGCAACGACGGCATCGTTCGGCGACATCAACGACTCGAACGATGACCAGTGCACAATTACAAAACATCACGAAACAACCACGTATGTACACAATCATACAAACTCCACTTCCAATAGCTCGCACAAGTGCGATAACACACAAATCATCACAAAGCGACAATATTCAATACCAACATCTCACCTCTCACAGAGGGCTAGTCACAACAAATGCGTGGCAAACGACTCAACATTCACGCCACCAATTCCATCATACTCGGGAGCTAACATTCTAACGACAATGTGAATATCATACATACATTCCTGGAATGCAAACAGGAATGATAGGTTTTAAAAACGAAAACCACCTTTGAAAAAGAAAGATTCTGGAAACACTAGTTGATCTTGAGTAACACCTTTCAAAAAGTAGTACAAACACCATTATCGAGACTTTGAAAATCATCTTGCGTTTGAACAAAAATGAGGACACTTTCCTTTTAGTGAAAAACTTTCAGAATATTCGACCCTCGGGTCTAAGTAAAAGTGTTTCTAAAACATTGAAAATATCTCAAAACATTTCGGTCCTCGAGGTAGAAGAATTTTGAAACATATTATGGCACCTTGGATGTACCACGAGAAAATAATTCATTTTAAAAGTACGTCTCGAAATTTATTTTCTAAGATACTCAAGGTTTTTAAAGATAATTCAATGGTCTAGAATGCCCAAAAATTTCAGGTAATTACACGGAACATTATAGCGCCGTGGGTCCCGCGCAGGAATCCACCAGGATAAAACCATTTACAAAAACGCCAAAAAGGCCGATGACGGTAATATTTCAAAAACTCACGAAATCCATTTACCAAAATACTAAATACCGTCATAAGAATTTTGCCAAAATGATCAAGGCCATAATGCCAAAAACTCGGTTAAGGGAATCGGTTTTTAAAATAAAACTCATTCGGTAAAATACCGAAAGCTATTACAAAAGAACTCACGCAGCGGATAAAAGAAACACAGCCCAACATGCACAATCCAGCAACACTACTCCTCATATGAACGAAATATGAGAGTCAAATAACCACATATCACGAAATCAAAATCCACAAAAGGATTCCATCACTTAACGTATAATCATACAAGTAACTCGCATCAGACGAGGCACAATCACAAAGAAGGGAGACTTACATCCACAGGTCGCACAAAGATGATGATCGCCCCACGATACTAATCACGACCAACAAACTCAGAAGACGCGTCGCGACATGACTCAGTCAGATAAAATCCGACGAAACAAGACTCAAACAACACGACTTGACCCGACAGCCTAGGTTTCCACAACCTAAGCTCCGATACCATTTATGTAACACTCCCAATCCGCTCAGGGATATTACACGCCGTAGATCCTTTCCTCAAGGATCTACCAGGCTGGTAACCACATTGAAAAACTCAATACTGCCTTTAAGGCTATAACGACTCAGTGGACCGACTTGGTCTTTCAATAAAAATATACAACTCAATTATAATTCATGCCCACGCAGGGGTCAAAATACAACAACTCCCGTATAACGGGAAAGAATACTGCAGCGGAAATAAAATACAACTAAACCAATGACATCATACGTATCCTCGTGTGATTAGTATCGTTCATCTTTCATCATCCTTCATGTCGACCCTGTGCTATGCTCCAAAACCTTAATGCAAAAACAGACATCCACCCCCCGAATACTCGGGGGTTAGCAAAACTCCACTGTTTTGCTAGTGCAAGTGCAAGTGCAAAAATACGAGCCATACAATACAAGTTCCAAGAACAATAATAATCAGGAATCCTCAAAGATTCAAATACAACGAAACAAACACTTCCCGAGGCAAGAGTTTGGGTAAAACGTTCCAAAACCAAAAGATCACAATCCAGGAGAAAACAATTTACAAAATGGTTTAATAAGCCATCGGGAGTTTTAGTAGAAAACAATTTAGGATTATCAAATCCTACTCTTTCCAAAATCAACAGGGGTCACAGCCCAAAGGTTTTGTTTTCGCAAATAGAAAACCGACAACAATTCACAGGGCCAGAGCCCAACAGCACGTGTCCTCGACGGACATAAAAATCAACAAAACATAATCGCACACGCGCATCGCCTAGGACCGGGACGAAGCCACAAATCCCACTCGAGGCCTCGAAGGACCCTCCCGAGCTAGCTAGCAAAACAAATCACACAAATCTCACGGTTGGATCAATCGCTTGTTGCATCCTGGCCACATGATCGCATGCCATGTGCCACCGTAGATTATCTCAGGCTCTCACGGTTGGATCAATCACTTGTTGCATCCTGACCACATGATCACGTTCCATGTGTCACCGTAGACCTTCAACCATATCCACACATTCACACAAATAACATATCACATCAATAATATCCAAGTAATTCACTCAATGGCAACAAACACAATACACGACGCAATGGTTAAATTACAACATACCAATAAGAGATAATATATGTAACACCACAAACTAGGCGGATATTACAGTGCCGTGGATCCCCGACTGGGACTCACCAGGCGAATGAAACTGAGTGAATTATACAGGTTGAATGTAGTACCGAACCACATTACAACATTAATTACTCCGATGAGGAGTTTCATACAACACAACCAGGATAATACAGAATACGTGTATATTTTATATGAAGATAAAATACACAACACTGAATGAGATGAGTATTCAAACGGAATGTCTGCAGCGGAATAAATGAAGGAAACATAAATGACTGAATAAATGACGGAAAAGACTGGGGGCCCCTTCTAGTATCACTGGGACTCCTCGCCGTCAACATGCTATTCCCGTACTTTTTCCTTGCCATGACCTGAAAACAAAATCCCCAAACGGGGTCAGTTACACAGAACAACAATCCTCAAGAGTTGAAAATACATAATCATGAGTTATATTTAATTATGAAATATCCTGTCGAAACATACGCAATCAAACATGCTATATGAATCAACTAACAGTACGGCTCAAAGGAATGGCGCCACACTACGTCTGGGATAGAAATGTGTCCGTGCACAAGCCACCAACGAGTATCGATCGAATACACGTGTGGTCTTGTACCTAATCAGTCTCACGAAGCCATCAACTCGTGTGCACAGCCCAATGTGAGGCCACCAACCAACACACGACTATAATGTGCCCGACATGAAAATCCTACACATACCAACCGGCACGCCAGTATGACCCGGAATGCCACGATATAACAAAAGTGACAACGAAAATGAATAATGACTCACCAAGATGAAATGATGGTGAAATGAATGACAGCTCAATGAAATGATTGGAACCGTCGTTCCTCGTGAATGAAGTAATTAAGTGACAATTATAAGTTTTGAAACAGTTAGTACCTTATGAATGAATTATGATTATGAATGAACAACAACGAAAGGAAAGAATATCCTTTTAACTGAGTAAGAATTAACTTACTCAACACCGGTGACAATTATCCTTCCACGAACAACGTCCTAATTGAGATATCGGTCGCTCGAACAACCTTGAATAATACAATTACCAACAATCCGTTCAATAAACGAATCAAACACGCATATAACGAACTCAAAACGTCGATACGATTAAACCAAGTTCATTGGGGCATTATATCGAACACCTTGTGGCCAAACTTCGATTATTTATAACAAAAACTCAAAAATACCAACATCAAATCCCCAAGAAGTGTTTCAAACCAACAAAACATCTTCAATACGATCAATAATCCATTATGAATATCTAAAATCGTGATTTCAACAACAATTAATCGAAAACCCCCAAATCCAACACAATATTCAAAGTGTTCTTGAATAATCCTTCAATAATCCAATGAATAATCAAACATGTCCATAATCATGCGTATATCACTTCATACAACATGATCCTAACATCCAAAACATCATATCTCAACACAAATCGAAAATCCAAGAGGTTTGATGAAAATTACCTTTGAAGATCCATGCACTTTGATTCGAAGAACACGCGATAGATCGATGATCCGAGCTTCACAACCGAATGAAAATGATGAAAATCCAATACCCAAGTGATAGATGATGAAGATCCTCTCCCTCAAGTCTTCTCTCTCGGATGAAGGTGAAAAATGGAAGAAATGAGCTGAAAATGCTCAAAAAACGAAATTATAGGGTTGACTGCCCTGTGTGCCGCGGCCCAGGCCGAGTGTGCCGCAAAGACAGCCCAAAACAGCCTCCCGGTGGTCGGCGGCAGGCGCGGCACGGCCGAGTGTGCCGCGGCAGATGTCTCGCCGGTGTCAGCCGCCTTCCGCGCAGCCGCGGCACACGCATGCAGGGGTTTGGCCGACAAGTGCAACACGAGTGTGCCGCGGCCCGGACGGGTGTGCCGCGGCAGTGACTCGGCAGTGTGCCGCGGCCCTGCCGGCATGTTCCGCGGCCCACAGTACAGGCTGCTCGGCCAAAACTGGAAAATGAGTGTCTGAGCTATTTCCACCATAACTCTCTCGTCCGGACTCCGATTGACTCACCGTTTGAACCATTGGAAAGCTAACTCGATGCTCTATAATATTTCAAAGATTCAGAATTTTTGGAGTTTCCAAAATTGATGGTGATTTAACAAAGTCGAACTCATACGAGGAAAGTTGAAACAATGAACAATATCGATACACAACTCGAAGTTATTCCGAACGGTGAACATGGATGAATGAACATGATTGATGAATAATTATTAATGAGTGAAAATCCACTGAGTGACAATCACCTAATGAAATTACTGAATGATAGTGACTGAATTACAACCGGGTATCACATACACCCCCCCTTAAAAGAGTTTCGTCCCCGAAACTAAGGGTAAACAACTCGGGATATGAACTATCCATCACGATCTGCAAACAATAATGTCCAAATAGTTCTCGGGACCAAATCAATCGCACGCCCAAGTCCCCAAGACTTGACGTCTCAGATCACAGTGAACGATTTCCCAAATTATCACGAAGTCTCGGTACGACACCAAAAGGAATGCATCAAACGATCTCAAAATCTCAAGATTCTCAAATACGATCATTATAAAATAGATCAACAATAAATGATCCACAACCACGACACATTATTACGGATTGAGTTATACAGTCATCTGAAAGATAAGGCTATATTTCGAATGTACCCAACATCGATATCCTCCATATCATCGATCTCCTCGATCCCAACGATTCAACGAAGACCCAAATCTGAACTCACTGCTTAATATGACCCCGAAAGGTTACCAAAACGAGAGTGACTATGATGAATGATAAATGATTAGAAATCCGACAAGGATCAAGAATGACTCGCCGAGGTGAACTAATAACGAAATGAGTGATAACTCAAATGAAATTATTGGAACCATTGTTCCCCGTGAAGTGAATGATTGGTTGATAATTATAAGTCTTAACGTGATTGATATATGATGAATGACCTATGCGAATAATTGAACGGCGATGAAATGAATGATTATCCTATTACCGAGCAAGAATTAACTTGCTCAAAACCGGTGATGAATGTCCTGTTGTATCACTGTTAAAGCAAACAACAGTCGAACTCGTCGTCTGAGATGAAGATGCTCTCCCAGCACGAATACGACTAGAAACGATCTCTTGGACGTCGGAGTCCGATGTCCCTCTGAACTCTTTCCATACCGAGGCAGGAAAGTCACGTGATAATTATAGATCTCGTATGAAGATTGCATTATGATTACGAGACGGAATGATAACAATGAGCATACACGCTCTAACACAATGAATGCATTAATAATGCAATAAAACGATCGTCGACATGACGCCGGAATATGATAAGATCGCATGAAAGATAAAGTGAGGTGACAAGCCTATCTGATGAAATTCCTAAAATAATTACCTCGAACAAGTTCACAAGGTTGAAAATTTGATTCACAAGATCAATAACTGAACCGTGAGATGGACTGGATGGTTAATGAATTAATTGAACAATGAGATTGACTGAGTGATGAATGAATTAATTGAACAATGAGATTAACTGAGTGATGAATGAATTGATTGAACAATGAGATTAACTGAGTGATGAATGAATTGACTGAACAATTTTAGAAAATCCTTCCACAAACCACCGATAATAACCGGCTAATCCGAGAAAGCTTCGGATTTTCTTAACATTCTTCGGAGGTAACCAATCTTGGATAGCCTCCGTCTTCTGAAGGTCGAAACGCACTCCGACTGATGAAATTACATGCCTGAGAAACGTCGCCTCGGACATCTAGAACTCACATAGAAAACTTACCATAAAGTTGCTCTCGTCTTAACACGTCGAGAACCTGATGAAGATGAACCTCGTGTTCCTCTCGGTCACGAGAATAAATCAAAATGTCATCGATGAAGACAACAACAAACTGATCCAAAAAGTCGATGAAAACCCGATTCATTAACTCCATGATTACCGCAGGTGCATTAATCAATCCAAACAGCATAACCACAAACTCATAATGACCATAGCGTGTTCGAAATGCCGTCCTCGTGATATCCGACTCTCGAATTCGCAACTGATGATATCCAGATCTTAAGTCGATCTTGGAAAATACTGAAGCTCCCTGAAGTTGATCTAAGAGATCATCAATACGGGGTAAGGGATACTTATCCTTGATAATCATCCTGTTCAACTCCTGGTAATTAATACACACACGAACGAACCATACTTCTCCTTGACAGATAACACTGGTGCTCCCCACGGGGACGCACTCGGTCGGAGATAACCTTTCTCGCACAATTCCTCAAGGTGAATCTTCAACTTCTGCATTTCGGTCGGGGCCATCCGGTATGGTGCCTTCGATAACGGGGACGTACCGGGCTCCAACTCACTCGTGAATTCCACAACTCTATGTGAAGGCAACCAGGTAACTCGTCTGGGAAATACATCATCAATCAATGAAAATGATACCACGAATGATTGAACACCTCGATTGCCTAAGAACGGCCAATAGGTGACAATGATATAATGAATGATTGAGTAACTCGATTGCCTATGAACGGCCAATCGATGACAATGATATAATGAATGATTGAATAACTCGATTGCCTATGAACGGCCAATCGATGAAAATGATACAATGAATGGTTGAATAACTCGATTGCCTATGAACGGCCAATCGATGACAATGATATAATGAATGATTGAATATCTCGATTGCCTATGAACGGCCAATCGATGAAAATGATACAATGAATGATTGAACAACTCGATTAAGGAATTTCTCTGCTTCCGTCATATTAATAATTCTTCTGGAACAACGGGGATCACCTCCCTGAAGCACACATTCGACATCCAACGACGGAAATGATAGTGACCATACGCTTACGAACATTGAGAATGGTATCATGACAATCCATCTAATTAACACTCAATATACATCGTCCTTAAATAAATCTACCACGATTTGGTCCATCAACCAATCGCGGTCATTTAGACTTAATTCAGCTAGTTCTTAACCTCATGATTTCCGGAAATTCTTCTACCGTCAGGTAGACCCATGATATAAGGTCCACAACTAGTAGCACTATCCAAACATAGTCTACTCAACCATGATTCGAAAATTAAAGAATGCGGTGCACCAGTATCAAAAGGTACACACAAGTTGAAATAAAATTACGAGTATACCTGAGATCGTTCGGGCCACCGGATCGTCGATCCTCTTCATCACATGAATCCGGGACCTGCCGGCCCCCGAACCGGACGCTCCCGTCTGATAAATATGAGCTCCGCCTTTATTTGCTTCCTTGTCTTAAACGGCGCTGACAGAGCAGTCTGATTCTGAATCCCTGATTGTTTCGGGGCCTGAGATGCCGCCGGAGCCGACTTGGAGTCCTTTTGGCAAAAACGGGCCTTATGCCCCGCAATTCCGCATTTATGGCACGTGATAGTCTGCCTCGGGCATTTGGCGCTGACATGACCCGGCTCTCCACAATTGAAACAGGTGATGGCCAAACTGGCCGCTCGGGACTGAGATCCCGCACGATTATCCGCCGTAGGAGGTCGCTCAGAAACGTTAGGGCCCACACGAGGCTTCTTGATGGTATACTGACCGCCTTCAGACTGATTACGCTTCGCTGATTTCTTGCTGACAGATGAAGGTTGTTGCTCAGCAATTTCCTTAGCAGCAGGCTCACACGAGAGACTTCTCTCGATTAATTCGGCCAGAGTGGCGCAATGATGATTGAGCAATTACATATGGGTCATCATGACCTGCATAAAAGCGAGTGGATCAACCTGAACATCTTCCGATCGAGCTGAGTCCTGGGTACGTCTTCCTGACAGTGAGTGATTATTCCACGGGTTCCGGCCCGCACCGCGACCTCTCCCCGTGCATCCCCTGACAGCTCTCTCCATACTGAAGTAGGAAGGTCGCATGATAATCATAGATCTCGTATGAGTACCGCATTATGATTTACGTCATGAAATGATGAAAATGAGCATATGCGCTCTAACACAGTGATTACATGAATGATTAACTGAGGTGACATGATTATCTGATGAAATTCTTGAAATGAGTAACTTGAATAAGTTAACAAGATTAATAATATGATCTTCCAGATCAATAACTGAGTAATGAAATGAATTGAGTAATTAATGAGTTAACATGATCGTCCTGATCATCAACTGAGTAATGAAATGAATTGAGTGATTAATGAGTTAACATGATCGTCCTGATCATCAACTGAGTAATGAAATGAATTGAGTGATTAATGAGTTAACATGATCGTCCTGATCATAATGAATGATGATGTTTTAGGATTGTTAATTGATGAATGATGAATGAATGATTATTGCCAGAAATTATACCATGGAGTTAGAAGTCTTACAGTTCTTTCGGTCTGATTGGCTCGGCATTTGCACAGGTCACACGTGACGCGAAAGTCCAATGATACTAGTCCGATGACGATGATTTCAAATGATACATGACTCGGAAGGTAGTATTCAAAACCACTCTCCGATACCAACTCTGTAACACCCCAAACTAGGCGGATATTACAGTGCCGTAGATCCCCGACTGGGACTCACCAGGCGAATGAAACTGAGTGAATTATACAGGGTGAATGTAGTACCGAACCACATTACAACATTAATTACTCCGATGAGGAGTTTCATACAACACACCCAGGATAATACAGAATACATGTATATTTTATATGAAGATAAAATACACAACACTGAATGAGATGAGTATTCAAACAGAATGTCTGCAGCGGAAAAAGTGAAGGAAACATAAATGACTGAATAAATGACGGAAAAGACTGGGGCCCCCTTCTAGTATCACTGGGACTCCTCGCTGTCAACATGCTATTCCCGTACTTTTGCCTTGCCATGACCTGAAAACAAAATCCCCAAACGGGGTCAGTTACACAGAACAACAATCCTCAAGAGTTGAAAATACACAATCATGAGTTATCTTTAATTATGAAATATCCTGTCGAAACATACGCAATCAAACATGCTATATGAATCAACTAACAGTACAGCTCAAAGGAATGGCGCCACACTACGTCCGGGATGGAAATGTGTCCGTGCACAAGCCACCAACGAGTATCGATCGAATACACGTGTGGTCTTGTACCTAATCAGTCTCACGAAGCCATCAACTTGTGTGCACAGCCCAATGTGAGGCCACCAACCAACACACGACTATAATGTGCCCGACATGAAAATCCTACACATACCAACCGGCACGCCAGTATGACCCGGAATGCCACGATATAACAAAAGTGACAACGAAAATGAATAATGACTCACCAAGATGAAATGATGGTGAAATGAATGACAGCTCAATGAAATGATTGGAACCGTCGTTCCTCGTGAATGAAGTAATTAAGTGACAGTTATAAGTTTTGAAACGGTTAGTACCTTATGAATGAATTATGATTATGGATGAACAACAACGGAAGGAAAGAATATCCTTTTAACTGAGTAAGAATTAACTTACTCAACACCGGTGACAATTATCCTTCCACGAACAACGTCCTAATTGAGATATCGGTCGCTCGAACAACCTTGAATAATACAATTACCAACAATCCGTTGAATAAACGAATCAAACACGCATATAACGAACTCAAAACGTCGATACGATTAAACCAAGTTTATTGGGGCATTATATCGAACACCTTGTGGCCAAACTTCGATTGTTTATAACCAAACCTCAAAAATACCAACATCAAATCCCCAAGAAGCATTTCAAACCAACAAAACATCTTCAATACGATCAATAATCCATTATGAATATCCAAAATCGTGATTTCAACAACAATTAATCGAAAACCCCCAAATCCAACACAATATTCAAAGTGTTCTTGAATAATCCTTCAATAATCCAATGAATAATCAAACATGTCCATAATCATGCGTATATCACTTCATACAACATGATCCTAACATCCAAAATATCATATCTCAACACAAATTGAAAATCCAAGAGGTTTGATGAAAATTACCTTTGAAGATCCAAGCACTTTGATTCGAAGAACACGCGATAGATCGATGATCCGAGCTTCACAACCGAATGAAAATGATGAAAATCCAACACCCAAGTGATAGATGATGAAGATCCTCTCCCTCAAGTCTTCTCTCTCGGATGAAGGTGAAAAAAATGGAAGAAATGAGCTGAAAACGCTCAAAAACCGAAATTATAGGGTTGACTGCCCTGTGTGCTGCGGCCCAGGCCGAGTGTGCCGCGGCACAGGCCCAACAACGGCTCCCAGTGGTCGGCAGTGTGCCGTGGCACAGCCGAGTGTGCCGCGGCAGTGTCTCGGCAGTGTGCCGCGGCCCTTCCGGCGTGTGCCGCGGCACACGGTACAGAGGGGTTTGGATGACAAGTGCAACACGAGTGTGCCGCGGCCCGGATGGGTGTGCCGCGGCAGTGACTCGGCAGTGTGCCGCGGCCCTGCCGGCATGTGCCGCGGCCCTGTCGGCATGTGCCGCGGCCCATAGTACAGGCTGCTCGGCCAAAACTGGAAAATTAGTGTCTGAGCTATTTCGACCATAACTCTCTCGTCCGGACTCCGATTGACTCACCGTTTGAACCATTGGAAATATAACTCGATGCTCTATAATATTTCAAAGATTAAGAATTTTTGGAGTTTCCAAAAATTGATGGTGATTTAACAAAGTCGAACTCATACGAGGAAAGTTGAAACAATGAACAATATCGATACACAACACGGAGTTATTCCGAACGGTGAACATGGATGAATGAACATGATTGATGAATAATTATTAATGTGTGAAAATCCACTGAGTGACAATCACCGAATGAAATTACTGAATGATAGTGACTGAATTACAACCGAGTATTACAATATATATACATATATATTATCAAAGCACAACGACAACACCAAGTGTATTCATAGTAATTCACGTAACCATCCACGAACACAATGTCCACAAAACACGCGCGTTTTGAAAGAGGGCCTTTAACAAGGCTAACCGAATCTATGAAAGTTAGATTCAAACGATCAAATAAACAGAAGGATACGATCACTAATTATCATATTCATAAAACAAGAATTGTATGGACAAGGTACTTGCCTCAAAATCGGCACGCAAGTATCCCGACGAACACGGCTCAACCGGGAAGCTTCGAAACGCCCGATGCTATCGAAAAGAAAGACGACAACGAACAAAAGGGTTCAACTCGGTTTCTTCGCAAGAAACTCGACCCTAACAACATATAATTAATAAATCAACGATCACACGAGGAAGAATAATCATAGAACGTCCGAAAACCCCTCTAAGACATTCTACCAGACACCTTCAAGGCGTCGATCAAGAACTCGACCAAAACAACGAATCGATACGATCCAACCATGGAATAACAAGGAAAGTGATATAATACATCTAAATGATCAATAATCCATCAATAATCTAAGTTATTACGGCTCAAACGGACGAAATCCAACAAAAACCCCAATTTCCCCAAAACTAGATTATCAAAAAATCTAACCTTGATTCGGCAGATCGGAGGAGGTTATGGGATGATTTATTGATGTTAGTGTTGTTGCCCAAAATATTTATCCGAAGATGAAATACTGCTGGAATGGACGGACAACAAACAAGGTTGCGGGAGCACTTCCGAGAGAAAATGAATAAACACTAGATTTGCCGGGTTTGTTAGGCCCGGGCTTGAATGCTCTCGCGAGATGTTATTAATACAAATATTCGTGGATACAAGTATTAATGTGAGAATCTAAGTACAATGAGTGTTAAAAGACCCTGTTAATCCAGCTCTTGAGCGAAGCTTGGTGTTCTTCGTCCCTGTCGATCGTCTTCTGTACGAGAGAGGCCGAGAGAAGAAAGAACCGAGAGATAGCTGTTGCCAAGAGTAGGAGAAAGCCAAGTGCTGTGTATTGCTTCTGTATTGTGTGCTGAAATCGCGATAATGTCAGGGGGTTGGCCGAGTGCAGGGAGTCTTCTATATATAGGGGCTGAGGAGCCTTGTCTCCTAGTGGGCGATCGTCTTCCGGCCATTATAATAGTGGGGCGATCGTCCTTAAGGCCACATGGGTTGTCGGCCTAAAGTCCAAGGCAGCTGCTGGCAGCTAGCTGTGCGGTCCAATGGGGAGCCGGCACGCGTTCGGAGTCACTGTCACGGGCGGTCCCACGGACACCTTTCGGCGGGCCTGTCGGCTGGTGGGAAGATGCTGACAGGCTGTGGTCAACGATCCGTGAAATGCGGATCTTGTCTCGGCTCTGCACGTGGGTTTTGTCCTTAGCTTCAGCCTTGCCGACTGGGTGATCATCGGTTTCGAGCAGCATGAGGCGGTCGTCAATGGTTGGTCACCAGAGGCCGGCAGCAGTTGGTCACCAAGCGTTGGTCGGCAACTGCCGAGAGATGATCGTCTGCTAGTCGGCCACCAGGAGTCGATCGCCAAGTGCCGAGAGACGATCATCTTAGATGTCAATCGCTCGGCACTGGGACTTGTCCTGGGACCTTAGGTCGGCAGATCTGTCTTGGCTGCCGGGCTACGGCTAGGTCGCCTGATCGAGGTTGGCAGTTCGGCCTTGGCTGCTTGGCTCTGACTTGGTCGCCCGGTCTCTGAGGCGATCGCCGGTCGAGGCATATAATTCTCGACACAATAATTGCCCCCCAGCTTGCTCCGATGTTGAAGACATGAGGCGAAGTGGTTCTTGCTGGCGATCGTGTAGGATGAAGACGGGCGACCGTTGAGCGGACTTTGGTCTCGGACTTGGGCGATCTGGTCGATTGTCTAGCTACCTTTCGGTCTTGTACCTGCAAAAAACAATATTGGCCGATCCCCCTCAGAAACTTGATGGTTTCGTTGTATTGAGGAATCGTGCACAGTCGCGGAGTTCGATGGACCGACTCCATGACCGTGTCTTGTGCGCGAACGACAATGACTGTCTCGTGACTCATTTTATTGTGAGGGTCCTCTGTTAGGCTGCGCCTCGCCTCGTATTTAAACGAAGGGCGTGCGGTCTTGGTCTAGAGGAGTCCTTGCGCGGGGCGTCGTCGGATTAATCAACTACACTTCCGCGGCTTGTTAGCTCTGCTTCCATCTCGGCCTGCCATGAAGATGGCTGACCTCGACGGTGTACGTTGAGACGGGGGTAGTGGCACGTGTCGCATTGTCCGGGTCCATCATGTTAGATGATGAACCTTGAGGGCGGGCAATCGTGTCCACTGATTAATTTTGGAGGGCCCTCAGACTACGCCGGCCTCGTAAACGAAGGGCGGGCGATCTTGGCCCAAAGGGACCTTGCATGGCCGAAGCATCTGGTTCCATCGACTACCAGGACCATGGCTTTATGATGTGCGGTGGAGGCAATCTCGTGCCATAGTCCATCATGTTAGATGGTGAACTGTTGATGGCGAATGTGTCCTCCGGTTTGATGATGTTGCATGATGATGGCGATCGGCCTGGGAGACTGGTGGTCGTCGCTCGGCTGCCGATCGTGTTGCTCATAGTCTAAGAAGGAGCCTTTGCCTGGCCATAAAGTACGCGGCTTTGGCGCGGAAGATCGCGTAGGTGGAGGGTTGGTCTTTCGTAAGGTGCCTGAACATAGGCGAAAGGCCATGGAATCCTCCTAAGACCACGTAGAGGGCGATCTCATCGCTTACGGGATCGCCGTTGAGGATGATCTCGTCCACCCGGTCGATGTAGTCCGAGTCGGATTCTTCTTTCCCTTGCTCGATCCGCATCATGAGATGGGGACCTTCTGGCCGAGCGACCCTGGTGGCGAAGTACGCTGTGAAGGTGGTCGCCAATTGGTTAAAGGAGCCGATGGACCGAGGCGGCAGTGAGGCGTACCACCTATAGGCAAGGTCGTCCAGCGTCAGGGGGAATATTCGGCACCTGGTCGCGTCTGATGCCCCACACCCGGTCATGTAGATGTTGAACTTGCTCAGGTGTGTCTCTGGGTCTGATCTCCCCTCGTACAGAGTTGTTTGAGGAGGAGCGATCTTATGCTGCACGGGGGCGAGCTCGATTTGGACCGCGAGCGGCTCGCCCGGCTCGGCGATCTTCTTTTTGGCGCTTGCCCCGGACTCCAGGAGCGCCTTCATATCATCGAGCTGGCGTTGCATCGCGGCCATCGCCGTGGCTCGGTCGCCCGCGGATCGGATTTGGGAGCGGGAGCCGAGGCGATCGTGTAACGATCTCCTGACTCCGCTGCTGCCGACCTCGGCTATTTGGCGAGGGGGAGCCAGACGGCTGGGCTGCCTTCTGGGAGTCGGATAGGCCGAGCTCCTGGTGATGGACTCGAACTCCGTCGTCTCGTGGATGGGGCCGGACTGCCCCGATCGCCAAGATGGGTCGCTGCCCAGGCGATCGAAAACAGAGCTGCCCCGGCTGGCGAGCGGCTGCTCTTGCGGATGGGAGCCTCCTGGCGATCGCTCGGTCAGCAATGCCTTGCGCTTTCGTTTGGTCCTCCGGCGGATGCCCGAGGGGGTGATAGCGGGAGGCGCGTCGAGAGCACTCCGTCGCTCCTGTAGGACGGCCATGGCCTCCTCGATTTGTTCCGCGGTTTGGAACTGATCGAGCGAGAGACTCGGGCCGACCCCTGGGGGCGGGATCGAGCGTCTCGGACCGCGGCGGCTACCCTCCGCCATCGGCTGTGGCTCGGACTGAGACGGAAAGAGGTGTGTGGCGGGCTGACCAGTGGCTTTCTTCGACGCGGAGGCGGAAGACATGATTCTGAAAGCTTTCTCTGAAGAACAGTGAGTGTTTCTTCAGGTATATGCCCCGGAGAACAGTGAGTGTTCTTCGAGACGGTAGGAATAAAAAATTGAGGGTTAGATTGACGCCCTTCCTCTAGCGCCAATTGTTGTTGCCCAAAATATTTATCCGAAGATGAAATACTGCTGGAATGGACGGACAACAAACAAGGTTGCGGGAGCACTTCCGAGAGAAAATGAATAAACACTAGATTTGTCGGGTTTGTTAGGCCCGGGCTTGAATGCTCTCGCGAGATGTTATTAATACAAATATTCGTGGATACAAGTATTAATGTGAGAATCTAAGTACAATGAGTGTAAAAAGACCCTGTTAATCCATCTCTTGAGCGAAGCTTGGTGTTCTTCGTCCCTGCCGATCGTCTTCTGTACGAGAGAGGCCGAGAGAAGAAAGAACCGAGAGATAGCTGTTGCCAAGAGTAGGAGAAAGCCAAGTGCTGTGTATTGCTTCTGTATTGTGTGCTGAAATCGCGATAATGCCAGGGGGTTGGCCGAGTGCAGGGAGTCTTCTATATATAGGGGCTGAGGAGCCTTGTCTCCTAGCGGGCGATCGTCTTCCGGCCATTATAATAGTGGGGTGATCGTCCTTAAGGCCACATGGGTTGTCGGCCTAAAGTCCAAGGCAGCTGCTGCCAGCCAGCTGTGCGGTCCAATGGGGAGCCGGCACGCGTTCGGAGTCACTGTCACGGGCGGTCCCACGGACACCTTTCGGCGGGCCTGTCGGCTAGTGGGAAGATGCTGACAGGCTGTGGTCAACGATCCGTGAAATGCGGATCTTGTCTCGGATCTGCACGTGGGTTTTGTCCTTAGCTTCAGCCTTGCCGACTGGGTGATCATCGGCTTCGAGCGGCATGAGGCGGTCGTCAATGGTTGGTCACCAGAGGCCGGCAGCGGTTGGTCACCAAGGGTTGGTCGGCAACTGCCGAGAGATGATCGTCTGCTAGTCGGCCACCAGGAGTCGATCGCCAAGTGCCGAGAGACGATCGTCTTAGATGTCGATCGCTCGGCACCGGGACTTGTCCTGGGACCTTAGGTCGGCAGATCTCTCTTGGCTGCCGGGCTATGGCTAGGTCGCCTGATCGAGGTTGGCAGTTCGGCCTTGGCTGCTTGGCTATGACTTGGTCGCCCGGTCTCTGAGGCGATCGCCGGTCGAGGCGTATAATTCTCGACACAACAGTTAGAAACTCAAGAACTTCCTGGATTGATAGATAAACAACATCTAATCACGTACTCCAAGCCCCAGCCGCGGAAGGAAATGAGAGGGATGAGAAAAATGGGTGTAAACCCGTCTGCTCGATCATATATATACTGCCCAGCATTCTGCCGACCACTTACGGCCGTAACCGACAGACCTTACGGCCGTAACCGGCATTCGTCAAAATCTGCCCAGCGCTTGCCGATAGATTACGGCCGTAACCGACAGGGCCTTACGGCCGTAACTCGGCACTTATGGTCGTACCCGGCAGGTCCTTACGGCTGTAACTGGCATTCGTCCAGAACCTGCCTAGCACCTTACGGCCGTATCCGGCACCTTACGGTCGTAACTCGGCCAGTGCCGGCCTGGACCCAACCTGCCCGGCCATGACTTGGCCGGGACCAACTCCGACGGCCCGGACGACCCCGAAACCCGAACCTGAATACGAAACGAAGATACGGTTACGAAGTACTCGCAAAGACGAATTCGAGCATTAAGAAAACACACGATTCCGACCACCCGAAGGCTCAAAATTCGACAACGGAAAGTAATTACCCCAAACTTTGGGAAATTACGAAAATGGCCCAAAACGTCCAAAATACATAATACACGATCGAAATACCAAGACGAAGCTCGCAACATGAATAATAACATTAAATGAACTTACAAGAAACTCGAAACAACAGTTTCGGACGAGATTCGCAAGAATCTAACTCAAGTGCGGAAAAGTCACAAAAAAGCACGGAACTCCACAAAACGACACCGAAACGAACTCGGATGACAAAAAGTGCAGAACTAAATACTCTCAGAATGACGAAACGGGCACGAGCGAGTCGTCAAAACGGACTCCGGCCGAAAAAAGAAATTTACCGAAAATCGAAAATTGCGGATATTACAGTGCTCTGGGACCCGAAGCTCAGCATCTATCACACCAGGCTCCCACTCATCCGACGAGCTCCTCCAAGGTCCCCCTATATAGAACCACTGCTCCTTCCAGCTATGGATGGTCTCCGGCACATCCACCAATTCTTTATGCATGGCATGCCGGGCTTTCAGGTAAAACCAGCCGGAGGTGGATCTGCCGACCGATCTCCATAGGAAGAGACTGTTGAACTCCTCAAAGCTGGGCTCGGGCCAACCGTGCTGGTTGAAAATGATGAAAAGAACCACCACCCTTGCCCATGAATTCGGATGAATTTGGGCAACAGGAAAGCCCCACTGCCTTAGCCACCGGGAGAAGGCTAACGAGAGCGGAAACCTCAGCCCTGCCAGCAGAGAGCGGTAGTACACCGCCGTACAACCGACGGGCAGAGTGGGAGGCCTCTCCTCGGGATTCGGAACGAACATCCGCACCGCAAAAGATATCTTAAACCGCCCCCGCCAAGCCTCCAACTGCTCTTCCGTGACAGCGCTGCGGATCGAGGCCGAATCCCACTCCGCCTCCACGAAAGGGGACGGTTGAGGCCGAATCTGTAACATCCCCAATCCGCTCAGGGATATTACACGCCTCAAGAACCTTTCCTAAAATTACTCAGTAGACCGATTTGGCCTTTCAATAAAGCATACAACTCAATTACAATACATGCCCACGCAGGGGTCGAATACAATACACTCCCGTACAAAGGGGAAAGAATACTGCAGCGGAAATAAAATACAACTAAACCAATATGACATCATACGGATCCTCGTGTGATTAGTATCGTTCATCTTTCATCATCTTTCGTACCGACCCTGTGTTATACTCCCAAACCTGAATGCAAAAACAGACATCCACCCCCCGAATACTCGGGGGTTAGCAAAACTCCACTGTTTTGCTAGTGCAAGAACAAAGTGCAAAAACGAGCCATACAATTAACATTCCACGAATAACAATAACCAGGAATCCTTTAAGATCCAAACGTAACGAAAAGTACTTCCCGAGGCAAGAGTTTGGGTAAAACATTCCAAAACCGAAAGATCACAAATAAAGGGAAACAATTTGTAAAACAGTTTAAAATGCCATTGAGAGTTTTAATAGAAAACAATTTAGGATTACCGAATCCTTATCTTTCCAAAATCAACAGGGGTCACAGCCCAAAGGTTTTGTTTTCGCAAATAGAAAATCGCCAACAATTCACAGGGCCAGAGCCCAACATCACGTGTCCTCGACGGACATAAAAATCAACAAGACATAATCGCGCACGCGCATCGCCTAGGACCGGGACGAAGCCATAAATCCCACTCGAGGCCTCGAAGGACCCTCCCGAGCTGGCTAGCGAAACAAATCACACACATGCATCGCCTTGGGAACAAGGTAATACCATTGATCCCGCTCGAGGCCTCGAAGGACCCTCCCGAGCTGGCTAGCGAAACAAATCACACACATCTCACGGTTGGATCATTCGCTTGTTGCATCCTGGCCACATGATCACATGCCATGTGCCACCGTAGATTATCTCAGGCTCTCACGGTTGGATCAATCACTTGTTGCATTCTGACCACATGATCACGTGCCATGTGTCACCGTAGACCTTCAACCATATCCACACATTCACACAAATAACATATCACATCAATAATATCCAAGTAATTCACTCAATGGAAACAAACATAATGCACGACGCAATGGTCAAATCACAACGCACAAATAAGAGATAATATATACATATATATTATCAAAGCACAACTATAACACCAAGTGTATTCATAGTAATTCACGTAACCATCCACGAACACAATGTCCACAAAACACGCGCGTTTGAAAGAGGGCCTTTAACAAGGCTAACCGAATCTTTGAAAGTGAGATTCAAACGATCAAATAAACACAAGGAGACGATCACTAATGATCATATTCATAAAACAAGAATTGTATGGACAAGGTACTTGCCTCGAGTAATCACAAACGCGAAGAATCGACCGAAGTAGGTTGGCACGAACCGACCACGAACCCGCCGACTCCACCGAACGCTAACCCGCGATAATAAACTACGGACAACAATAACAACAATGAAAATGAATTCCAAAGTACGACCCAAGGTCGCTGAATTCAAAGAACAAACGACGAAAGTTCAAGGGTTTCCCCCAAAACGGCCAAGAACGCAAATCGATCGACCAAAACATGAAAATGGAATTCCAAACCGAAATATGGATATACAATCCATAGGATATGTTTAACAATATCATTTGACAACAATTGGTTCGTAAAAAATGGATAGAAAACGAAATCAAGAACAAAACTCCCAAAAAGTCAACTCTAGGGATTCAAGAAAAATACCTTGATTCGGTGAAGAACAATGGATTAGATGATGTTATAATCACCTAGGATACTCCAAAACACCTTGGATGGAGTAGAAATCGGCCAGGAGCCCAAGCCCTAGTCGCCCTCGTCTCAACCCGCGGAGGAAGAAGAATAAATGAAGAGTAATGACTGTTGTCCAGTTTATATACTGGACAGCTTAGCGTGCGCTAATCCTACCTGATTAGCGTGCGCTATCGAAGCATCAGAACAAAACATTCTGCCCAAATGTACAGTTAGCGCGCGCTAGCTACAAATGTTAGCGTGCGCTAACGAGACCCCCAGACCCAGTCCAGTAGCTCCTGGACTGCCCTGAAGTACCGGATAGCGCGCGCTATCCTTCCCCCAGCGTGCGCTACCAATGCACCCTAGCGCGCGCTATGTTACCAAATAGCGTGCGCTAACCAACGTTCTAACCCAGTCCAGTAGCCTCTGGACTGTTTCTGCACCACCCGTTAGCGCGCGCTAACGGCAACACTTAGCATGCGCTAACTTCGGCAACCTAGCACGCGCTAGCCACAAAGCGTAGCGTGCGCTAACAACTCAGAGAGACAGCAACAGAACATCTCAGAAATGGGTATGACGACATACCCACAACTTTGGGAAAATTACAACATGGCCCAAAATGCCCGAAAATCACGTTACGTGATTGAATAACCAAACCGAAATTCACAACACGTCTAATAAAGTTAAACGGACTTACAGGAAACTAGAAACAGCAGTTTCGAATGTGATTCGCAAGAATCGAACTCAAGTGCGGAAAAGTCGCCAAAAAGCACGGAACTCAACGAAACGACACTGAAACGAACCCGGATGCCAAAAAGTGCAGAATTAATCATTCTCAGAATGACGAAACGGTCACAAGTGAGTCGTCAAAACAGACTCCCGCCGAAAAAAGAAAATTACCGAAAATCGAAAATTGCGGATATTACATTCTACCCTCTTTAAAAGAAGTTTCGTCCCGAAACTTAAAATAAGTAGGAAGGAGCAACATCCCGCCAAGAAAACTCAACGAGATACACAAGAAATGCATAACTTACACCCAACGGCGAAATGTTACAAGCAACGCAAAGGAACAAACGGCGTGGAAACATGCTCCACGACGACCAACACAACGCCACCGGTAGAGACATAATAAAACCAACAAGTGACAAGCGTCATCAAACAGATAATACAATCAAGTCGATTATCCGAACAATCACAAAACACAACGAACGAAAATCAATACGATTGACCAACCCAACGGTTCATCAATCAAAATGCGAGCCAAACGCTGAACAAATACAGAATTCCACCGCCCAAGGGTTGGAAGATCGAAAACGAGACTAATTTCCCGAACTTAAGGGAATTACGAAGGAGTCTGAACGTTCAACAATCACGAAACGAGATCAACAAAAACCGAATAATCAATGATCGAACCACAACGATCGAGACAACAAAAATCGAATAATCATGTTCGGATCACGAAGAACAATAAGGTTCAACCGACAACTCTGAGGTTCACATCTCGACTCGAGACAAAACATGATCCGATGAAAACAACAAGATGCGCACTCATATAAGATCCACAAGAAAGGGAATAGCAATTGAAAAGTCACAACGACAAACGAGTAATTCCGAAACAATACCACCCTCGTTCGATCAACAAAAGCAAGGGACAAGGCAAGCTCAGAAAATGTTAACGAACATAAACGAGTCGGCAGAGTCGAAAATACAGAAGTTCAAAATCCGATCCACTTCGAATAAAAGAACTAGTAGAACCGAAAAAAAATGTTACTTCCGAACAAGATTCACAAGAATCGAACCGAACTCGGAAAAGTCACAGCGATAACCAGATCGACCCAAAACAAGATCACAGCTCGTTCGAACGATGAAACCGGAATACATAACAAGTTCAGAAAGTATCAACGAACACGAGCAAGCCGATAGAATTGAGAAAGAGAAAATGCAGGAGCCAAAAATAATACGGGTATTATATTCGATCTCTTCTAAAAGAAGTGTCGTTCCCGAAACTCACAACACGAAATCAAGGTGACAACACAACAAGCAACCGACAGAAACATCCTTCAAAGGCCTCTCAAAGCCGATTCTGATGACTGTGCTAAGCGCGAACTCTGGAAGTCTCGGTAACCAATTCGCAAAACTGAATTCGGCATCCCTCGAGTCCTCACTTGAAACGCGTTACTAACGAGAAGGACAATTTACACGTGCATGCCCCGGCACATCACGGTTGAAACACCTTGGCTCGGCATACCGAAAATACAAATGCTAAATACAATGGGGCATAACGTCGCAAAACAACATAGCGGAGATGCCAACTCAGCACAACAAAGAATCATAACACATATCATATACAACGATTACCATCGTAAAGTAATACACACACAAACACTACAACAACGACGGTATCGTTCGGCGACCTCAACGGCCCGAACGATAACCAGCACATAATTACAAACATCATGAAACAATCACACATGTGCATAAACGCACAAAAATCCAAGCTTTAACAACTCACACTCATGCGACAACACGCAAATCACCACGAGACGATAAACAGTAAACACCAGTTCACACCTCTCACAAAGGGCTAGTACAACAAATGCGTGGCAACGCCTCGACGTTCATGCCACCAATTCGATCATACTCGGGAGCAACATCATAACGACAAAGCAAACATCATACATACATACCCAGCCCTCAAACGGGAATGGATAGGTTTTAAAAATGAAAACATCCTTTTGAAAATAATTTAGAAAAACGCCGGTTGATCTTGAGTATCACTTTTCAAGAAAAATTACAAACGTGAAACATCGTTACCGAGACTTTGGAGAACCATCTCGCATTTGATAAAAATGAGGACACTTTCTTTTCGTGAAAAACTTTCAGAAATATTCGACCCTCGGGTCTAAGTAAAAGTGTTTCTAAAACATTGGAAATATCTCAAAACATTTTGGTCCTCGAGGTAGAAGAATTTTGAAACATATAGTGGCACCTTGGATGTACCACGAGAAAATAATTCATTTTAAAAGTACGTCTCGAAATTTATTTTCTAAGATACTCAAGGTTTTCGAAAATAATTCAATGGGCTAGAATGCCCAAAAATTTCAGATAATTACACGGAACATTATAGCGCCATGGGTCCCGCGCCGGAACCCACCAGGCTAAAAACCATTTACAAAAACGCCAAAAAGGCCGATGACGGTAATATTTCAAAAACTCACAAAACCCATTTACAAAATACTAAATACCGTCATAAGAATTTCGCCAAAACGATCAAGGCCATAATGCCAAAAACTCGGTTAAGGGAATCGGTTTTCGAAATAAAACTCAGTCGGTAAAATACCGAAAGCCATTACAAAAGAACTCACGCAGCGGATAAAAGAAATACAGTTCAACATGCACAATCCAGCAACACTACTCCTCACATGAACGAAATATGAGAGTCAAATAATCACGTATCAAGAAATCAAAATCCATAAGAGGATTCCGTCACTTAACAAATAATCATAAAAATAGCTCGTGTCACACGAGGCACAACACAAAGAAGGGAGACTTACATCCACAGGTCGCACGAAGATGATGATCGCCCACGATACTAATCACGACCAACAAACTCAGACGACGCGTCGCGACACGACTCAGTCAGATAAAATCTGACGAGACAAAAACTCAACAGACACCACTAAACCCGACAGCCTAGGTTTCCACAACCTAAGCTCTGATACCATTTATGTAACACCCCCAATCCGCTCAGGGATATTACACGCCGTAGACCCTTTCCTCAAGGATCTACCAGGCTAGTAACAACATTAAACATATCGACAATGCCTTTAAGGCTAAAATGACTCAGTAGACCGATTTGGCCTTTCAATAAAGTATACAACTCAATTACAATACATGCCCACGCAGGGGTCGAATACAATACACTCCCGTACAACGGGGAAAGAATACTGCAGCGGAAATAAAATACAACTAAACCAATATGACATCATACGGATCCTCGTGTGATTAGTATCGTTCATCTTTCATCATCCTTCATGCCGACCCTGTGTTATGCTCCCAAACCTGAATGCAAAAACAGACATCCACCCCCCGAATACTCGGGGATTAGCAAAACTCCACTGTTTTGCTAGTGCAAGAACAAAGTGCAAAAACGAGCCATACAATTCACATTCCACGAATAACAATAACCAGGAATCCTTTAAGATCGAAACGTAACGAAAAGTACTTCCCGAGGCAAGAGTTTGGGTAAAACATTCCAAAACCGAAAGATCACAAATAAAGGGAAACAATTTGTAAAACAGTTTAAAATGCCATCGAGAGTTTTAATAGAAAACAATTTAGGATTACCGAATCCTTATCTTTCCAAAATCAACAGGGGTCACAGCCCAAAGGTTTTGTTTTCGTAAATATAAAACCGCCGACAATTCACAGGGCCAGAGCCCAACATCACGTGTCCTCGACGGACATAAAAATCAACAAGACATAATCGCGCACGCGCATCGCCTAGGACCGGGACGAAGCCACAAATCCCACTCGAGGCCTCGAAGGACCCTCCCGAGCTGGCTAGCGAAACAAATCGCACACATGCATCGCCTTGGGAACATGGTAATACCATTGATCCCGCCCGAGGCCTCGAAGGACCCTCCCGAGCTGGCTAGCGAAACAAATCACACACATATCACGGTTGGATCAATCGCTTGTTGCATCTTGGCCACATGATCGCATGCCATGTGCCACCGTAGATTATCTCAGGCTCTCACGGTTGGATCAATCACTTGTTGCATCCTGACCACATGATCATGTGCCATGTGTCACCATAGACCTTCAACCATATCCACACATTCACACAAATAACTTATCACATCAATAATATCCAATTAATTCACTCAATGGCAACAAACATAATGCACGACGCAATGGTCAAATCACAACGCACAAATAAGAGATAATATATACATATATATTATCAAAGCACAACTACAACACCAAGTGTATTCATAGTAATTCACGTAACCATCCACGAACACAATGTCCACAAAACACGCGCGTTTAATAGAGGGACTTTAACAAGGCTAACCGAATCTTTGAAAGTGAGATTCAAACGATCAAATAAACACAAGGAGACGATCACTAATTATCATATTCATAAAACAATAATTGTATGGACAATGTACTTGCCTCGAGTAATCACAAACGCGAAGAATCGACCGAAGTAGGTTGGCACGAACCGACCACGAACCCGCCGACTCCACCGAACGCTAACCCGCGACAATAAACTACGGACAACAATAACAACAATGAAAATGAATTCCAAAGTACGTCCCAAGGTCGCTGAATTCAAAGAACAAACGACGAAAGTTCAAGGGTTTCCCCCAAAACGGTCAAGAACGCAAATCGACCGACCAAAATATGAAAATGGAATTCCAAACCGAAATATGGATATACAATCCATAGGATATGTTTAACAATGTCATTTGACAACAATTGGTTCGTAAAAAATGGATAGAAAACGAAATCAAGAACAAAAATCCCAAAAAGTCAACTCTAGGGATTCAAGAAAAATACCTTGATTCGGTGAAGAACAATGGATTAGATGATGTTATAATCACCTAGGATACTCCAAAACACCTTGGATGGAGTAGAAATCGGCCAGGAGCCCAAGCCCTAGTCGCCCTCGTCTCAACCCGCGGAGGAAGAAGAATAAATGAAAAAAAATAAAGAGTAATGACTGCTGTCCAGTTTATATACTGGACAGCTTAGCGTGCGCTAATCCTACCTGATTAGCGTGCGCTATCGAAGCATCAGAACAAAACATTCTGCCCAAATGTACAGTTAGCGCGCGCTAGCTACAAATGTTAGCGTGCGCTAACGAAACCCTGCACTACCCAATAGCTCGGATCGCCTGGCACGGATAGCGCGCGCTATCCTTCCCCCAGCGTGCGCTACCAATGCACCCTAGCGCGCGCTATGTTACTAAATAGCGTGCGCTAACCAACGTTCTAACCCAGTCCAGTAGCCTCTGGACTGTTTCTGCACCACCCGTTAGCGCGCGCTAACGGCAACACTTAGCATGCGCAAACTTCGGCAACCTAGCACGCGCTAGACACAAAGCGTAGCGTGCGCTAACAACTCAGAGAGACAGCAACAGAACATCTCAGAAATGGGTATGACGACATACCCACAACTTTGGGAAAATTACAACATGGCCCAAAATGCCCGAAAATCACGTTACGTGATCGAATAACCAAACCGAAGTTCACAACACGTCTAATAAAGTTAAACAGAGTTACAGGAAACTAGAAACAGCAGTTTCGAATGAGATTCGCAAGAATCGAACTCAAGTGCGGAAAAGTCGCCAAAAAGCACGGAACTCAACGAAACGACACTGAAACGAACCAGGATGCCAAAAAGTGCAGAATTAATCATTCTCAGAATGACGAAACGGTCACAAGTGAGTCGTCAAAACAGACTCCCGCCGAAAAAAGAAAATTACCGAAAATCGAAAATTGCGGATATTACAGAATCCAGGTCGGAGTCTCGCCAACCGCCGTCAACGGCACCGCCACATCCGCGTCTCCAGAAATCGGCGACCTCGCGACCTCGCCGCCTTCCTCCTCGTTGCTCCAGTCGACGGGAACGTCACCCATAGACAGATCCGCCACCCCCGTGCGGTCCGGAGACACAGTCAACTCCGCCGCTGTCTCATCCCTCTGCTCCGACATCGTAAAATAGAAAAAGGGAAAAGGCTTGCCGGGAAATTCTTTCTAAAATCAGGAAAAGGACACCGGAATTTTTTCTCTCTCTTCTCTGCAACAAAAGCAAAAATGTCGGAAGGAGAAATAAAGAAGGAGAAGCCCTATATTTATAAAGAGAAGAGAACATTAAATGCCTAGCGTGTGGCACGACGATTCACACTGAACCGTCGCAAAAACTCAAGACGCGTGAACGCACTATCGAATCAAATCCGGCCACGTGTCTCCCTCATCATGACACCTAGAGCCTGGAAATTGAATCGACGCGACTCCCGAAGAGACGTCCCTTCGAAAGATCTTGTCCTCCCACAAGCCGGATCGGCCTTACTACGAAACGACTCCAGCCCCGGCCAACCCGGCACGGCCCTGGACTCGGGGGCCCTTGTTGACGGTCAATCCGTCTTGGCATCCACGTAAGCATTCGTCAGCTGAACCGGCCGATCAGAACAGCAAGCCGGATCGAGTACGAATCAAATTCTCTCCCGGGTTAGTTAGAAACCGGACCGGTCAGAGACGTCGAGGCCGAACTCGGGGACCAAGGCCGACCCGATATCCAGAATGGAAGGACCGAGCAGATCGGGGATACATGCGCTCCAACTCGAGATTACGACAAGGCCGACCAGAACGGTGGAAGACCCGAGGACCGACCCCAGTGGATAAGCATCGCTAGAAACACGCGGGACAGGCAAACAGGACAATTAATGCGTGCTGTCATATCCCTTCCCAAAGCAATCCTTATAAGCCGCCATGTGTCTGAGGCGTATTTACACTTTGACAAGTGTTTTGGGCATATTCCCCAACATCCTCCAGCTGTCATCTCTTGACTGGCCAAAATTGTCTATATATATGAGGAGTGTACAATAGAAAAGGACTTTGGAAATTTTATGGGAAAGAGATAGAGAGAGATAGAAAGAGATAGAGAGAGAAAGAGAGAAGATAAGATTTGTAATTAGCAGCCAAAAAATATAGATCGGCCCAAAATATTCAGCTCGGCTCTATATCATATTAAGGTCATTAATAATATTTAGTGATCCAATCCTTTTCATCTTTTTGTTATTTTCTACGTGGCTTCGATCCATTAGTCCAGATCAGCACACATAACGTTGATCAAATCAGACGTCAACAGATATATCCTTCCTTTCAAATAGTATGGCGTGTTTGATCTGGCACGAAATTTAATAAAATGGATTTAATTATGGTTCATAGATTGGGTAATAGTGTAAAAATTAAAAATACTATATAGGGTCGAGCCTTAAAATAGAAAGGATACAATCTTTGTGGATGCAAGGCAGAATTATCACTGTACTCTACTACTCTTTGTGGAAGGAGATAAAACTATTATTTTTAGAGCATTGTTGGAGATGCTCTCACTCCCTTAAAGATTCTTTCACAGTGAATAGAATATACTGTTGGAAATATTAGATAAAATGGAGGAAATGGGATGTTTTGAGTAGTCCATTTGAGAGGAAATTTTGAGTTGGCTCGACTACGAGTTAAAGTCGAGACTTAGTTGGAATACGTAGTACTCCGTACGAGGTTTCCAAAACATGTAAGAACACTCAAAATGATTGAGGTATGAATGAGATATAATGTTCCAAAGTGAACCCTTTAGAAATGAATTTGGGATGTTATCCCACATTGGAAAAAGAAGGGAGAAATTGTGAGTATATAAGGAGATGTGGACAAAGACATGTTCAAAATGAGACATGTGTGGATGTGTGACTAGGCGCCCCTCGCGCGCGCACACACACGCGCGCCGCCGTCCGGCCGGCTCGGGCTCGGCCTCGGCCGTTGGGCGATTTGTCTCGAAGTTATCTTTTTACTGCAACTTTATTCGGTAAAATTTTAGAGTTCCTCCAGATACCAATTTCAATCGGTATAGAGTTCCTCCAGCACACAACCTCCTCCAGTCTTCACCTAAAAATACCCGGGTGAGGGGGCTCATTTTACATACACTTCAGACGTATGAATTTAAACAGCCTATATTTTTCAGTCGATTTTCAGCCTTCTCGTTTCTTCTTCGTTTTCTTCTTCGGTCGGTGATAGTATACAGAGTTGTTCTAGTTCGTTGAGAGTGCAGCGGATCATCGGTTCACTGCATCCAGCTGTTGTTTTATCCTGGGAGGCAGACGTCATACACCGTGGTGAGGACAAATTTGCTTTAAGGACACATATATTCTGGACTCAACAGCGAATCTTTCGCTTCTTTACGTGATCGGTGAATTTCGTTTTTGCTAACAATTTTATGCAGGATTTACATAATATATATTCGATATATATATATATATATATATATATATATATATATATATATATATATATATATATATATATATATAGGGGAGCTTTATTTTCATAACTCTCTTAAGTGCGAGAACTGCGAGAACTCCTCTAAACCAATGAGATTTTTTTTAAATATTAAAAAATATTATTAATTCAAAAGGGTATTATAGTAAAATACAATTTTTATTACGGAAGATAACCCCTACTGATGATAATCCCTACTATAATAGCCCCTACTGATGATAACCCCTACTATATATATAACCCCTACTATATAGTAGGGGTTATGATCAGTAGGGGTTGTATGCATTGACATGATGTACATTATGTATTATTAGGAGTATAAAAGGCGGTTCTCGCAGTTCTCGCACTTAACAGAGTTCTGAAAATAAAGTTACAATATATATATATATATATATATATTTCTATTCTGTTCTTTTCAAAATTACTCAGACATATACAAACTTAGTTACCACAACTTTGAAGACTTATTTCATGGATTTCTACTTTTAACGCTGCGACATATTATAATAATATGTAACACTGCGGCAGATTACATATCATCCTTAGGGCTTGTTTGCTATGTGTGATTAAGGTGTATAATATATTTAAGACACCTTTATATCTTGTTTGGTATAAAATATAGGACCCTTGATAAAATTCGGGTCCGTATAAATAATACTGATTTTTGATATTACGTATCCCACCTAAGAGGTGGTATTAGGTGATATTAAACAATACTGCAACTAATAAATTCAATAAACTACCGTGATATCTATATTTTGCAGAGAATTTAATACATCGTACCAAATATGATATTAATTTCTTATATTGTATAAGGAATCTCAGTCAATCTTATCAAGCTTTATCCCATACAACCTAGCAAACGAGCCCTTAATATAATATGCATAACAACTTCAATAAGCAAGTATTATTATTATTATGGGTATTACTAAATACCGTCCTAAATTACTAGTTATCGCTCTTAAAAAACATATTTGCCCTTCATTACTATTGAACCTCTCTCTTCTCTCTCACTACTTTTCTCTCTCACTACTATCTCTCACTTCTCTCTACCCACCATCGCCGCACCACCACTGTCGTGTTGCCGCACCACCGCCGTCGTGCCGTCGCATCGCCACACTACTCTCACTTCGGTGAAATTGACGCAGGCGTCTGGAATTTCCGCCTGCAGGCGTCTGGAATTTCCGCCTGTACCATGGCGCTGGCGTAATTTCCTGACGCCTGCGTCAATTTCACCGAAGTGAGAGTAGTGTGGCGCTGACGCACGCACGGCGGTGGTGAAAGTGCCGCACACGGTGTGGTGGCTGTGATAATGGCAGGTAGAGAGAAGTGAGATACAACAGTGAGATAGAAAAATAGTGAGAGAGAATAGAGAGGTTCAATAGTAATGAAGGGCAAAAATGTGATTTTTAAGGGCGATGACTAGTAATTTATGGCGGTGTTTAGTAATCCAGATTATTAATGATATTATCATCGCCATATTACTTTTAGTGGTAGTGTAGTGGTAGATTATGTTTAGCAAAACTAGCTGATAAGATAGCTGGTAGCTAATGGTATTCAAAATCGGATACCCGGAATTTCGGATATCCGAAAATTCGGGTAGTAGAGTTTGATATCCGATATTCGAATCCGAAATTTTAGATATCCGAATATCCAGAAAAAAATAAGAATTATATTCGAAGTGTACACACATGTACACAGTTCAAAGTGACAGTGAATTGTGTCTAAATTACACACATGTACTATTCACAGTTCACTGTCACTTTGAAAAGTCATTGATAGTTTGTTTTTGATGGTTTAAAATTGCCGTTGAGTAAGACTTGTGTGTATAATAATAGTTATATTAGTTACGAACAAGTTCACAACAACAATAGGTATCAAAAAAATTCCGTAAAATATAAAAGATAAATCGAACACAAAAATTTAATGAACTTCCATGTGGTCTAAAAAAGAACAAACTAAGCTAGATCATCACTTCCCCATATCAAAGCTAGATCCTCACGAACTTTATGCAGGGAAATATATTTTTATTTAGGTCACGGACATATATGAAATATATAAAGATGAGAAGCTAATTTCTTTTTTTTCATAAGCTTGAAAAATTAGCTTATCAATCAGCTAGCTTATAAGCTAACTGATTTGAGAAGCTAGTTGTTTACGAAACGAACTTTTTTTTAGTCAATGGTCAAATAAACTCTTGAAGCTTATACGCTATTTGATAAGCTAGTGCTAAACATAGCCATAATAATAGTAGTAAAAAATCTTGTTAAGAAAAAAACAATTAAATTTTTGTACACAAGTTTTGTATTATAAATTTTTATACATTAAAACAAATATTTTTTCCTTGAGAAAATTATCAAATTGGTCCCGTATGTGGGACCAATTGGCCAAAAAAACCCATCTATCTCCGGCGGACCAAAAAACCCTACATCTCTCCCCTACTTTAGCCAATTTAGTCTTCCGTCGCCGGCCGAAGTATTTTTCGGCCACCGGAGCTGACGTGGACGACACGTGGAAAAAAAATAAAAACATAAATAATATAAAAAAATATAAAAAAATTAAAAAATCTGGAATATTAAAAAACCTAAATTTAAAAAAATTTAAAAAAATTAAAAAATTTAAAATCTAAAAAAAATTAAAAAAATATAAAAACCTAAATAATATAAAAAAATTTAAAAAAATTTAAAAAATCTAAAAAAATTTAAAGAATCTGAAAAATCGTAAAAAATTTTAAAAAAAATTAGCACCTTAGGTAATTATTTTTAATACTGAAATATTAATATAGATATATTAGAATTTTTTATTTTAATTTTAATTTTATAATTCTGAAAAGATTTTTTTTCAGAAAAAAATATCTTTTTAATTCAAAAAATTAATTTTATAATTCTGAAAAAAAAATCTTTTTAATCTTTTTAATTTCTGAAAAAAAATTATATTTTTTTTTAAATTTTATAATTCTGGAAAAAATTCTTTTTAATTTCTGAAAAAAAAATGAGAAAATTATCAAAACGATCTTTTTCAGAATCTTTTCAGAAATTAAAAAGATTCTTTTTTCATAATTATAAAATTAGAAAAAAATATAATTTTTTTTTCAGAAATTAAAAAGATTAAAAAGATTTTTTTTTCAGAATTATAAAATTAATCTTTTGAATTAAAAATATTTTTTTCTGAAAAAAAAAAATCTTTTCAGAATTAAAAAATAAATAAAAAATTCTAATATATTTATATTAATATTTCAGAATTAAAAATAATTAGCTAAGGTTCTATTATTAAATTAAATTAAAAATTAAATTTTTTTTGGATTTTTTATATTATTTAGGTTTTTATATATTTTATTAAATTTTTTTAGATTTTAAATTTTTTTTAATTTTTTTTTAAATTTTTTTAGATTTTTTAAAAAAATTTAAATTTAGGTTTTTTAATATTACAGATTTTTTAATTTTTTTTAGATTTTTTTATATTATTTAGGTTTTTATATATTTTTTTTTGCCACGTCTCGTCCACGCGTCCTCGGTGGCGGAAAATACTCCACAATGAGGACTAAATTGACTAAAGTAGGGGGAGATGTGGGGTTTTTTGATCTGCCGGAGACAGATGGGATTTTTTGGCCAATTAGTCCCACATACTGGACCAATTTAATAATTTTCTCTTTTTTCCTTATATTCTCAAATATGACTGTTTTTGGAGTTTTTGACCAAACTAGTGTTATTGAAAAAAGTATTTACCATAATAGTGTAGTTCCAAAAATATTTACCATAATAGTGTATTTTTCAATTTTTTTCAATTTTCAGCATTTCATCGTTTTTTATGTTTATGTTTGAGTAAAATTTTTTTTTTAAGAAAATTCAGAACTTTTATTGGAACTTCTAAAAAATCAGAAAAAAATCGGAACTTTTATTTTTTAAGAAAAAATTATAATAATATTAAAAAGCAGAATTTTTCATTTAAAATTCAAAAATAAAAAGTAAAAAATAAAAAAAAAATCTGGAATATTTAAAAAATATGCAAAAAAATCGAAACTTTTATTTTTTTAATAAAAAAATATATGGAAAAATATTAAAAAGCAGAATTTTTTATTTAAAATTCAAATAAAAAGTAAAAAATAAAAAAAATCTGGAAAATTTAAAAAATATGCAAAAAATCGAAACTTTTATTTTTTTAAGAAAAAATATATGGAATAATATTAAAAAAACAGAATTTTTTATTTAAAATTCAAAAATAAAAGTAAAAAATAAAAATAATCTGGAACTTTTATTTTTTAAGATATTAATAATAATCATAAATAATATTAAAATAATAAAAAATTATTTAAAATAATCTTAAATAAAAGTTCCAAATAAAAGTTCCAGATTATATAAAAGTTCCAGATGAATAAAAAATAAAAAGTTCCAGATATTAATAAAAGTTCTAGATATTAATAAAAATCTAAAAAATAATCTTAAGAAAATTATAATAATATTAAAAAGCAGAATTTTTATTTAAAATTCAAAAATAAAAAGTAAAAATAAAAATAACTGGAACTTTTATTTTTAAGATATTAATAATAATCTTAAATAATCTTAAAATAATAAAAAATTCTGCTTTTTAATATTATTCCATATATTTTTTCTTAAAAAAATAAAAGTTTCGATTTTTTGCATATTTTTTAAATTTTCCAGATTTTTTTTATTTTTTACTTTTTATTTGAATTTTAAATAAAAAATTCTGCTTTTTAATATTTTTCCATATATTATTTTCTTAAAAAAATAAAGTTTCGATTTTTTGCATATTTTTTAAATTTTCCAGATTTTTTTTATTTTTTACTTTTTATTTTTGAATTTTAAATAAAAAATTCTGCTTTTTAATATTATTATAATTTTTTTCTTAAAAAATAAAAGTTCCGATTTTTTTCTGATTTTTTAAAAGTTTCATGTTTCAATAAAAGTTCTGAATTTTCTTAAAAAAAAAAATTTACTCAAACATAAACATAAAAAATGATGAAATGCTGAAAATTGAAAAATACACTATTATGGTAAATATTTTTGGAACTACACTATTATGATAAATACTTTTTTCAATAACACTAATTTGGTCAAAAACTCATGTTTTTGTTTGATGCAACAAATCACATTATTGTAGGCAAACCAACTAGGGGTACAATTTTCCCAAATTTTATACTTATAGTAACAAACTTTTTTTTGTAACATTTAGTGATATGAACTTGTTTCCGTCCAACCAAGTAGGGTATCTGTGAAAATCTGTCAGTTAAATCTAACGGACTTGCTAATCTGTCTGTTAAGTAACACGTGTCACTTTTTGTTTGGTCTACATAATATTAAGATAATATATAAAAGCCTAAGAAATCGAAAAAATATAAAATCTGGATTTTTTTTTTTAAAAAAATCAAACTTTTTTTTAAATATGGAATATTAATATTAAAAATCGAATGTTTTTATTTAAAGTTCAAGAATAAAAAATTAAAAAATAAAAAAATATGGATCTGATTTATAAATTGTTTTTTAAAAAAAAACTGTAATATTATTTTTCATAAATAAATAAAACTGGATTATTATCTTTTTTAAAAAAACTGCCAGTTTTTGTTTTTGAATTTTTTTTTTTGCTTTACATAAAATTTTTTTTTATTTTAAAAAATAAACTACAAAACAGATTAAAGAATAATAAAACATTCAATTTCTAAAAAAAAATTATTTCTTATTCTCGAACTTTAAATAAAAACATATGGTTTTTAATGTTAATATTCTAAATTTTTTTTAAAAAGACTAAATTTTGTTAAAAAAAATCCAGATTTATAATTTTTTATATTTTTTAGATTTTTATTTTTTTATTATTTGTTTATTATTATGTGCACCAATCAGAAGGTGACTCGTGTCACTTAAGGGACAGGTCAGCAAGTCCGTTAGATTTAACATACGAATTTTCATGGATACCTAACTTGGTTGGACGGAAACAAGTTTATACCCTAAATGATACAAAAAAAATTATTACCACAAGTGCAAAATTTGGGAAAGTTCATATCCATAAATGATAATTTGGCTCATTATTGTACAAAATAAAAAAGAACCAGTGAGTTATTGAATTTGTTAACGAGTAATGTTATTACTAATTTAAAAAAGAAAGAACAAAACTGAAAATCAAAAATTTATTAGGACACTTACTTTGGATGATCAATAAGATGACCTTACCAAACAGATTTATTTGATAAGACTAAATGAAATATAGTCAAATAAATTAGTTTTGTCTAAATTAGTCATTCGAAAATAGTATCCTTACCTGACCCAACCTCCTGCAAATCACATGATGGAACACCTCTTTACATGACGAGTCAGGACGGAATAGTATGAATCGCGTCAAAGTTGTCGTGCTTCTCGACATCAAAGTGAAACCATGTTTCCCAATCAAATAGAAGTTCCTGCACCCCTAAAATTAAATCTTAAAACAAAAATGAAATTGGTATTGATATTGATATTGATAAATCTATATGTTCTAGCCACGAAGTTGATATTGATATTACAAAATAAAATTTAAAAATGAGCAAACGAGAAATATAAAATCAAAAGACCAATAGATTTTTATAAATGTGCTGAGTAACACACACATATTTACTTTCTTGTCCGTACTGAATTGGATCGAAGTAATCCATATAGAATTATTGACAACGAGTTAACTATTAAATCTTGAATTTAATCATGAGGCACACTTCTGTTAAATTGTCTGGTTGTATCACATAATTCAATAAGAATACTTTTTAGCATTATGATACCTTATAAATTGCAAATAGTTATGCAACTTGTAAAATATAATTCCTAATACCGACTAATATTAAGAATATCATTTGTCGAACCGTCTTATACAATCAAATGGCCTCGTACAAGTAATTCTCTATAACCAATCATATACGAACTAAACCTAGTCGACCTTTTCTTTTGGTACACAAAATGATGCAATATGGTGTGATTCCAAGAATTGTAGAAAATGAAGATTTAATAATCATTTATTTTATTTTAATCTGGGTTACGACCGGGGCCGGCTCGATCGGGAACGAGTCTAGTACTTTTCTAGGGCCTTCACTATTCGGGGGCAATGTACAACCATAGAGTTTAGACCGGCCTCTTTATCCGATTGTTGGCTAAAGCCCACAAAGGGGCAGCTACCTGAAACTAAATCTCTATTACAAAGAATTTGATTGGCCGTTAGTTTATTTTCATTATTTTGTACTTTAATATTATTTGAATTTTCCGAATTATTTTAATTTATTTTCACAGTTTTGTAATTTAAAATTTTGCTTTGATGAAAAACAGTAAAATAATTATATTAATGCTCAATCACATAAAAAATTATATTAATAAAAAAAGATGGGCAAAATATGTTCTAATGAAATTTAATGATCGTGAATTAAAGATCGTATGATCTTAAAATAATAATTATGATAATAATAAAAATGATTGAACGAACAAATGATCGACCCACATTTATAGCTTCTTTCTAGAAAAAATCACACTATCTAATATATTTTATAAAAATCTATACTTCTATTAAAAGAGAGTCATGACACATGTCACTTTGTAAGTTTTTTGATTTTTTATTTTAAAATAAAGTTTATATATAGAGATGTATTCTTAAATTTCTAAAAAAAAAAAAAATTCTAGATATGTATTGTGGGAGTTTTATTCCACAATTTACACTCATCTACCAATTAAAAAAAATCATTCCTTTATTTTTTTAGCTTAAAATTTAAATGTTTATAATTTTTTAAATCAACTTTATTTTTAATTAAAAATATATCAAATTAATTTTTATTTTACAATTTTCAACTAGACATCCATATGAATATAATAAATTTGATGGATTTACAATAATGACCGATTGCAAAAATAAATTATATTAGGAAAAATATGAATATTTATTTTCAGTAAAATTAATTGATGCAAAATAAAAATATATTAACTCATTTATTGCTTACATAAAAAACAAATTATGATATTTATTTAATTATAATAACTAAAAATAATAAAACATACACTCCACACACACATATATTAAGACTTAATCACATATTACTTTCATCCCCAAAATTTGTTCCTACTTTTTTTCGGTATGTCCAAGAAATTTGTTCATGTAACGGACACTAATTGACTTAACACTCCGCTAATGTGGTACTCTTTCTTGAATTATATTACACCCCATAATACACTCAATAAGACTTTTATTAGTATTATGCTAATATGATTCTCATGTAGAAAATCATCAAAAATAAATTTAGAGATCGAGAAATTATTTTTTAATAAGAGAATATCATATCCGGTGCATCGCACCGGAGAACATCTAGTATTACTAAAATATCATACTACAAAAATAATTACAAAAATCACGACTTCGGTGGGTAATTAAATACTATATATCGAGTAATAAAACTGCTATCGAGTATCTAAATGCAATATACTTCAGTGGGATTGAGGTGTTGGAAATCGAATAACTGATATCCAAATGTGTTGTTTCAGATAATCAAATTACTAATTACAAATATTCAATACAGTAATTTTATAACTTTTTTATACTAAATTTGTATAATTAATTTATAAATATTGTTTTGATATATAAAGAACCCTTCTTAATATTATCCATTTCTTTCTAATTTTCCAGTACTGTTGTACAGTTTTTCCCATGCGGTTAGAGTGCAAGTTTTTTACCTTTTTCACATTGGGTTAGTTTAATTATTACGAACGATTTTTTTTAATATTTTCTTTTCAACGCATGCGGTCCAAGACCAAACATAAGGCAAGAACAATACCCACGCAACCAAACATGATCGAATCATTGAACCGTGTTAACTACTCGGTTCGTGCGTTGTGTGGGAGTATTTTACTTATGTGAAATCTATAATGCACGTATTCTTCAAAATTGGGCAGTATGCAGTATCGGATCTGCGTGCGCCATGCCACAAGGTGCGGTCGCGTGGGATTCGACGGGATTCGCCACGTGGCGAATCCGTGCAAAAAAAAAAAAATTGACTCGCGTATTCCGGCACGATACGCGAGTCCGAATTTTTATGTTTTTTTTTTTTTTTTAGATTTTTATAATTTTTAGAAAGTAAATCAAATAAATTAAAATACAAAAAGTAAATCATTTAATAAGTAATTACTTTTACCTTTAGCAGATTCACTGACAACATTAGAAAGCTCACGCTCAAAGCCATTTTGAATTGTTTTTTGTATGACTTGTTTTATATATTTGAATTGATTTTATGGTGATATTTGAATTGTTGTTTTTTATATTTAACAAGTGTTATATATAATAAAATATAAAATAAATAGACGTATCCTTGCCGTATCGCACCCTAACATTTTCAAAAAACCGTATCACCGCACCCGTATCTGCCCGCACCCGCACCCGCCCCCGCACCTGTGCAACATAGTGTGAAATGTACCAATTAAAATAATGGCAGTAAGAATAATGGATTTAAATAAATAAATTATAATGTCATCCGTAGTGAATTCTTACAGGGTAATAGTTTTTTTTTTTTTTAAAGATAATCTTCGTAAATGCTCTAAGGGGGTGGCAATGGTCATCGGCATGGTTCGGTTTGAGGTGATGCCGAGCGGCAACACCATTGCCCCCAAATCGGCATGGAGAATTCGGCAAACATTGTCGTTGAGGCATGGGATATGGGGGAAAGGATTATAACTGTTGAACGGTTTAATTTTTGAATGTTGGATACTTTTTTGAACATTGGGCGATTAAAAAAAATTCCTTTATAAATATTATTTCCAATTCCCATTTTTAACCATTACCAATTCACATTACCACTTCTTTCCAACTCTCATATTTTTAAAAAAATTAAAGCATGGATCCAAAGAAATCAAAAGGTGTTTCAACCTCATCCAAAGGTCGTGGACGGGTCTCTCGATCACAACCCGTTCGACCGCAAGTTCAATCACAACTCGTTCGTTTGCAAGTTCAATCACAACCCGCTCCCTACTATCCCCAAATGAGTCCGCAATCCTACTATCCCCTCCACCGGTGAATCCACCATTCCATCAACGCCAATATTATCCCAAACCTCCACCGATGAATCCAAGCCAATACACGATGTCAATGACAAGTGAATTCGACCCGTTCAATGACTTCTGTGACGGTCCTTCGCGGCGTGAACCAAGTGTCGAACGAGAACTACCACTATATGATTACGAGGATGATGAAATTGATTTTGTTCCCGAAACGCAACAACAAAATCCAATCGGTATACTTTTTTTTCTAATGTATTTGTTATAATTTATTTATTATATTATTATTTGCTATACTTGTTATAATTTTATTTGTTATAATTTATTTGTTATACTATTATTTGATATACGATGTAGGAGGTCAAACACAAAATGATGAAGATGTTCAAGAAGTTCAAGAAAACTACGATGTCCGAAAACGAAAACAATGGAATAAAGCGGAAAAAAAATTGGACGTCGGCCGAAGAGGTGGCTTTGGCAAAAGCGTGGATTCATATCTCGACATGTCCAAAAGTCGGGAATGAACAAAGTAGAGATAGTTTTTGGAAAAGAATTCTAGATCATTTCAAGGAAAACGTGAAAGATACTACTCGAAGTCATCATAGCTTGAACACAAAGTGGCAAAATATGAATGCCGCCATGAGTGTCTTTAACGGGCTATTCATCCAACAAGTAATTTTTAAAATTCTATACTTGTATTAATTTATATACTTGTATTAATTTAGACTTCTTACTTTTATAATTGTAGAAGCGTCTTCGTGAGAGTGAGTGTAGCGATGTTAACATCATTAAAAATGCCTTGGTCGATTATAATAAGAAAACAAAGGGCAAGTCTTTTAGTCATATTGAATCATGGGAGGTTGTTAGGCAAGAAGACAAATGATTGGAACAACCATGTGTGGGTCAAGCATTTTCGTCTAATTCCGACAAACGAAGAAAGTCGTCGGAGTCTAGCTACTACGAGTCGGGAAGCAATGACAATGTTGAGATTGTTATTCCGGATCTGAATGACGACACAACTCCTACACGGAAAAGAAAAGGCAAAAAGACCGATAGCGAGTCGTCATTACAAAGGAAAGTGTTGTTGCGAGCTTCGACACCTACACGGCAAGGAAAACGCAACTATTGGAGACGGTGGTGGAGAAAAAACTTGCAAATGATGAATTGGCTGAAAAGTTGTTGGCGGCACAAATTCGTAGTGTTGAAGAAAAGGCTTTGTTTCGGGCGATGAAGTTCTATAACCAACCGCACGATCACATAACCGATCCGAATATGCTAGCGTTCACTCTTGACAAAAAACGTGAGCTCGCGGAGAAATATGGATGGAGTTGCGATTTTTAGATATGTATTCTAGATGACTAGTGATTTCTTTTTTTTTTATGTATTATGTAATTTTCTTTTAATTATTAATGAAATATTATGTTTTTATTAAATTGTTTAATATAATTATGAATATAAAAAATAAAAAAATAAAATTTGGTGAGGCATAGGATCATGGTTGTCACTAAAAAGGTATGGTGAGGCATGAGAGAGGCATGAATGAGGTGGAATGATATTATTGGTGGGTGGTGAGGCATGGGAGAGGCATGGGATCATGACTGCCACCACCCTAAATTCTTTCTTATTTGATCTTCTCGATATTTTACAGTTTCATAATATGGGTGTAATCTTGTCATACTTGTCCCTGATTTAGTTCTCCTTTTGGAAATATTTTTTTTTGGGGATTTGGATACTTCTTTATCTGCCACGCTATTTTACAGTGAATGAGACTGTGAAAGAAGTGTTAGAAAATTCTTCAAAGTTAAAGACGTCGAGGCTTGAATCACGCATGGAAGCGCTTTCCTTATAGTATTTCTTGCACCCCGAAATGTGTCTTAAGGTCACAAACAAGAATACCGCAGGATACGACAAGCCTTAATTTCGGACTGCACTAAGACAAAGTGAAATCCGAAAATAGGCAAGAATAATTTTTCTGGATAATAAGTATTCAAGAAAAGAGAATAGGTGATTCGAAAATCTGTATATACTTATGAAACCGAACTGGGTTTTATAAATAAATCATACCTATTCGCGAAAGGGAGCACCATTTCGTTCAAACGACACGACCGTTGGCCAAACAACCGTTCGTTTCGAAATGAGATGACTTTTCATTTAAGCAGCAAAATAACCACCAAATGAAGAGGCATGACTTTTCATTTAAGCAGCAAAAATAACCACCAATTGAAGAGGCACAACCGTTGGCGAGAAACCCGCGGACCGCGCCGGACTCGCCACGAGCCCACGTGACCGGCGTGCCGAAGTGCGCCTACGAAGCGCCACTAAAGCCTCTAAGCCCGAGCCCGAGCCGGAGCCGGACGTCGTTGTCGCCGGTGGCAACACCGGCGAGCGGCGATGTGAGAGTGAAAATTGGCATAGATTTGCCACCTCACCTCCACCTCACATCCACATGGCACTACCACATGTTATTAATGGTTATTTAATTGCTCACACTTATAAGGTGCTCATTTCCTTTGTTTTTGTTCTATGTGGGATTCTTTTCCACTCACAAAATACACTATTTTGTCTTTTAATGAACAATCAAATAAAAGCTTTACAAAATTAAATCTCTATTTAATTTTCTAGCTTTTTCCAACAATCTCCCACTTGTTCAGAAAAGACAAAATAGAATCCAGAAGAAAAAACAAAGAGTGTTAGTACAGATAAGTATATTTCGATTTGAACTAATCCTTAGTATAAGCAACACAAGACTTTATCGAAAAATTAGGTAGCTAGGCTTTGAACCTATTTTTCTTGTGATAAAGTCGGTATTACTCAACACACACTCTTTAGTGTTCTTTGCCTACATATCACGCTTAGCACCGTTAATGACCATGTGCTCATCCTGTCTCGTGAATTTTTCATGAGAGAAACTCCAACTCTCACTTTGGGACGGCACCATCCTTAAATTCACATAGGTGAAGTTCTTACAGATCTCTCAAGTACTTACGTATACTTGTCCTCATGATCGAACTTCATTAAGAGTTAAGAAAAACTCAACCTCCAATAGTAATGTGACCAACATTATTGTATAATGTTGTGAACATCCAAATCAATGACTTGTTCTTACCCATTGAACCTAATGTTAGTCAATTCTTAACGTTAGGTTGGGTTGCCATCATAGTCGGATCACTACTCAAGGAGTTTAAGACCCATCCCTCTCGAGGTCGATTTCACCAAATCTCTAGCAAGAGGTTTTGTGAATGGATCAAAGAATGTTAAAGATTGATCTCACATATGTGAGCGAAATGATTCCATCTTTGATCAATTTCCTCACATAGTTATGTCTAAGACTAATATGTCTAGACTTTCCATTATACACTTCACTGTATGCTCTTGCTAAAGTTGATTGACTATCACAATGTATCGACACGGTTGATATATTGTCTTTAGCCAATGGAACTTCTAAAAGAAGATCCCTTAACCATTCAGCCTCTTGACCTGCGGAAGCTAGAGCCACGAACTCTGATTCCATGGTCGAATGAGTAATACACGTTTGTTTCTTTGATTTCCAAGAAACTGCTCCTCCGGCAAGTGTAAATACCCATCCTGTCGTAGATTTGTTATCTCCGACACTTGATATCCAACTTGCATCAGTATATCCTTCTAGTACGGCAGGAAACTGACCGTATTGAAGTCCAAGATTTTTTTTTTAAAAGAAATCCAAAAATTCTTCTAATGGCCTTCCAATGCTCGGCACTTGGATTGCTAGTAAATCTACTCATTTTACTAACGGCGAATGCTATGTCTGGTCGAGTACATTGCATCAAGTACATAAGACAACCAATAACACTAGCATATTCCAATTGGGCCACAGCTCTTCCATCATTCTTTTCAAGTTTTACACTGGGATCAAAAGGGGTGTTCACCTCCTTGAATTTTAAATGTTTGAACTTGTCAAGCACTTTTTCAACATAGTGTGATTGACTAAGTTCATAACCCCCACTAGTTCTACGAACCTTGATACCTAAAATAGTATCAACTTGTCCAAGATCTTTCATTTTGAAAGTGGAAGATAGAAACCTCTTCGTTTTTAATATTCCTTCCATCTCGTTGCTAATGATCAACATATCATCAACATAGAGACATAGGAAGATCACAACGTTACCACGGACTTTTGTGTACAAACACTTGTCACAAACGTTAGGAATAAATCCATTCGAAAGTATGACCGAGTCAAACTTTTGATGCCATTGTTTGGGTGCTTGTTTTAATCCATATAAGGATTTGACAAGTTTACAAACTTTTTGTTCATTACCCGGAAGCACATAGCCTTCCGGCTGCTCCATGTAAATCTCCTCATCGAGATCTCCATCTAGAAATGCTGTTTTGACATCCATTTGATGAACATTTAGGTTATATAAAGAAGCCAAGGCGAACAGTGCTCTAATTGTTGTTGTTCTTGCTACCGGTGCATATGTGTCAAAATAATCGATTCCTTCCCGTTGTCGAAATCCTTTGGCTACCAATCTAGCCTTGTAAGCGTTAAGAGTGCCATCTTTGTATTTCTTTCGAAACACCCACTTACATCCAATGGGTCTCGACCCTTTGGGTAGATCGACAATCTCCCAAGTGTGATTTGCCATAATAGAATCCATTTCATCTTGGATAGCATCCTTCCAAAAAGTGGAGTCCCGAGAAGCCACTGCTTCATTATAAGTCTTAGGATTATCTTCAACAAGAAGAATAATCGGAATCTTTCGGGCAAAATTCTCTCTATTTCCTTCTACTATGTAAAAAGAAATAAGTTGAGAATCTATTTCATGAGGTCCCAAATCCTTAGTCTTACGGACTCTCTTGCTAATCCGAGGTTCTGGTTGTTCTACAACAACCCTATAAGAACTCTCCTCTCGAGGTTCTTCATTTGTGGAATTTTGAGATTCCTTTTCCTTAGAATTAGAGTTTTCAAAGAATTCCACGTCTCGGAATTCTACTATGACATTAGATTCTAAATTTAGAAGTCTATATGCATTGCTATTCGTAGCATAGCCAATAAAAGCACTTCGTATCCCTCGAGGACCCAACTTGGTCCTTTTAGGATCCATGTTTTTATAGTAGGCTAAGCACCCACACACTTTGAAATACCCAATATTCGGCTTTCGCCCTTTCCATACCTCATACGGAGAAATTTGGGTTTTCTTTAAAGGTATACGATTTAAAATATGACATGCAGAAAATAAAGCTTCACCCCACAAACTAAAAGGTAATTCAGAATGCATTAACATGGCATTTATCATCTCTTGAAGTGTTCTATTTTTACGTTCGGCTAAACCATTTTGTTGTGGTGTACGTGGTGCGGAACACTCGTGAACAATACCATTTTCTTCACAAAAGGCATTGAAATCACTAGAAAAAATTTTCACCACCTCTATCGCTTCTAAGAATTTTAATTTTAGTTCCTAATTGATTTTCAACTTCAACCTTGTACATCTTAAAAGCATTAAAAGTATCATCTTTATGTTTTAATAAATACACATATGTAAATCTAGAGCAATCATCAATAAAGGTAATAAAATACTTATTACCCCCACGGGTTAACATCCCATTGAATTCACATAAATCAGAATGTATAAGATCTAACAATTTAGAGTTTCTCTCTACACTATAAAAGGGTTTCTTTATCATTTTAGATTTCACACATATTTCACATTTATCTAATTTATCAGATTTGCACGAAATTAAACCACATTTAATTAATCTTTTCATAGTACTAAATCCTATATGTGCTAATCTACTATGCCATAAAGAAACGGAATCAATCATATAAGCAGAAGGAGAAATCTTATTAATAACATTGTCAACAGTACATAATTTGACCATCCCTTCACTGGAGTAGCCCTTTCCAACAAATACACCATTACGGGTCAAGATAAGCTTTCCCGACTCATACACAGATTTGATCCCCGGTTTACCTAAGAGATCACCACTAACAAGGTTCCTATTCATTTCCGGAACATGGAGAACATTGGTCAAAGTGACCTTCTTTCCGGATGTGAAATTGAGTTCCACGTTTCCGATGCCGACGACCTTTGAGCGTTGCTCGTTTCCCATCTGAACTTCTTGTCCTCCGTCGACTTCAGAATAGGTGTTGAAAGCAGTCCTATCATAGGATACGTGGACGGTAGCACAAGTGTCGTACCACCACCCTTGAATCTTTCCCTTGACCACCATAATTTCGCTCACCATAGCGATTATGTTCCCATCGGTCATAGTGGCGTCGACTTCCTTTTCCGCCGTCTTACGGAGTCGACAGTCTCTAGCATAGTGACCGGGTTTGCCACACACATAGCAGCCCCCGTTGGATCCCTTGGACACGGACTTGTTGCCGGACTTGAATTTGCTGGAATGCTTGAATTTCTTTGAATCCATTTTGGGACCCGAAGAACTTCCTTTTTCATTCCACTTTCTCTTGCCTTTCGCGCTCACCGCGTTGGCTTTGAAAGTACCGGTATCCGTCGTCTTCTCTCTCATCCTCGATTCCTCCTCGATTCGAAGATGTTTCTGGATTTGTTCCAAAGAGAAGTCCTCGGTATTGTGAAGAAGTTTCTTCCGGTAGCTTTTCCAGGAATTGGGCAACTTCGCAATAATTGCACCAACTTGGAAAGTCTCCGGAATATCAATCTTCACAGCCCTCAATTTGTTGACAATAACTTGCAATTCATGTACTTGAGCAAGTATGGGCTTATCATCAAACATCTTAAAATCGAAGTAACTAGAGACAAGGAACTTTTTGGTACCTTCTTCTTCGGCCTTGAATTTGTACTCGAGTGCCTTCCAAATCTCCATAGCTGATGGATTGTCGGTGTAGAGATCGTAGAGACGGTCGGAGAGAGTGTTCAAAATATGGCCACTGTAATACCCGTACTTTTATTGACTGTTTGACTCTGTCATCCTCCTTATTTTTGTCGCTCTGTAAATGCTTGGAGATGTGGTTAATATTGTTATTGAGTTTCGTATCTCGTTTGGTTCTTTATCATGTCGTTTAGACCTTGCGGAAATGTTACGTACCGGTATATAGCGCACGCCAAAGCCTAGGCTAACGCACGCTAATTCACTTGATTAGCGACGCTAGCTTCGAACCGTAACGCGCTAAGGGGGCGATCAGTCGAACAAGACTGCATCGCTCTGATCGGGCGGATTAACGCACGCTAGGAGTTCGTTAGCGCGCGCTATTAGTGGTGAGTAGCGCACGCTAACATCCGTCCGTAGCGCACGCTAATGTCCGGCCGGCAGAGGCGTGAGGTTGTCGTTTCGACTATCAAGTAGCGCACGCTATGCTTCGCTAGCGCACGCTAAAATCGCATGTAGCGCACGCTAAGGCATAATGGTAGCGCACGCTAATGTTTTGGTCAGTAGAAGCAGTGGAGTTTCAGACTTTCTGGACTAGCAGGTAGCGCACGCTAGGCAGCGGCTAGCGTACGCTATTGATCGGCCAAAAACTTATCCTAAAAATAGGAGTTCTTGAGTCGCTCGCAAATATATACGAGGTAGAAGTAGTTTGTGGTAAGTTCTACCAAGGTCTTTTCTCTCGAGGATTGTCCAACAGGGCTTCGTATAATTTTTTGTTACAAATTGCGAGAAATAAATACTAAAATAGATTATTGAGTTTTTAAATATTAATTAAATTAAAATGCACTATTTTTAATTTAAACTATTTTTTAATAAGACTAGTTTATATAAGACTATTTTTATACTAGACTATTTATATTAAGACTATTTATACTAGACTATTTATACTAAACTATTTATATTAAGACTATTTATACTAGACTATTTATACTAGACTATTTATATTAAGACTATTTTTATACTAGACTATTTATATTAAGAGTATTTTTATACTAGACTATTTTTAACTAGTGAAAATGAATATAATTAAAATGAGTTGGAAATTTATAAAATCTAGGGGATTACGGGTTCATTAAATTAGGAATTTAATTAAGTATAGGAATTGATTTATATGGATATAAAAGAAAAAATGAATGTTTATCGAGTAATCAACTTTTCACCTCCGTACTTTCGTAATCAAAGATGTCTTAATTTGTCACTTTTTAAGATGTTGATAACAAGATTAACACTTGATAGATTGAAAAGATGTGTTTCCAATACACTTAACAATCAATCAAGGAGGTTTCACTAGTAGAAATAGAATATGATCAATCTCTATTTAAACCAATTAGTCCTTTCATTTCTCTAACTTGACTATTTTTAGGATAAACGATCGTTCATCGAGTAATCAACTTTTCACCTCCGTACTTTCGTAATCAAAGATGTCTTAACCACTTTCGCAATCTTAAGATGTTGATAACAAGATTAACATTTGATAGATTGAAAAGATATGTTTCCAATTCACTCAACAATCAATCAAGAAGGTTTCATTAGTAAAAATAGGATATGATCAATCTCTATTTAAACCAATTAGTCCTAAAAATAGTTTAAATCAATCAAATACTCAATATATAACCTAATAGAAATCCCCCTTCCCTAGGAAGAAAGATTAGCTACTCATTGGTTTATACATACTAAAATTATAATAGAAATAATTGATATATATAATATATATATAGAAACTTTTAATTACTAGAACTTAATGACAATAGATAAAACTTACTTGAATATGATGAATCAAAGTGCAAGAAACAAACTTCAAAATATAACTTCAAACTTGTTTAAAGGTTACAAGCTTACAAAATTTGAAAGTAAAACACTAAGTAAAATACTAAGTGCTTATTGATCAAGCACTTTTCAATTACAAACTAAATGAAAGAAAAACTTCAAACTAAAAATAAAATACAAACTAAAATTGAAAGTTCTAAGGAAAATATATTGCTAAAGGAAAGGAGTATTTCTTAGCAAGAAGTTGAGGATTTCTTGGTAAGAATGTGGGTTGGGATTTTGCAATGGATGAACATGTCCTTTTATAGGTGATTTTCAAGAATACAATTGATTATTTAATTCAAAATATCTATTGTAATATCATTTTTAATTCTTTGTTCACACTTCACCCATGTCTTTGAATTTTCAGATTTTTGACCAAAAAATATCTTGTGGTTGATTTCACAAGTTGGTCAAAAGTGGACTAATTTTGCATGGCATCTGTGAAAAGCGGCGATGAAAACGGCTCGGTTGCCCCGTGTTGTGCGCCGTTTTGTGCCGACTCGGTCTCTTCCGGAATACGCGAGGACACGGCGCTAAATGCCGGCCGTGTGAAACGCCCAAGACACGGCCTTTGTTGCGCCGTATGTGAAACGGCCGGCTGTAACACGGTCCATTTTGCGCCGCTTTGTATGGTCGCTTGTCTGGAAAAATTCCCGCCGTTGGATTTGATCTTGTTTTCCGTCCTTTTTGATGCTTCATGTCGAATCAGAAATAACCATTTTTAGCTCATGTTTGGACATATCTCGTAAAATATATATTTTTAATCACAAATCAAGATAATTATGCCGGAAAAATGAATATTTTGTATATGAATTTTAGATCAATTATGCACTAATCAAATACCCCACACTTAAATTCTTGCTAGTCCCGAGCAAGACTCTTTATTAATCACACACAAAATAAAAATTAAAATAAGACATAAAATAAAAAATAAAAAATAATACACACAAATTTAAGAAAAATAATTATATATAAAGATAAAAAGAGATCAAAATGCCATTAATACACAATAACCAAGTTTATACAAGAGATAGAAATGAATCAAGATTCAAAATAAATCTACTAACGATTTTGAAGTTAAAACACGCTTTTATTTTTGTAATTCCAAAATACAAGGTTTTCCACCCAAAAGGTTGATTATTTCTTTCCCACTCGTGACTTCACACGACTCCCTTTAATGGTTGCTCTCGATCACTCGTTTATTTTTCGACTCAATATGAAGAAGAATTTCATCGGCGTCATCAAATATTGTGATTTTCACAAAATTGAGTGTATTGAAATTCACCGCTAATTAATTCAAATCGCTCATAAACTACATCCCTTTTAGTGATAGCTTTCACACGTTATTTGCTAACGTGTAGCTCTTTTCACTAACACAATTTCTATCTCATTATTTTTCTTTCGTAAAAGGTGATAGCTTTCACACCGTTATTTGCTAACGTGTAGCTCTTTTCACCAATTTTTCGAGACGGCAGCTACGCACCAACAATGGTTAGTCCTTTATTTTTCGCAAAATTTAAGACTTCCAAAATTAGGCATTGTTCCGCTCAACACTTCTCCTTTTCGTCATTTATTTTTTTAGGTGATAGCTTTCACACCGTTATTTGCTAACGTGTAGCTCTTTTCACCAATGACTCCTTTTTTTTTTAGGGAATAGAATTTTTGCAGAAAATCATTTATTAGTTAAGCATGAAAAATCAAAAACTCCACAAATTAAGTAAATTTCAGTTTTATTTTTCATCAACCAATTGATTCTTCTTTTCTCAAGGTAACGAATGACTCGATTTTATATGATAATTACAAGGCTTGGAAAGAGAGATTAAGGCTCAAAATTTTGGAATATACAATTTTTTTACCGGTTAAAACAATTTTAGAAGCTTGTATATAGCTAATTTATTGGTGTTTATGGCCAGATCTAGAAATCTCACAAATCAAAATACTATAAATATATATATAATAAAAAAAAAAAATTTAAGGCAAATAACCAAATCAATCAAAACACACCAAAATTATTAAACAAACCACGCCAAAATTACAACACACCAAAATACTAAAACAAACCACCCCCAAAATTGAAAATAAAACTGTCCTCAGTTTATAAAATAAAAAATAAAAATCAATGCGTAAAAGGTAATACTCCTGTTAAGAAAGTTGATGTCTGAGCCTAACGCCTTTTAGAATCTGCAAGAGAATAAATATACGAGGCACACACAAAAGAAAATAAAATATACTCGTAAGTATAACATAATTTTTTAGATGCGCATCAAGAAAGTCCGAAGAGTCACCTTACGCTGCCATCAAAGTTTTTATAAAAGCAAAACACGAAATAAAAATTACAGCAATACATAAATCGCGAATAGATGCGCGTCAAGAGATCAAGAAGAAACTCCTTAAGCCGCCATCATTTAGCACGATTATTACACACGGCGAAAGTAAAAATACAAGAGGTCCGTCATGGGTTATCAAAGGGAGAGGAATGAATCCACTTTTCGTTTTCTCACCGTAAAATCTTCTACCTGCATAATTTTAGCTAGAGCCGGATCTCGTTGAGGAACAAATTCATTCAGCTTTTGATTAGTTCTTGGTGTGGTTGCAACGACTATGATTCGCTTAGCACGCTGAAATAAAACCCTTTTCGGCAGAGTAGTCGATGAAAGACAAGAAACCATCAAAGAAACCATTGACATTAAGCACTCCTATTGGTTTTGATGAACATTTAGCCGGCCTGTAACCACATGAAAAAGTTCCTCAAGGGTGCCAAAACCACCGGAAGGGCGATAAAGGCGCCTTAATTATTTATCATGTGAGTTATGCGATCTTGCATATTCACAGATCTAAACTCATCTCCAATAGTTGACCGGTGATTTTACTTTCACCAGAGGTTTTGGGATTACTCCCAATACTCTTACTCCTTCCATATAGGCGAAAGCACTCGTCCCATTAATCCTAGACTTCCTCCTCCGTAAACTACATGAATGCATTTTTCTCCTAAGGTACGACCTAAGTCGTGGGCCGCTTGAAGCATGCCTCTTTTCCAACTAGATCCACCAAAAATGCAGATGTGTAAAATTTTTTGTGGAAGATGATGACTCCATTTTTGAAAAGAAATTTATTTAGAGAGAAAAAGAGAAAAGTACAAGTTTGAGGGATGAATAAAAGAAACAAGCACAAAGGTTATTTATAGAAGAAAAGATGAGGAAAAATTGTTTAACAAGTTTGTGATTGCGTTTGATTGTGCTTCAACTACTCAATAGAATAATGAAAGCTTTTATCGCGTATCACATTTTTATTCGTAAAATCTCACCACACGACAAAAATAAAAGATACTTACGCGTATGTACGGAGTTGTGATTGTGGCTCACATCTTCCTCTGATTTTACGTCGAAACGGCCTAAACGCCTTCTATGAGTCGGGAGAAGCTTCCCATCCAATTTTCTTACAAATTGGCAAACAGGTCTTTTAACGCCGATTCCCAAGACGTTGTTCATATTCTGGTTTGAATTTATTCCACAAACATTGAATTCCGTAATACACAAGTCCACTAGGATGCGTGTCAAGAGAAATTTCGATATTATCTAAATTCTCCTTATTCAGACCATCATTAATGAACTGAATTTTATCTTCTCTGTTTGTAGATGGAATTCCTAAAGATCGACATTTTGCATTACAGTTCCATCTAGCACATTTATAGCAAACGGCTAGAATCTTTGCTCGTCGTTTCTTGGCATATGAACTTTTTCCAAGCCCTGGTAAGAATTTAGTTGGTGTTTCTGTGAATTCACCTTCTATTCTTACTTTGGCTTCGATAATAAATCTTATATCAAAAGGTATGCTTTTATTCGTAAGCAACCTCATCCTTTCAAGCCTTGTCTTGTAAATTTTTAAAATTGCATTTTTGCTTAGAAATGGAAATCTTTTTTCAATTTTATACAATGTTTCATCCATGACCAAAAAAAATTAAAATAAAAAAAACGATAAAATATCTACAAATATCAGTTGTTTGTGGGAAACTGAAAAATCCGACTTTAATAGTCACGGAGTACCGTTATCCGCCACTTGACCGGACAGAAAAATTATATTTGGCCTAAAACAATCCCCGGCAACGGCGCCAAAATTTGATCGGCGGAAAACTTATCCTAAAAATAGGAGTTCTTGAGTCGCTCGCAAATATATACGAGGTAGAAGTAGTTTGTGGTAAGTTCTACCAAGGTCTTTTCTCTCGAGGATTGTCCAACAGGGCTTCGTATAATTTTTTGTTACAAATTGCGAGAAATAAATACTAAAATAGATTATTGGGTTTTTAAATATTAATTAAATTAAAATGCACTATTTTTAATTTAAACTATTTTTATATAAGACTAGATTATATAAGACTATTTTTATACTAGACTATTTATATTAAGACTATTTATACTAGACTATTTATACTAGACTATTTATATTAAGACTATTTATACTAGACTATTTATACTAGACTATTTATATTAAGACTATTTTTATACTAGACTATTTATATTAAGAGTATTTTTATACTAGACTATTTTTAACTAGTGAAAATGAATAGAATTAAAATGAGTTGGAAATTTATAAAATCTAGGGGATTACGGGTTCATTAAATTAGGTATTTAATTAAGTATAGGAATTGATTTATATGGATATAAAAGAAAAATGAATGTTTATCGAGTAATCAACTTTTCACCTCCGTACTTTCGTAATCAAAGATGTCTTAATCGGGTCACTTTTTTAAGATGTTGATAACAAGATTAACACTTGATAGATTGAAAAGATGTGTTTCCAATACACTTAACAATCAATCAAGGAGGTTTCACTAGTAGAAATAGAATATGATCAATCTCTATTTAAACCAATTAGTCCTTTCATTTCTCTAACTTGACTATTTTTAGGATAAACGATCGTTCATCGAGTAATCAACTTTTCACCTCCGTACTTTCGTAATCAAAGATGTCTTAACCACTTTCGCAATCTTAAGATGTTGATAACAAGATTAACATTTGATAGATTGAAAAGATATGTTTCCAATTCACTCAACAATCAATCAAGAAGGTTTCATTAGTAAAAATAGGATATGATCAATCTCTATTTAAACCAATTAGTCCTAAAAATAGTTTAAATCAATCACATACTAAATAAAAAACCTAACAGAAATCCCCTTCCCTAGGAAGAAAGATTAGCTACTCATTGGTTTATACATACTAAAATTATAATAGAAATAATTGATATATATAATATATATAGAAACTTTTAATTACTAGAACTTAATGACAATAGATAAAACTTACTTGAATATGATGAATCAAAGTGCAAGAAACAAACTTCAAAATATAACTTCAAACTTGTTTAAAGGTTACAAGCTTACAAAATTTGAAAGTAAAACACTAAGTAAAATACTAAGTGCTTATTGATCAAGCACTTTTCAATTACAAACTAAATGAAAGAAAAACTTCAAACTAAAAATAAAATACAAACTAAAATTGAAAGTTCTAAGGAAAATATATTGCTAAAGGAAAGGAGTATTTCTTAGCAAGAAGTTGAGGATTTCTTGGTAAGAATGTGGGTTGGGATTTTTGCAATGGATGAACATGTCCTTTTATAGGTGATTTTCAAGAATACAATTGATTATTTAATTCAAAATATCTATTGTAATATCATTTTTAATTCTTTGTTCACACTTCACCCATGTCTTTGAATTTTCAGATTTTTGACCAAAAATATCTTGTGGTTGATTTCACAAGTTGGTCAAAAGTGGACTAATTTTGCATGGCATCTCAAAAAGCAGCGATGAAAACGGCTCAGTTTGCCCCGTGTTGTGCGCCGTTTTGTGCTGACTCGGTCTCTTCCGGAATACGCGCGAGGACACGGCGCTAAATGCCGGCCGTGTGTGAAACGGCCCAAGACACGGCCTTTGTTGCGCCGTATGTGAAACGGCCGACAGAACACGGTCCATTTTGCGCCGTTTTGTATGGTCGTTTGTCCTGGAAAAATTCCCGTCGTTGGATTTGATCTTGTTTTCCGTCCTTTTTGATGCTTCATGTCAGTAATCTGTAAAATAACCATTTTTAGCTCATGTTTGGACATATCTGTAAAATATATATTTTTAATCACAAATCAGTACAATTATGCCCGGAAAAATGAATATTTTGTATATGAATTTTAGATCAATTATGCACTAATCAGCTATATGTGTTGTGTAACGCACGCTAGTGCTCGGTATTAACGCACGCTAGCGGACCCAGGCAGTAAGCCGAGATTTTGGCAGGGCAGCAGTTAGCGCACGCAAAGGATGTTTCGTAGCGCGCGCTAACATCTTATGGCAGTAGCCACTGGACTACCCGGTAACTTCGCTAGCGCACGCTAATGAAGGAGGAGTAGCGTGCGCTAGGCTGGGCAGATATAAATATGACAGTTGACTTCCATTTCGTCATTTCTCACCTACTCCACTCCTTTTCGACGGAAATCGCTCGGGAGAGACGATCTTGGGCGATTGGAAGCAATCTTCTTTCCAACAACAACATATTTGGTTGGAGAACAAGGATTTCTCAACATCTAATTCCTCCTAGCGTCCGAATCAAGGTAAAAATCTTTAGAACCCTACCTTTTGGGAATTTTGGGGTTTTTCATAGATTCGTCCGATTTACCCGTTTTGAAGCTTGAGAACTTTGAGATTATGGTGTAGCTATATCGTACACATGCTTTTCCTACGGTTTTACGGTTTGGATTGTGCCGCTTTCGGACTTGTGAGACTTCGACGATTTTCCAACCTCTAGTTGATTATCCGCTTATCTTTATGAATCGTAGACGGGTTTCGGGGTTTCTTCATGTAATTTGAATATGGATAATTGATTATCATATTCCTTGCGAATCGCTTAGGTGCCTAAGCGCGTTCGACCTACCGAACTCATACTTTTTCCATTCGAATTGTCGATGTCTCAAAGGCAAGTATATATTTATGATTGTGCGTTCTCGACTTTGAAAGTATGAAATATTAATGTCATGCTTATTTATATCCACTCCGGGACGGACCGACGGGTCCTCTGAGGGTTTCGTAGCCTCTGGTGCGATTCCATGGATAATATGAATTAACCACTCCGGACGGACCGACGGGTCCTCTGAGGGTTCCGTAGCCTCTGGTGCGGTTCCACGGTATTCATATATGTATTGTTGCGATGCTATGAGATTTAGTTATTCCGGAATACTAGTCTTGAATTGATGAATTGACGGTTACCTTTACTTTATTGTTGAGAAGTATTGTGTTTCATACTTGATATACTTGCACTAGCTATTCGACGGCTAACCCCTTTATGGGGGAAATACTTTTTATGTATTTCAGGTTCCAGGAGAGCGGACGGGCAGGTATCGGGTCGGCATGAAGATGGTGGGCAAGTGTGATACTGTGTCTTTCTTCCAGTTATGTTTGGAGTTTCCCGTTCAGTGTTGTTGTACTGGATTGTCTATTGAATACTCGAGTATTGTTATCCCTTTTCCTTGATGTTCCGGCCTGTGTTTTGCCGAAGTATTGATTCGAGTTGTGATGTTTGTGAATACATTGGTTATGTTTCGAATACCTTTGTATTGTTTTTCATTCCATTGTGTGTAGACCTTATCGGTCAAATTTTATGGTTCCGCGTATGTTTAGCCTTGTGGGGTCCCACGGCGGGGCTTACGGCGCTGTAATATCCCTGAATAACTTGGGGGTGTTACAGAATATGGTATCAGAGCTTAGGTCTATGAATACCTAGGCTGTCGGTCTTTTGGGTCGATCGGGTCGTAAATTGTCCGCAGTATCACTACTCTGCCATCATCACAGTGCGACCGGTACTTGTAAGACCTCTCACTCTTCTGGTGTTTCCTTATACGTTTTGCTTCCTTTTTATCGGTATTCTTGAGAATCGGACACTTTGATGACGCGTGATTGAATTGTGTTTACGTGACTCGTGTGTTCTTCAGTATGTCAGCTGGTAGGGGCCGTGGCCGTGGTCGTGGCCGTGGACGAGGAAGAGGTCGTGGCGCGGCCGTTTCCATCGGGCTCACGGGGTCGACCAACCCCAGTTTGTCGAACTCGGTGCATCCCGACACCGAGAGTCAGCACGACCAGTCAGACGGTCAGGGGAACAACGCGGACATTGGAGTGGCGAATGCACTTCAACAATTGGCTACTCAAATGACTATTTTGGCCCAAACGGTTCAGATGAATAACCCGAACCCAAACACGGATGCCTTGCTTCAGAATGTGATCCGTATGCACCCTCCACAGTTTGGCGGTGCCACACTGCTAGTCGGGAAGATTGGCTAGCGAGACCGAGAAGATTTTCGAGGCGCTTGATTGCCCCGAGGTGAGGAAAGTACCGATTGCTCAGTATTTCCTCACTAAGGAGGCCGCTACTTGGTGGAAAGTCATCAAGCCACAGGATCGTATTGCCTCTTGGGATGAATTTAAGGAGCTCTTGGAGACCGAGTTTTGTCCTTGGCCGATACGAGAGAGCCGAATCCGAGCCTTCTTCGAGGCTAAACCACGAGATATTCCCGTTTCGCAGGCGATCGTGGAATACAACCAACAATTGATCCATGTGAAGGATCAAGTGCGTAACGAGCGTAATAAGATCCGTTATTTTGATATGCGGATGAATTTGGACTTACGGCGGTACATGGCCGGATTTGCTTGTACCACATCAAGGAGTATCAGACGAGCTTTAGCCCATGATATGTTGAGCCCCAACAACGATATCATGGAAGAATCAAGAAGCGTAAAGTAGCGGGAATTTTTCTAACTCTAAGAGTGGCAACTTTCAAGTCACATAACTAACTGCTCACGGACAATGTCACGTTCTAATAAAGGAAAGAGGGGTTCCCGCCCTACTGGTACCACCAATCGCGCGGTGACTTGCTATAATTGTGGCCGTTCGTGCCACATTAATTTGGAATGCCACTTTCCACCGTTGAAGTGTCACACGTGCGGACAGATGGGACATAGAGCGGCTTATTGTTCCGAGCCGAATCGACTTTGGACACCCGGCTTCGCCTCACCGGTCAACCTCAGCACTTCGGCAGGGCCGGGACGGGTCGAATGCCGGAGGGGGAAACTCTAGCGTCGGTTCGGTACAACCACGAGTTTATGAGATGCGTCGAGCGATTTAACCCGACGCGGCGGTGGCTTCAGTACCATTCATATCCTATCTCATCCAAATTGTACTTTTTGATTCGGTGCTACACATTCTTTTATTTCTTTGGAGTGTGTACGCCGTTTGAATATAACTTGTCTCGATTGCGATCCCTTCATCGTGAGACTTTAGCGGGATAGAATTGTGGGGAACCGGGAGATTAGAGATTTTCCGGTGATTATATCCGGTGTGGATTGGTTATCGAATTTGATTGTAGTTGATGTGGAAGGCGAGGAAGTGATCCTCGGCGAGGATTGGCTTGATAGTCATCAAGCGATTATGAACTACCGTACCAAGGTTATCACCATGATGACTAAAGACGGATCGGAGTACTCATTTTTGGGGTGTAAGTCGGGACTACCCAAGTTACTTATCAGTGCCATGAAAGCCGTAAAACTTTTGAATAAAGGTTGTACGGGCTATTGGTGTTATGCCTTGAAAACGGAAGGAAATGAAATCGATTTCTCTTCGATTCCGGTTGTTAGTGAGTACCCCGATGTTTTTCCGAATGACCTCCCGGGATTACCGCCAGATCGAGAGATAGAATTTACCGTGGACTTGGAGCCAGATGCGGCTCCGATTTCTAAAGCACCTTACCGGATGGCACCTTCCGAGATGCAAGAATTGAAGAATCAATTGGGAGAACTTCTGGAAAAAGGGTACATCCGACCGGGCGCCGCCTTGGGGCGCTGCTCTTTTCGTGAGGAAGAAGGATGGTTCATTACGTTTATGCATCGACTACCGCGAAATGAACAAAGTAACCATCAAGAACAAGTACCCTCTACCTCGTATAGACGATTTATTTGATCAATTGCAAGGAGCCGCGGTTTTCTCGAAGATTGATTTAAGATCCGGTATTATCAACTCGGGGTGAGGGAGTCCGACGTTAGAAGACGGCGTTTGGACGAGATATGGACATTATGAATTTGTAGTCATGCCTTTTGGGTTGACTAATGCACCGGCGCTTTCATGCGCTAATGAATAAAATATTCATCGAGTACCTCGACAGGTGTGTGGTCGTCTTTATTGACGACATCTTGATCTATTCTCGGGATAAGGAGGAACATGTCCGACACTTGCGTTTGATATTAGACATTTTGAGAACCGAGCACCTTTATGCAAAATTCTCGAAATGTGAATTTTGGTTGGAAGAAGTTATGTTTCTCGGCCATGTGATTTGGTCGAAGGAGTTCGTAGACCAAGAAGATAGAGGCGGTGCTAGATTGGGCACCGCCTAAAAATGTTAAGGAAGTTCGTAGCTTTTTGGGCCTTGCCGGGTATTACCGCCGGTTTGTCGAGGGTTCTCGAAACTCGCTCGACCGCTACGAAATTGCTCCGTAAGACCGAAAAGTTTATCTCGGACGGATGAGAGACAACAGAGCTTGATGAATCAAGAGACGATTGACTTCAGCGCCGATCCTAACTTTACCACATGGTAACGAAGGCTTTGCGGTTTATAGTGACGCTTGGTCAAGGCACTGGTGTGTTCTTATGCAAAGACGATAAGACAATAGCTTTTGCGTCACGACAATTAAAACCTTATGAGATGAATTATCCTACTCACGATTTAGAGTTGGCCGCAATTGTCTTCGCACTCAAGATTTGGCGGCATTATTTATACGGTTCACCGTGTCGGATTTATACCGATCACAAGAGCCTCAAATATATTTTCATCGAAGGAGCTAAATATGAGGCGAGACGTTGGTTAGAATTGATAAAGGATTATGATTTGGAGATTCTTTACCACCGGAAAAGCCAATGTCGTTGCGGATGCTTTGAGCCGCAAATCGGCGTCTCTTCAAATGCTCGAGGTTCTTACGGCTCGCACGAAGATTCGTCGATTTAATTGAACAAGGGATCGAAGTTTGGCTTCAGCAGTACAGGACAGGTTGTGTACTCTCGAAATTACTTCGTCCTTGGTTGATGATATCAAAGGGAAACAGTGGAGTGACCCGATGATTTCTCAACTGAAGGAAGATGTAATTAAAGGAAAAGCTCCAGGCTTTATGGTACACGAAGATAGTATTTTGAGATTTCAGGGAAGGCTTTGTGTTCCGAACGATTTAGAGTTGGGACAGAGAATTCTCCGAGAAGCGCATGCTACGCCTTACTCAATCCACCCCGGGACGAGTAAGATGTACAAAGATTTGAAGCGTAATTTTTGGTGGAATAACATGAAGAAGGATGTTACGGAGTTTGTACTACGGTGCTTGACGTGTCAACAAGTCAAGATCGAACACCAACGACCAGCGGGATTGTTGAAACCACTCCCCATTCCCGAGTGGAAGTGGGAAGACATCTCGATGGATTTCATCACCGGCATGCCGAGAACGCGGACTGGAATGAATATGATTTGGGTAATTGTCGATCGGTTGACCAAGTCTGCACACTTCTTGGGTATTAAGGATACTTGGGGACCGGATAGACTGGCTCGAACCTTTATTGCCGAAATCGTGAAGTTACACGCACTTCAAGACCATTGTTTCGATCGAGACGGCCGTTTCAGATCGCATTTTTGGCAGCCGTTCATCGTGCTTTGGGTACGGAATTGAGATTGAGCACTTCCTTTCATCCTCGGTCGGACGGTCGACAGAGAGGACGATTCGGACATTGGAAGATATGTTACGGGCTTGTGCCTTGGATTGGAGTAATGATTGGGAGCTTCACTTGCCGTTGATCGAGTTTGCTTACAATAATAGTTGGCATGCGTCGATCAAAATGGCACCCTTCGAGGCACTCTATGGTAGGCGATGTAGGTCGCCATTATGTTGGGACGAGGCTTCTGAGCTAGTCGGGACGAGCCGGATATATTGATGGAGACTAAGGAAAAGATTTCTATTATCCGGATCGATTGCTAGCCGCCCGCAGTCGAGAAATCTTATCTTGATACTCGTCGTCGACCTTTGGAGTTTGAGGTGGGAGATCATGTCTTGCTCAAGGTGTCGCGACCAAAGGAGTTTTCCGCTGGAAAAGGGAAACTTAGTCCGAGGTATATCGGACCTTTCGAGATTTCGACAGAGTTGAGATTTAGCTTATCGCTTGGCGTTGCCTCCAGCGTTGAGTCACGTCCATAATGTTTTCCATGTGTCTCAGTTGAGAAAGTACGTACCGGATCCGAGCCACATCATCGACTACAGTGAGATTGACGTAGCCGAGGATATTACCTTTCCAGAGAGGCCCGTGAAGATCCTTGAGCGTCGCGAGAAACGACTTCGGCATAAGACCATTCCACTGGTTAAAGTGCAATGGTCGAGACATGGAGTCGAGGAGGCAACTTGGGAGACGGAAGAGAAGATGCGGGTGGAATACCCCGAACTATTTATTTCTTAAGTTTCGGGACGAAACTTCTTTTTTAGAGGGGGAGAATGTAATACCCGTACTTTTATTGACTGTTTGACTCTGTCATCCTCCTTATTTTTGTCGCTCTGTAAATGCTTGGAGATGTGGTTAATATTGTTATTGAGTTTCGTATCTCGTTTGGTTCTTTATCATGTCGTTTAGACCTTGCGGAAATGTTCTGTGCCACAGATATAGCGCACGCCAGGCCTAGGCTAACGCACGCTAATTCAGCTTGATTAGCGCACGCTAGCTTCGAACCGTAACGCGCGCTAAGGGGGTTACCAAAGTCGTAAACAGAATCTCGATCGCTCTGGATCGGCGGATTAACGCACGCTAGGAGTTCGTTAGCGCGCTATTAGTGGTTAGTAGCGCACGCCAACATCCGCTCAGAGCGCACGCTAATGTCCGGCCGGCAGAGGCGTGAGGTTGTCGGTTTCGACTATCAAGTAGCGCACGCTATGCTTCGGCTAGCGCACGCTAAAATCACGTGAGCGCACGCTAAGGCATAATGGTAGTGCACGCTAATGTTTTGGCCGAGAAGCGGTGGAGTTTCGACTTCTCGACTAGCAGTAGCGCACGCTAGGCGCTAGCGACGCTATATGTGTTGTGTAACGCACGCTAGTGCTCGTATAACGCACGCTAGCGGACCCAGCAAGAAGCCGAGATTTTGGCAGGGCAGCTAGCGCACGCAGGATGTTTCGTAGCGCGCTAACATCTTATGGCAAGAGCCACCGGACTACCCAGAACCGCTAGCGCACGCTAATGAAGGAGGAGTAGCGTGCGCTAGGTCAAGCGATATAAATATGACAGCTGACTTCCATTTCGTCATTTCTCACCTACTCCACTCCTTTTCGACGGAAATCGCCGGGAGAGACGATCTTGGGCGATTGGAAGCAATCTTCTTTCCAACAACAACATATTTGGTTGGAGAACAAGGATTTCTCAACATCTAATTCCTCCTAGCGTCCGAATCAAGGTAAAAATCTTTAGAACCCTACCTTTTGGGAATTTTGGGGTTTTTCATAGATTCGTCCGATTTACCCGTTTTGAAGCTTGAGAACTTTGAGATTATGGTGTAGCTATATCGTACACATGCTTTTCCTACGGTTTTACGGTTTGGATTGTGCCGTTTTCGGACTTGTGAGACTTTGGACGATTTTCCAACCTCTAGTTGCTTATCCGTTTATCTTTATGAATCGTAGACGGGTTTCGGGGGTTTCTTCATGTAATTTGAATATGGATAATTGATTATCATATTCCTTGCGAATCGTTTAGGTGCCGGAAGCGCGTTCTTGGACCTACCGAACTCATACTTTTTTCCATTCGAATTGTCGATGTCTCAAAGGCAAGTATATATTTATGAATGTGCGTTCTCGACTTTGAAAGTATGAAATATTAATGGCATGCTTATTTATATCCACTCCGGGACGGACCGACGGGTCCTCTGAGGGTTTCGTAGCCTCTGGTGCGATTCCATGGATAATATGAATTAACCACTCCGGGACGGACCGACGGGTCCTCTGAGGGTTACGTAGCCTCTGGTGCGGTTCCACGGTATTCATATATGTATTGTTGCGATGCTATGAGATTTAGTTATTCCGGAATACTAGTCTTGAATTGATGAATTGACGGTTACCTTTACTTTATTGTTGAGAAGTATTGTGTTTCATACTTGATATACTTGCACTAGCTATTCGACGGCTAACCCCTTTATGGGGGAAATACTTTTTATGTATTTCAGGTTCCAGGAGAGCGGACGGGCAGGTATCGGGTCGGCATGAAGATGGTGGGCAAGTGTGATACTGTGTCTTTCTTCCAGTTATGTTTGGAGTTTCCCGTTCAGTGTTGTTGTACTGGATTGTCTATTGAATACTCGAGTATTGTTATCCCTTTTCCTTGATATTCCGGCCTGTGTTTTGCCGAAGTATTGATTCGAGTTGTGATGTTTGTGAATACATTGGTTATGTTTCGAATACCTTTGTATTGATTTTCATTCCATTGTGTGTAGACCTTATCGGTCAAATTTTATGGTTCCGCGTATGTTTAGCCTTGTGGGTCCCACGGCGGGGCTTACGGCGCTGTAATATCCCTGAATAACTTGGGGGTGTTACAGCCACGGCACAGCAACTCGTCCTCTTGACGTTTCTTCCGTTCTGCCTTGAGTTCTTCAGAATCTTTCTCTGTTGGCTCTGGGATAGGCTTCAACGTTGGGTCCAACACGTAGAAGACCTTCATGGCAGTGAGGAAAAAACGTATCTTGTCCTGCCAGCGAGTGTAGTTGGTTCCATCGAAGCGGTCCAACTTGACGAAGTCTTGGTTCATCACCTTCAAACTCGAAACAGTAGCCTCGGTCGCCATTGCAACAGATACTATAAGATTGTTAGAAAATTCTTCAAAGTTAAAGACGTCGAGGCTTGAATCACGCATGGAAGCGCTTTCCTTATAGTATTTCTTGCACCCCGAAATGTGTCTTAAGGTCACAAACAAGAATACCGCAGGATACGACAAGCCTTAATTTCGGACTGCACTAAGACAAAGTGAAATCCGAAAATAGGCAAGAATAATTTTTCTGGATTATAAGTATTCAAGAAAAGAGAATAGGTGATTCGAAAATCTGTATATACTTATGAAACCGAACTGGGTTTTATAAATAAATCATACCTATTCGCGAAAGGGAGCACCATTTCGTTCAAACGACACGACCGTTGGCCAAACAACCGTTCATTTCGAAATGACATGACTTTTCATTTAAGCAGCAAAATAACCACCAAATGAAGAGGCATGACTTTTCATTTAAGCAGCAAAAATAACCACCAATTGAAGAGGCACAACCGTTGGCGAGAAACCCGCGGACCGCGCTGGACTCGCCACGAGCCCACGTGACCGGCGTGCCGAAGTGCGCCTACGAAGCGCCACTAAAGCCTCTAAGCCGGAGCCGGACGCCGTTGTCGCCGGTGGCAACACCGGCGAGCGGCGATGTGAGAGTGAAAATTGGCATAGATTTGCCACCTCACCTCCACCTCACATCCACATGGCACTACCACATGTTATTAATGGTTATTTAATTGCTCACACTTATAAGGTGCTCATTTCCTTTGTTTTTGTTCTATGTGGGATTCTTTTCCACTCACAAAATACACTATTTTGTCTTTTAATGAACAATCAAATAAAAGCTTTACAAAATTAAATCTCTATTTAATTTTCTAGCTTTTTCCAACAAGAAGTCGGTATTTCTCAAAGTCGATGTTTTTATTGTGATGACCCTAGGAAGTCACTATTTATAATTGTTGAAAAAACATTATGTGTGCGCATTTGATCGTGCCACCGTTTTTGATGTGATATGTTATCACCATTTCATTGATTTTTGTTACATCAATTTAAATGAAGTATATCAAGTAACTGTTGTGTCACCCGAGAATTGAGATCTTTGACCATGCCGGTAAGGAGCACAATAGGTGGGTATTGGGTGTTCGCTTGTCGTTCATCGATAAACGATACACTACCACCATATTTCCTTCAAATGAGCCTAGCGCTAAGAGCTGAGCGATGAAACCAAAGCAGACACACTAATCCACTTAAGAAGCCACAAAGATCCCCTTCTGGGAAATTGTAATATGAATTTACAAACCCAAGAAAGCTTTGGGGCACTCTTGAGCAGCATTTCAACAATGTGCATAATTAGGGTTTATGTGAACTACAATTGCAATGGGATCAAATTTGTTTTTTACATTATGCAAATATGGGTGCTTATAATTAAACAATTTTAGGCAACCACGCAGATCTTTATTTTTATGCGTGTAAATAAGTTCGACCACGATTCAATCGAGAATATTTTAAATATTTTTTCAATGGGATCAAGTGTTATACCTCATCAACTATGCATCGCCTATGAGGAACGGAGGATCAAGACCTTTGGTCATCTCATGTCCCACCTCGTAAAAAAAGAAAGATACCATAAGATCATTCTCAATGGCAACGTGAGAGCAGCTAGTACCAAGCTGATTCCGGAGATGAGTTAGTGTACATACGAAAAAAAACACCATGTAACAAGAAAAAGAAAATGTTTCTCCTGGTTTGCATGCACTTATTTAGCATGACACGAGCAACAAAGAAAGAAAAAATGGTTGCCATTCCTACATGTGAAGGAGACAAGGCGGCTCGGCCGTCGGTCCACGTGGTACCCTACCACGTGGCCCACCTTCTTCTACCATCACTAAACCTACTCTGAAGTATGACTCTTGCTTTGCGTGCGGGTCAAAGAAGCAATTCAATCACGATTGCAAAGCACATTAGAACATCGAGAATTACAACAAGCGATATAAACAATATTTGGATCAAGACTCAAACAACATTGAGGAATATACTGAGAAAATGGAGACGAATAATATTGAGATACCTCCACCTTTCACCATTATGGAGCAACCTCGGCATATAGATGTCTCTGATTCCAACGATCATTGTTGTTTAACTAGTGATCATGCTTTGATTTTATCTTATTTTAAGTTTCACCCGTTGAACTATTGAGTTTATCATGATGTAATAAGGTATACCCTATTAATGAAATTTTGTTTATTTTCTTTGCGATGTGAATTTGAAAATAAGAAAAGCATCTTTGGTTCAATTACTTAGGGCCTGTTTACTTTTTTTTCCATTAATATCTGAATGTGTTAAGCTGTTTGAGTGGATTAATCTGTCTGATTTGAAAAAATATGTTGTTGTTTCCTTTTTGTCTGAATGAACTATCTGAATGACAGAAATGACCATTTTATCCTAGTTCGTTTATTTGGTTGTGTTTTCCCAATTTGTTCCATACCTAAAACAAGATGAAATTATCAAAACAACTAACAACAAGCAGCCACGGAATCCCTCTACCATAAATCAAAACAAGATGAAATCATCAAACTGAAATTTACCTATACCAGAAAGCAAAAAAATAGCAACAAAAATCTGGAATCAGAAAAATAGCAACAAACGAAATCTGGAATCATGTAAAACTGAAAATCTGAAAATAGCAACAAATTGAAAATAGCAACAACAGGAAGAAATTGAAAATCAAAAAATCTGGATACATCTGGAATAATGGAAAATCAAAAAATCTGGAATACATCTGGAATAATGGATACATCTGGAATCTGGATACTCTGCTGCGACGCAAGGCGAGAGAGCGACAGGCGGGCGACGGTGAGGCGGGCGATGATTTTCAGGACGTGAGGAGGGCGACGGTGACGCGGGGACAGTGAGAACGCCGGGAGAGAGAAGGAAAAGGTACGGGAGAGAGAAGGGGAGAAAAAAGTGGAGAGGAAAAGGTAAAGGATATTAGGTGTAATTTTTTACTGAATTTTAACAAGAAAGATTTTTCTAAATTGAACCAAAATGATAATTTTCAGCCCGTTCAGTAAAAAATAAACACAAATAAAATCTGAGCGATTCAGATTATTTAGTATTCAGCCCATTAAGTAAAAAGTAAACAGGGTCTTAGTTAAAAAAAACAACTTAATTGATTGTGATGTAACTTATATATTTACACTTTTAGTGAATATTCATGTCTCAACATTTTATCAAGTGGGCCTGATATGGCACTGCTTTTTGGAAACCTAAGGACTTGAAATGGGGCATTTCGTTGAGGAAGCCCAAACATATTCTGATACTCTTGAAGCTTTTGTGGCAGTTCCACATGTCCATAAATTATTTTGCAAAGGTTGTTCACAAGGTTGATATCTATACATTCCTTTGCTAAAATCAACACAAAATCTATGATTTTTACAAAGAATAGAAGGAGATATATGTGAATCTATTATGGACTATTCAAGTACTTTATGGTTCTGGTTAATGCATCAAGGTGGTGGTCATACGTCTATTTGTTGTCTACAAGAAATGCTACATTTGCTAAACTATTAGCATAATATATGAAGTTATGAATTCACCATCGTGACAATCTAATAAAATCAATTAGATTGGACAATACTGAAGAGTTTACATCGAAATCATTTGATGGTTATTGCATGTAGATTGGAATTAAGTTGAACACATCTTCCCCCATATTCATTCACAAAATGGACTAGCAGTTGCATATGAATCGATTAAGCGGCCACATCTTATTGCTCGGATATTGGTTGTGCGCCAATCTTTAGATTGCTGCTTGGAGTTATACAATTTTGCACGTAGCTATATTTATTTGCTTTCAAACCATTGCCGATCAACCATTCGATGAGTATCAGTTGATAATTGGATACGAGCATGACATTTCATACTTACACATATTTGGTTGTGCAGTTTATGTACCAACCTCCAAAACGTACTAAAATGAGTCCACAAACACAATTAGGTATTTGTGTTGGATATGAGTAATATTTCATTATTTGAAACATTTGACAGGAGGTCTCTTATTGCACATTTTTGAGATTGCCACTTTAATGCGACAAACTTCTCATCGTTTGGAAAATAGGAATTGTCAATTCCTGTTGCACGCCAAGAAATTGCCTGCTGCGCTCTCTCTACGTCTCATCATGGTACCCCTACTGCTTAATCCGAGCTGGGGGTGCAACATGTCCGGCAACTATACTTTTTAGTGTCTTTTTTTTTTTTTAGATTAGATACAACACAAATACTTTAGTATTATGTACACAAATTTAGCCTTTAGATAGATTAAAATGTAATAAAAGAATAGCCTTTTCTAAATCCATATACAATGTATTATATACAAATTATTTTTTAAAATAATAAATATTTATTCATCTATAAATAAATAATTACTGGTAATAAAGTCGCTGAATTAATCTTATTTTTGATCTCAAATATATTAATAAAAGTTGAAAATTATATGTGTGAGAGAGAGTTTAATTAAACCTTTGATTCATTCACGAAAAATTGTTTTTCCCAAATCTCCCACTTTCAAAATCCTCGCGACTTCTTATCAATTTTTGACAGTATAATATACTTTATTCGTCCTGTAATTATTAACAGTTATTACAAGAATGGCGATTATCCAACTCCAAGCGATTTACTCGCCTTTAATCAATATCTACGTATTTTGTACGTAATGTTGAAAGCAGACGGTTGAATGGTTAGATTTAATTTAAATGCCTTTTAAAAGTTTATATGTTTTTTTATCATATTGTCCTTTTATTTTAGTCATGTAATTAGTTATATGAAATGAGGCTTACTAACCCGTATGTTGCTCCTATTGTTTTGATTTATTCAACCTGCGATGCACCGATCAGTATCTAAGATTTCATAGCTAAAATTTAACCATCTTGTAATTTATACTATCATTTAAAAGTTCATTTTAATCACCTTGTGTATTAGAAGGTGCATTTGCATTGTGATTTTTATCATAACTTTTGTATTTAAATTAGTTTATTTACATTAAAAGTTACAATTAAAATAGTCTTTTCATATATTTACAATTAAAAATTCCAATTAAATCCCCCTTCCACATTAAATTAAGGGGGATAAGTATTATATAGTATAGAAGATGTTTGAATTTTTACATTATTTACACATTTTATTTTAACTATTTCTATAATTCGTAAAAAAAATAGTTATGCGATCTTCTTAAATTGAATTATATATAATCTTTTTAAATATCAGATTTTTATCATTTTAATAATTAAGTAAAAAATAATAACTAACATTTTGTATTTGACAAACATATATATTAAAACGTCATAGTTATAAATTTATTTCAGAACTATTTTGTCCTCAGGAGCATAGACTGATGGTAAGTTGCAAGGTGATTGTGTGGAAACACTCCAACATCGCGGGTTCGAATCCGCGTGGCATAATACTTGAAATGTCAGAATTTGTTCTTTGGGTTCGCTCGCTTGGCCCTCTCCATTTCGTACGCCATTAGCAGACATCCATCGATTTAACACTAACCTGGTTAAAAAACCTTTGATACAGATGGAGGAGTTTCTGGTCCGTCCCTCAAAAAAAATAACAGATCTATTTTCCGTGAATATGAATAAAAAATACAAAAAAAAAGTATAATTTTTGTGTTTAATAGGCAGAGATACAAAAACGTGCGAGGCGGTTACGAAAAACTTCTGCGTGGTGGAGAACGTGACATCGACGTAATTCACCGCAAAATCGAGGGTATTTCCGGAAAACAAACACTCAAAACAAATGAAAGCCTCGAAACGCGTCAGAAAGGCTGAACTCGAGATTAGACGTGGCGACTTGTGGTTGCGATCTCAGACTCAACCTCACTCGTCGTTCGACACGTAACCCAATACTCCCACTTTGGATTGATCTTGACACGTCGGCTGCAAGCGTGGCTTTAACCGTCCTAGTCATCAAACTAACCCCCCTTTTAAAAATGTCCACAACAGTACACTATCCCATCACGCCAGAAAGAGCTCCCCATTTTCTCCCCCCCCCCCTCCCCCCCTCTCTCTCTCTCACACACGCACACACACACTGTTTGTGTGTTTCTGAATGTCCTCTCAACAACCATCGACTGATCGCGTGGCCGGGGATTATTTCTCATTGCTCCGATTCGGATTCCGGCTATTGATAATCGGACCGATGGTCGCCGGAGAACTGACGTCATTCTGAAGGCTCTGTTTTTTTTACTTTTCTTTTTTCGGCGGTGAGGTTCTGCCGCAATTGAAAACCCTAAGCAAAAGCAAAAGTTACTTCTAAATTTTACGTTGCCGACTTTCGAAGTTATTCCATGCTTTCTCTCGCAAATAGGATCAATAGATGGGTTATTATACCTATTACGTTAATCCTCGAGATGAAGGTACCTGATTGTTAGAAATTTCCCAAATTCGACAGATCGGTCAGTGATCGGAAAATTCCCTCTTTTTCTCCCCACCTCTTGTGTGTTGATTGAGTTTGATTGTGAGATTTAACTTTTTTTTTTTTTTTTCAATTTCTTCACTTTCCTTTACGGAAGATCATTAATTTTGGCCTTCTGTGATTTGTGGACGATTCCTAAGTAATTACTGAGGAGGTGATCGTGAGTTTTGGCCAAGATTTTCTATTTCTCGAATGCCTATTCTGAGATTACTGTAGAATCTGTTGAAGTCTTCATCGTTGACTGAAATTTACAAACTTGTGTGCGCTGCGGAAAAATGAAGCCGGGAGAAAATTAAAAAATAAAAAAAATAAACTCCAGAAAAAAAAGGTAACAGCTTTGAAATTCGGTAGTCTGAAAACGATGCCATACCCTATGAAGATTCAACCGATCGACTTCAACGCACCGCTGGAGCCGCAGCCGAAGCCTGAGGCAGCCGTGAAGCCAGTACTGAAGTTGAGGTTCAAGCGGCTGTTCGAGAGGCCGTTCTCGAGCGTACTGAAAGCATCAGCGCAGGAGAAGCCATCCGGCGCCGCTGAGCCGCCGCAAAATTGGAACAAGGACGGCGTGGAGGAGTTTGAGCCGAGCTCTGTTTGCCTAGCGAAAATGGTTCAGAACTTCATCGAGGAAAACAACGAGAAACAACAGCAGAGATGTGGAGGGAAAAAGTGCAATTGCTTCAACGGGAACTGCACAGATAGCTCCGACGAGGAACCGGACTCGTACAGTTCATCTTTCGGCAACGATTGCGACGTTCTCAAGGTAGATTAAGAATCTCGTTGCGGTCCATCACACGATTTCCAGTGTTTTCTGTTTCTATTTGCGGTGATTTTATCTGAAAATTATTTTCCGAATTAATTTGGGCAGAGTTTGGTTCCCTGTTCGAGTGTTTCCGAGAGGAATCTGCTCGCCGATGCCGCGAGAATTGTTGATAAAAACAAGATCAGTAAGCGTAAAGACGGGTTTTGCAGAAAAATCGTGGCAGATGGTCTGATAGCTCTTGGGTACAAGGCTTCCATCTGCAGATCTACATGGGAAAAAACCTCCTCTTTTCTTGCTGGTATTATTCGTTTTTCTCCTCTGTTTCCCCTAAAAAACACACGTTTTTTAGGATTGTTTTTTTAGGATTTGATTGTTTGCGAAAAGGCACACTCGACTCCGGCCGGTCCGATGCGTGTATTTTTTGGTATAAGAAATGATACAATTATTCTTATGATAATGAAGATATACGGGATTGTTTTAGGGCGAATTACTCCTTTATAAAAATCTCAAAAACCACCTTGAAATTAATTAGCTTAATCATCATTTGTGTACAGGAAACTACGAATATGTGGATGTGATAATTGGAGGTGAAAGATTGATAGTCGACATAGATTTCAGATCGGAGTTTGAAATCGCAAGGTCCACCAAGGCATACAAACTTGTTCTCCAGACACTACCTAATATATTCGTAGGAAAACCCGACCGTCTCGAGAGGATCATCAGCATTGTAGCGGAAGCAGCCAAACAGAGCTTAAAGAAGAAAGGCATGCCTCTACCTCCGTGGCGCAAAGCCGATTACGTGAAAGCTAAATGGCTCTCGCCATTCACCCATCTAGACTCATGCTCAATATCGGAGAAGGCCGAAACAAGTGCGTTCGATGTGATTCTTGGAGACGGCGGGTCTTTGCCTGTGGAGAAAATCGACGATAATGGCGATTACGTGTTTGTTTTTCCCAACAGTAACGGCTCGTGTGAGGATAATGGTGCGAATCCGTTGGTGAGGAAATGGGAGCCATTGGAGAGTAGGACCAAGAGTGTGAACAAAGGGGTGAGAATTGTGACTGGTTTAGCTTCGATACTGGAAGATAAACCGTAAAATTTTGGTCTTTTTTTTTTTTTTTACTTTTTACTTTTTTTTGGTTGTTTTTTAACCTTTTGATCCGTTGTCAGAATGGAGCAGCCTTGAATGTGCTGTTATCTTTGTAATTGTAATTCCCTTCGCCTTTTTTATGCAAGGGTGTTGAAAATTACTATAGCTAATAGAGTGTGTGTGTGTGTATACTAACATCACCAATAATTAAAATAGAGAAGCAAATTGTGTTTGTATTAATCCTTCCGCTCGTTTGGTTATTTTTGTTAATAAGTAAGGAGTATGTAATTAGTTATACTGTTTGGATATTAAAAAATTTTAAATTTCACCAAATAAAATATGAAAACCTTTTGACCTTTTCACATAATAGATATGCAGGGGCCGGATGTATGTTTGGGCATGGTGCACCATAAAAAAAATACAAAACGACGTCGTTTTAATCAAAACGTCGTTTTGACGTCTTTTCAGTTAAAACGACATCGGTTTGGTAGTTTTTTTTATTAAAAATGTGAAATTTAGAAAAAAAAAATCCGGTCGTTCGTTATTTTTTTTATAGTACGTCGGTGTACTAGTAGATTTCGGATGTCGGATTCGTCTATGAAGATATGTTGTCGATTTCTTTCATCAAATAAAATATGAAAACCTTTTAACATAATACATATGTTGTCGATTTTCATACCAAGTATAACCGTAGTAAAAAAAAAACTATGGAATCACATGTTAACTAAGTTAAAGAATACCTAAGAAACTTTGCCAAAAATTCATCCACTCTTTTCTCTCCTGTTATAAAACTAATATTAAGCAAGACTGTTATTGAAGATAATAATAGTATAAAATAAAAATAACAAGGGAACAAGTAGGGAGGAAATGAGATGAAGTTTTATTACTTTTTCTTTTTTGTGTGTAATTTCTTCATTTCCATAATCACATATTTATAGTAACAAATATGGCATTATTACAATCACAGGTTTTGTTATTATTACATCACAAAATTTGCTACTATTTGTCTTGTGATAACAATTAATGCTAAAGTCCAAAATGATATTATAACACTCCCCCTTGGACGTAGCATTATAGCAAGCTGGATGAGTATGCCTCGTTAAAAACCTTAGCCTAAAACCCAAAGTGGGACAAAAATTGGACGAAGGGGAAAAGAGTACATTCTCGATTCGACCTTGTGCATAAGTCGCCTCGTTAAAAACCTTGTCGAAAACCCAAAGGATAAAAACCAGTCATAAGAAAAAGAGTACAACGCACGTATTTGATTTCGCTCCCCCTGAAATAAAGAGTTTCCAAATTGATTCATCAATCTTGGTTCTTGTTAGCTCTTCTCATGCCTATGCCGTATACCACTTTCTCGAATATCGATGTCGGCAATGATTTTGTAAATATATCAGCAAGATTGTGGCAGGAGCGAATTTGTTGAACATTTATTTCTCCATTTTTCTGAAGTTCGTGCGTGTAGAAAAACTTCGGTGAAATATGCTTGGTCCGATCACCTTTTATATATCCACCTTTGACTTGTGATATGCATGCTGCATTGTCTTCCTAAATGATTGTGGGAGTGTCTGTCACAAGCTTCAATCGACATTCATTTAGTATATGAGCTATAACTGATCTTAGCCAAACACTTTCTCTGCCAGCTTCATAGAGAGCAATTATCTCAGAATGATTAGAAGATGTAGCTACTAATGTTTGTTTGGTCGATCTCCATGATATAGCCATACCATTATAGTAGAATAAATAATCGGTCTGTGAGCGAGTCTTATGTGGATAGGATTTGTATCCCGCATCAGCATAACCAACTAATCCAGAGTTAGTAGCCTCTTTTGAATAGGATAAACCCAGGTCAATGGTACCATTGAGATAACGAAAAATGTGTTTGATACCATTCCAGTTTCTTCGAGTTGGTTCAGAACTGTATCTTGCAAGTAAATTTACTGCAAAAGAAATATCGGGTCTGGTGCATTGTGCTAAATACATGAGTGCTCCAATAGCATTGAGATAAGACACTTCAGGACCCAACATTTCCTCATTTGGTTCCTTAGGTCGGAAAGGATCTTTCTTAGGATCTAAATTCGCATTTACCATAGGAGTACTCAGAGGATGAGCCTTGTCCATATTAAATCGTTTGAGCAATCTCTTGGTATAAGCAGATTGGTGGACAAGTATTCCATTATCTTTATGCTCGAGCTCAAGACCAAGACAGAGTTTTGTTATTTCAAGGTCTTTAACCTCAAATTCTTTCTTCAGATATTCAGCAGCATTGGATAACTCTTTAGGAGTTCCGATTAAATTTATATCATCCACATAGACTGCAATTATAGCAAATCCAGTATTGGATCTTTTAATAAAAACACATGGGCATTTAAGATCATTTTTATAACCTTCCTTGGAAATGTATTCATTCAATCTATGATACCAGATTGCTTTAATCCATACAGTGATTTCTGTAGTTTGATCGAGTATAGCTCACGAGGAGTAGTAGATTTTGGCATTTTATATCTATCTGGAATTTTCATATAGATATCAGAATCTAATGAACCATATAGATATGCCGTGACTACATCCATTAGTCGCATATCCAAACACTCATGGACAGCCATACTAATAAGAAAACGCAAAGTGATTATATCCATCACTGGTGAATACGTTTCGTCATAGTCAATCCCAGGTCGTTGGGAGAATCCTTGGGCTACGAGTCGGGCTTTATATCTCGCAATCTCATTTTTCTCACTTCTTTTTCGAACAAACACCCATTTGTAACCAATTGGTTTTATATTATTCGGTGTTCGAGTAATTTGCCCAAATACCATCCGTTTTTCTAAGGAAGCTAATTCAGATTCTATTGCTTCCTCCCATTTAGGCCAATCCGACCTTTGACGGCATTCAATTATTGAATGTGGTTCATTATCGTAATCATCGTTCATAATTTCTTGTGCAACCGAGAAAGCAAATAAATTATCTACTATCATGTTTTTTCGATCACATACCTAATTGTAATGATTTATGGCATTCTCGGTGCTTTCAGAATCCATGATCCCATCATTATCTGCAGTATTACGCTCTGCAGATTCATCTGCAGCATGCTCACTAGGATGATCTTGGTTTGTGATCCCAGTACTTCTCCCCTTTCTTTTTCGAGGAACAGTGTCCTTCGAACCAACAAGTCTACCACGCTTTTGTCGTGGGGCATCATCATCCATTTTTGTGTCATTAGGAACAACGATCCTGCCTGGAGCATTCATAGCTGGAATGTAAGACTTTGTTACCTTACTTGCATCATTAAATGCATCAGGAAGTCTATTAGCAATATTTTGTAAATGGATGATTCTTTTCACCTCATTTTCACATTCTGTAGTACGTGGATCTAGGTGGGATAAGCTTTGTACATTCCAGGAGATACCCTCAACTGGTTTTTGTTCATCTTTTTTAAGAACAGTCTTATCCCTGCCAATTGATGGAAACATCATCTCATCAAAATGACAATCGGAAAATCGAGTGGTAAATAAATTACCCGTTGTTGGTTCTAAATACCGAATTATTGATGGGGAATTAAATCCAACGTATATGCCAAGCCGGCTTTGAGGACCCATTTTTTTCCTTTGAGGAGGTGGAATTGGCACATGAACAGCACATCCGAATGTGCGTAAGTGCAAAATATTCGGCTCAAAGCCTAGAGTTAATTGCATTGGGGAGTGCATATGATAAGCAGTGGGGCGTAATTTGATGAGTACTGATGCATGTAATACTGCATGACCCCACACTGCACTAGTGAGTTTTGATCTCATTAATAATGTACGAGCAATAATTTGAAGTCGTTTGATCAAGGATTCAGCCAATCCATTCTGGGTGTGAACATGTGCTACTGGGTGCTCAACATTAATTCTCAGTGCTTCACAATAATCATCAAAAGTTCTTGATGTGAATTCTACGGTATTATTCATTCTTATATTTTTTATAGGATATTCAGGAAAATGTGCTCGGAGTTTAATAATTTGGGACAAGAGTCGTGCAAAAGCAACATTTCTGGTAGATAATAAACATATGTGGGACCATCTGGATGATGCATCTATTAAGACCATAAAATATCGGAATGGTCCACTTGCTGGATGTATTGGTCCACAAATATCACCATGAATGCGTTGTAAAAATGATGGTGATTCATAACCAACCTTTTCCATAGAAGGTGTAGTAATAAGTTTTCCACGTGAACATGATTCACAAAAATCAAGGAGTATCTATCTAACCCCCAGATCTTGGCAAAGCCGATCCCCGGCGAGAAACTATTCCTTTACTTGGCGGCCTCAGAGGTCGCACTGAGTGCCGTTTTGGTGCGAGCAGATGGACAAGTCCACTTGCCAATCTACTTCGTTAGTCAAGCGCTCCACAACGCGGAAACGCGATACACACCTCTGGAGAAGATCGCCTACGCTCTAGTCATGAGTGTTCGCAAGCTAAGAGCCTATTTCTTCGAACATCAAGTGGAGGTTCTGACAACTCTCCCTCTAAGGCAAGTTCTATGGAAGTGGGAGAAATTTAATATAAAAATATAGATGATTTTATTGATGTTTATATTATACATAAAGAAACACACACAAAAACAACTGGGGTATTACAAGCCAGAAAGTAAATATAAGACATATATTGCATAAATATTTTATTTCAGCCATTCATCGTCATGTCCCACTGAACCAGGATCTTCAAGGAAATCTGCTAGCTCAAGTGATTTTCAGTCCTGGTCAGGATTTCCATCAAATATGTTCCCAGATGTGTTGGCCTCAATAACTTTGGATGGCTCGAATGTTTCGGTGGTATGAGCCTGGGCATCTTTGCCTTTATTTTTTATTGATGCCTGATATGAATCCACATGGTGTTGGTAAGTACGATAATATTTAGCCCAATGTCCAGTTATACCACATCTACGACATGGATCATCACCAGAATTTTCCATAGGCATTTTTCCCTTATCACGATGCCCGTGAATTGATTGTCTTGGTCTGTCGGAATATATATTTTGACGGGAATAATGATAATTATCACGATTATTATAGTTACGTCCGCCGCGGTTATTTTTGTAATTATTTTGACGGTAGCCACCACGTCCACCACTTTTCCGGGTTCCACGCCCGGGTCTATTTTCACGGCTCTTGAATCGGTCGGAAGCTCTACCAGAGCTGGTATGTGCTTCAGGTTCGACACGGGACCCAGAAGGTCGTAGTTCATGATTTTTTAATAATAATTCATTTGTCTTCTCAGCCGTGAGAAGAACTGAAATTAGGTCAGAATATGTTTGAAGATATTATAACATCTTCAAGTTTATTGAACGATATTTTAATGTGAGGCCCTGGTCGTCCTCCCCGACGTTATGTGCATCTTAAAAAAAATTACGAAGCATTTATCAGTTATTCGAAAACAATTTGAAGAATGTTATAAAAACACCATGAAAGTGACATTTCAATTACTCTTTTATTTTTATATTGTGTGAATGACTATTATGCCCCTGATGTAATTATGTAATTACGATTGTGTCATCTGAAGTTTTCCTATAAATAAGACTTCAATTATTAATGAAAAACACACCTGAGAATCATTCTCTATATTCTCTCTCTAATTTCTCTCTCTACAATATTTTGATTTCATAACACGTTATCAGCACGACTCGGACCAAATGAGTAATATGACGAAAGTATGCTCTACAGTTGCATTTTATAGATGATCCTCTGTATCAGAAATCAAGTTATTACAAACACAGTCTACATGTGACTCATCCATTCTTCTCCTTTCTCTATCCCGATCTGGTGTTGGTATCTTTATACCAGTTTGAAAAAAAAAATGAATCCGATACAGTTCAATCAGGCGACCCGAAAGCCCCACTTCTTCCTGTCCAGACCCAAATCACAGCCCATATAGCTCGAATTATTCATCCCTAAAATCCATCTTCACGTCGAAAACCTTCTTCATCCTACTAGGACCTTTGCTGTGCAGCGTTGTTTGTCTCCGTAAAGTCGGATATCGGCGGCGGCGGAGAAGACACCACGGCTAGCCGGAACATGCTGGCGGTACTGGCTTGGGTGTTCACTTGATGGCTGACTGAGGCAGTGTAATATCCGTAATTTTTCCATTTTTAGCAGTTTCCATTTTTGGTGTATGTCTATTTTTATCGACTCGCTTGTAACCGTTTTGACATTTTGAATCTATTTTGTTCTTGGAGTTTTTCCATTTGGATGAGTATTGATGATGTTTTCACGTAATTTCGTTTTATGGCATGTTTTGCCGTATGAACGTTTGATTCTTGTAAAACTCATTCGTTTTCGTTGTTTCTTGGTTTGTACAAGTTCGTATGGTTGAGTTGGTCATGTGGATACTTTCGGTTTGTAAATCCGACGTCGTTTCGTGATTTTCGGGCACTTGGGCCATTTTTGTAATTTTCTAATAGTTTAGGGAACCTTAGTTTCGTTGTCGCTTTACGGACCCTCCGGTGGTCGGAATTGTATTTTCTTTCAGCGCTTAGCTCCGTCGTCTTGTATGCTTCGCGTCTATGTTCCTGGATTCTGGTCTCGTCGTGCGTTTCGTGTTTTATACCCTCGGCAGCAGCTTACTGGCCGATGTGACATCGCAGCGGCCGAATCGGCTGTGTAGGTAGCGCACGCTACCCTCGTTCCCTTGCGTGCGCTACCGATGTGCGTTAGCATACGCTAACGCCTATTGTTAGCGTACGCTAACGAAGGGTGGCGTAGCCACCGGACTGTCAAGGCCCCGTTAGCGCGCTACATATGACGATTAGCGCAGTCGCTAACTCCGCCAATATAAGTCACGGGACGATTCGTAATGCAGCTTATTTCTTTCCTCTTCGTTTCTTCGACGTGCGACCTCAGAGACGATTTTCACCAGTTCTATTCGGAGTTCTCTTCAAATTCTATCACGGTAGAATCGAGCCATCATATCATAATCAGCATAATCACCTTTCATCAGCCGAATTAAAGGTAACTCCTCAGGAACCCTAATTTTGACGGATTTGGGGGATTTTCGGGATTTTAGGGTTTAGTTCCGAATTGTTCATCTATATTACGATATTCTTTACCGATTGTGATTAGTGAGTGATTCTTAATCCAACCTTCTTGTTTTTAATCCGCGAATTATCGATACGGGGAGATTTTGTGTAAACCCTCGCCCGTATCGATTGATCGTTCATTGCCGTATCATGTATTCGGGATTATGGGTGTATTCCATTAGAGTATTGTTGTCCGTGGGGACTGAACTGTATTGGTCCTTCGTTTAGGAACCGTCATTTTCCACCCGGACCATTCGTAGTCGTGCTTCATCTCCGTTTCTTCAAGAATGTCTCAAAGGCAAGTACTTTACATTTGTTTACATGTTCTAGTATTTGAATTATGGCATTATCGTGGTTGTTGTGGATGGATATGTGTATGTTCACCTAGGGACTGTCCGACGGGGCCTCTAGGGATACGTATTGCCGTGAGTGTGCGTATCGCGAACTGTGGTTAGCCACCCAGGGATGTCCGACGGGGCTCTGTGGGGTACGGTGGCCGTGAGTCCCGTACCAACGGTTAACTTTGAATTGTGATTTGTTGGAGATAATGTGTTTTGTGATTGTACATCATAAATATTCCGGAATATAAAATGTTTTCTAAAATGACTTTTTAGCGCATATATTCATCTGATTAGAATGTAGTTCAAATGGATTGTACTTGCACTAGCAGTTGTCGCTAACCCCTTAAATGGGGGAAATACTTTTTGTATTTCAGGTATTGATTGTGTGGACAAGCGAGTACCCGAGCCGTATGAGGATGATGGGCAAGCATGATATTGTCCAGAAGTTGATTATTGGTGTCTTGTCAGTCAAATTATTATTGATGTCTGATTTTGGGATTCTGTATTATAAAATTTGTTTAAGTACTCGAGTACTTCCGATTTGAATTTGTTAATGTTGTGTTCCCACTTTGGGAAAATGGATTTGATGTCAGAATTTTATTTGTCGGTTATAGTCTTTTATTTAGCTTGTCGTTTTATTCATGATGGTTTGTCGTTGTCGAATGTCCTGTTTGGTACGTTAGCCTGGTGGATTCCACAGTGTGGGTTCCACGGCGCTGTAATATGCCCTGAACATCTTGGGGGTATTACAGAATATGGTATCAGAGCTTAGGTTTATGGATACCTAGGCTGTCGGTTATTTGGGTCTAGTTAAGTGTTGTTTTTGGGACAGTATCACTGCTATGCCATCATCTCAGTACGCCGGTGCTCGTAAGTTTTCCTAACTTGACTCATTTCATCGTTATGTTCTATTCCTGTCTTGGTATCTTATTGCGTTTTGCGTTTGAATTGTACTTACCCATTGCTTCTTCAGAATTCCTGCTGGTAGAGGACGCGGACGCGGTCGCGGACGCGGTAGGGGACGCGGTAGGGGACGTGGCGCAGCCGGTGGGGCGGCCATGTCCGATCACTCGGGAAACGATTCGGCGATGCCTTCCTTGTCGAACAGTGTTCCCCCTAGTTCCGGAGGTCACAGACTACCGCTAGCTCCTAATGCACATGAGAATGTTGGAGTGGCCAACATTTTGCGGCAGTAGCGAACTGATGACGCTCTCGACTCAGCCGTTCTAGTCGGCCAAGCTAATGCCAACCCGGTTCCGCCTACTGGATCCGGTAATGATAAGCTACTTCAGGACGTGATTCGTATGCGTCCTCCGCAGTTTGATGGTGCTTCCGACCCTTTTGGTTGGAAGAATTGGCTATTCGAGATGGAGAAAGTGTTTGAGGCTGCTAATTGTTCCGAGGAGAGGAAAGTACCCATTGCTCAGTACTTCCTCGCCAAGGAGGCAGCAACGTGGTGGCAAGCGGTGAAACCGCGTGACCGAGCAGCTACGTGGATAGAGTTTCGGGATCTGATGGAAGACGAATTCTGCCCTTGGTCAGTGAAAGAGGGGAGAATCCGAGCCTTCTTTGAGGCTAAACCCCAAGATGTTCCTATATCTCAAGCTATCAAAGACTACAATCAACAGTTGCATTATGTGAGAAACCAAGTCCGCGATGAGCTTGATAAGATCCGCTACTTTGATATGCGGATGAAACCGAGGGTGCGCCACTACATGTCCAGTGCAGGGTGCACGACTTTGAAGGAATATCAGAATAAAGCGATGGCTTACGAGATGTCGTTTTCTGCGACAGAGACGGCAGTTGAAGGAAAGAAGCAGAAGACCTCCGGTCAGTTTTCGGAAGGCAAGTCAGGAGGGTATCTGAAGGCTCAGTCTGGGTCGCGAGTCTTCGGGAGTCAGTCGCCATCAGTTGGTCGAGGAAACGGTTCTAGGTCTGCTCCTGCTGGTTCCGTTCGTGGTCCTAAGTGCTTCAACTGCAGTCGTCCGGGCCACATGATGAGTGAGTGTGATAGGCCTCTGATTCAGTGTCTTGCTTGTGGTCGTATGGGTCATCGTGCTAAGTTTTGTACGGATGCAGCTCGGGCTCCAGTTACTCTGATATCGGCCCCAGCTGCGGGAGAGCCGAGTGTGAATCAGGCACCGACAGTTCCTCAGCCGCAACAGAGTTTTGATAGAGGTCGAGGTCGTGGTCAGCCTTCTAGAGGGGGAGCTTCTAGTGCGGGGTCTGTTCCGCCCCGAGTGTACGAGATGAGACGAGCAGGGGATCCTGACGCGACGGTGGCTACAGGTACCGTCCACATTCTTGATCATCCTGTTTCCGTATTGTTCGATTCTGGTGATACGCATTCTTTTATATCTATGGATTGTGTGCGTCGTCTGCATATTGATTGCCTTGTTGCTTGTGAGCCTTTTGTTGTTAAACTTCCTAGCGGGGATAGCATCGTGGGGGATCGTGAGATTAGGGATTTTCCAGTAAATATCGCGGGAAGGGTTTGGCCTTCTAATCTGATTGCGGTGGATATTAGAGATGAGGATTTGATTCTAGGTGAGGATTGGCTGGACCGTCATGGAGCGATCATGAATTATAGAACGAGGATTGTATCGATGTTAGCCTCTGATGGTACTGAGCATTCTTTTGTGGGGCGTAAGCGGAGTAGCCAGAGATTACTGATCAGCGCCTTGAGGGCGGTGAGACTCCTTCGAGGAGGTTGCATGGGCTATTGGTGTTACGCTTTGAGATCGGAAGAAGGGGGAGTCGAGCTCTCGTCTATTCCGGTAGTGTGTGAGTATCCTGATGTTTTTCCAGGTGAGTTGCCGGGTTTGCCGCCGGATCGAGAAGTTGAGTTTACCGTCGATTTAGAGTCGGGGTCAGCCCCGATTTATAAGACGCCATACCGTATGGCGCCTGCCGAGATGCTTGAGTTGAAGAAACAGTTGGGAGAGTTGCTAGACATGGGGTATATTCGACCGAGTGCTTCACCTTGGGGCGCACCGGTCCTGTTTGTGAAGAAGAAGGATTGGTCACTTCGCTTGTGTATCGACTACCGAGAGTTGAACAAAGTGACCATCAAAAACAAGTATCCGCTCCCGAGGATTGATGACTTGTTTGATCAGTTTCAAGGGGCAACCGTGTTTTCGAAGATTGATTTGAGATCGGGGTATTATCAGCTCCGAGTGAAGGATACCGATATTTCGAAGACGGCCTTTCGGACGAGATACGGACACTACGAGTTTGTGGTTATGCCTTTTGGGCTAACCAACGCCCCAGCCGTGTTCATGCAGCTTATGAACAAAGTCTTTATCGAATACCTCGATAAATGTGTAGTCTTCTTTATCGACGATATTCTGATTTACTCGAGGAACGGGGAGGAGCATGCCCGTCATTTACATATTGTGTTAGACATTTTGAGAACTCAGCATCTTTTTGCGAAGTTCTCAAAGTGCGAGTTTTGGTTACGGGAGGTTATGTTTCTCGGTCATGTGATCTCGGCCGAGGGTGTTCGTGTGGACCCACATAAGGTAGAGGCAGTGTTGGATTGGGCGCCGCCCAAGAACGTGAAAGAGGTCCGCAGCTCGGGATTAGCCGGTATTACCGCAGATTCGTCGAGGGGTTCTCTAAGCTCGCTCGACCGTGACTCAGTGATGTGTCGAGAAGTTTGTGTGGACCGATGAGAGGCGTAATAGTTTTGAGGAGTTGAAGAAGCGGTTGACGACCGCTCCGCTTTGGCTTTACCGAGTGGTAATGATGGTTTCGTTTTCATGATGCTTCGGGCCAAGGGCTCGGATGCGTACTTATGCAGCACGGGAGGACGATTGCCTATGCTTCCCGTCAGCTGAAACCGTACGAGCTGAATTACCCTTCGCACGATCTTGAGTTGGCCGCAGTTGTTTTTGCGTTGAAGATTTGGCGTCATTACTTGTATGGCTCGTCGTGTCAGATTTTCACCGATCACAAGAGCCTGAAGTACATTTTCACGCAGAAGGAGCTTAATATGAGACAGAGGAGATGGTTGGAATTGATTAAGGATTACGATCTCGAGATCCTTTATCATCCGGGCAAGGCTAATGTGGTAGCAGATGCCTTGAGCCGGAAATCGGTATCGCTTCGGGCGCTTGAGTTACTCACGGCCCAGTCGGGACTTCAGCGAGAGTTTATGAGGTTGAGCATTGAGATTGTACTGCCAGAGAGTTCCGGGCAGTTGCGTACTCTTGAGATTTCTTCATCTCTGGTCGAGGACATTAAGTCGGGACAGTTAGAGGACCCGATGTTTATTCAGCTTCGAGAGAGTGTAGGGAAGGGGAAAGCCCCGGGATTCGTTATTCATGAGGATGGTGTGTTGAGATTCCGAGGTCGGTTGTTGTCCCGAACGACTCGGAATTGAGACAGAGCATTATGCGAGAGGCTCATGCGTCACCTTACTCAGTCCATCCGGGCTCAAGTAAAATGTATAAAGATCTGAGGAAGAATTTCTGGTGGAACGATATGAAGAAGGAGGTAGTTCAGTTTGTGGCTAAGTGCTTGACTTGTCAGCAAGTCAAGATTGAGCATCAGCAGCCAGCCGGATTATTGAAACCACTTCCCGTTCCGGAATGGAAGTGGGAGGACATCTCTATGGATTTTGTCACGAGTTTACCGAGGACGAAGACTGGTATGAATATGGTGTGGGTGATTGTAGACCGACTGACTAAGTCGGCACATTTTCTGGGCATCAAGGATACTTGGGGTCCAGAAAAGTTGGCTCGTATTTTTATCACTCAGATAGTGAGGCTTCATGGTACGCCGAGGATCATTATTTCAGACAGAGATGGTCGATTTGTATCGCATTTTTGGCAGGCGGTACATAAGGCATTGGGGACACAGTTGCGTTTGAGCACTTCGTTCCATCCCCAGACCGATGGGCAGTCCGAACGTACCATTCAGACGTTCGAGGATTTGTTGCGTGCGTGTGCGTTAGATTGGAGTAGTGACTGGGAGGATCATTTGGCTTTAATTGAGTTTACTTATAATAATAGCTGGCACGCGTCGATTAAGATGGCACCGTATGAGGCACTTTATGGCCGACGTTGCTGATCACCGATATGTTGGGATGAGCCGTCCGATTTGGTTGGCACCGAGCCGGACCTTGTGTTGGAGACGAGGGAGAAAGTCGAATTGATTAGAAAGAGGATATTGGCTGCTCAGAGTCGACAAAAGTCTTATGCGGATGTTAGGCGTAGACCCTTGGAGTTTGAAGTGGGAGATCATGTTCTGTTGAGAGTGTCTCCGACGAAAGGGGTTTTCCATTTTGGGAAGAAGGGGAAACTCAGCCCGAGATATATTGGACCTTTCGAGGTATTAGAGAGAGTCGGTGAGTTAGCGTACCGTTTGGCGTTACCTCCGTCGCTGAGTCATGTTCATAGCGTATTTCACGTTTCCCAGTTGAGGAAGTACGTTCCGGACCCATCCCACATTATTGACTTTGGGGACGTGGAGATCGAGAAGGATATTACATTTGAAGAGAGGCCCATCATAATTTTGGAGCGTCGTGACAAGCAGTTAAGGCACAAAACCATTCCTTTGGTTAAGGTGCAATGGTCGAGGCACGGAGTAGAAGAAGCGACGTGGGATCTAGAGGAGGATATGCGTTCGAGATACCCCGAGCTTTTTGATTCTTAAGTTTCGGGACGAAACTTTATTTTAGAGGGGGAGAATGTAATATCCGTAATTTTTCCATTTTTAGCAGTTTCCATTTTTGGTGTATGTCTATTTTTATCGACTCGCTTGTAACCGTTTCGACATTTTGAATCTATTTTGTTCTTGGAGTTTTTCCATTTGGATGAGTTTTGATGATGTTTTCACGTGATTTCGTTTTATGGCATGTTTTGCCGTATGAACGTTCGATTCTTGTAAAACTCATTCGTTTTCGTTGTTTCTTGATTTGTACAAGTTCGTATGGTTGAGTTGGTCATGTGGAGACTTTCGGTTTGTAAATCCGACGTCGTTTCGTGATTTTCGGGCACTTGGGCCATTTTTGTAATTTCTTAATAGTTTAGGGAACCTTAGTTTCGTTGTCGCTTTACTGACCCTCCGGTGGTCGGAATTGTATTTTCTTTCAGCGCTTAGCTCCGTCGTCTTGTATGCTTCGCGTCTATGTTCCTGGATTCTGGTCTCGTCGTGCGTTTCGTGTTTTATACCCTCGGCAGCAGCTTACTGCTGATGTGACATCAGCAGTGCTGAACTGCTGTGTAGGTAGCGCACGCTACCCCTGTTCCCTTGCGTGCGCTACCGATGTGCAGTTAGCGTACGCTAACGCCCTATTGTTAGCGTACGCTAACGAAGGGTGGCAGTAGCCACTGGACCTGTCACGGCCCCGTTAGCGCGCGCTACATATGACGATTAGCGTGCGCTAACTCCGCTGAATATAAGTCAGCGGACAGTTTCAGAACAGCAGTTTATTTCTTTCCTCTTCGTTTCTTCGACGTACGACCTCAGAGACGATTTTCACCAGTTCTATTCGGAGTTCTCTTCAAATTCTATCACGGTAGAATCGAGCCATCATATCATAATCAGCATAATCACCTTTCATCAGCCGAATTAAAGGTAATTCCTCAGGAACCCTAATTTTGACGGATTTGGGGGATTTTCGGGATTTTAGGGTTTAGTTCCGAATTGTTCATCTATATTACGATATTCTTTACCGATTGTGATTAGTGAGTGATTCTTAATCCAACCTTCTTGTTTTTAATCCGCGAATTATCGATACGGGGAGATTTTGTGTAAACCCTCGCCCGTATCGATTGATCGTTCATTGCCGTATCATGTATTCGGGGTTATGGGTGTATTCCATTAGAGTATTGTTGTCCGTGGGGACTGAACTGTATTGGTCCTTCGTTTAGGAACCGTCGTTTTCCACCCGGACCGTTCGTAGTCGTGCTTCATCTCCGTTTCTTCAAGAATGTCTCAAAGGCAAGTACTTTACATTTGTTTACATGTTCTAGTATTTGAATTATGACATTATCGTGGTTGTTGTGGATGGATATGTGTATGTTCACCTAGGGACGGTCCGACGGGGCCTCTAGGGATACGTATTGCCGTGAGTGTGCGTATCGCGAACTGTGGTTAGCCACCCAGGGATGTCCGACGGGGCTCTGCGGGGTACGGTGGCCGTGAGTCCCGTACCAACGGTTAACTTTGAATTGTGATTTGTTGGAGATAATGTGTTTTGTGATTGTACATCATAAATATTCCGGAATATAAAATGTTTTCTAAAATGACTTTTTGGCGCATATATTCATCTGATTAGAATGTAGTTCAAATGGATTGTACTTGCACTAGCAGTTGTCGCTAACCCCTTAAATGGGGGGAAATACTTTTTGTATTTCAGGTATTGATCGTGGGGACAAGCGAGTACCCGAGCCGTATGAGGATGATGGGCAAGCATGATATTGTCCAGAAGTTGATTATTGGTGTCTTGTAAGTCAAATTATTATTGATGTCTGATTTTGGGATTCAGTATTATAAAATTTGTTTAAGTACTCGAGTACTTCCGATTTGAATTTGTTAATGTTGTGTTCCCGTTTTGGGAAAATGGATTTGATGTCAGAATTTTATTTGTCGGTTATAGTCTTTTATTTAGCTTGTCGTTTTATTCATGATGGTTTGTCGTTGTCGAATGTCCTGTTTGGTACGTTAGCCTGGTGGATTCCACAGTGTGGGTTCCACAGCGCTGTAATATGCCCTGAACATCTTGGGGGTGTTACAGGCAGTTCCGATGCCGATAACTGACAGCCAAAGTTAATCCAAATCTCGATTCAAGTAGAGATCTACTTGCATCCATTCATGATGTAATTTCTTGTGCCAATATGTTTGTTATATTGAAAAAAAAAAGAAAAAAAAAACACGCAGAAAAAGGAGGAGACGGGAAGAAGAAGAATGAAGAAGAATCAAAAAAAAAAAGAGTCACGGGAAGAGAAAGAAAAATAATATAATATATAAATTATAAAATAATAGAATAAAACAAAAAAAAAACATTCAGAAACCATTCACCGAAACTTCAAGAAAATTAATAAAATAATAAAAGAATAAAATATTCTTTTAATTTATTGAATCATAACTTCGTTTTTCTTACGTATAATATACATATGATATCAGAATTAATTTTTCTTGATACCACCGTGACTCATTTCACGAGAGCTTCAATTTGACACTAATATTGATATGGCTATTAATTCTTTTCATATATGTCATTATTAAATTTATTAAAATGTACGAATTAATATCCAACTCCAGAAATCGTAAAGATTTATACATACCATTACACTTGCTATTAACGGCAATCGATATTTCGACCTATACCTCGATGATGACTATATCTTGAGGAATTGATTGGACGATCCTGCTCTGGTAAAAGCAGCTAATTATTTTACAATATAAATTATGTCTCTTACTTATCTCAAAGTGGTGGCTTCAAACCACACATTTATTGAGCTTACTTTCTGTAATTGCAATACCTCTCATGTGATGAGTTCAATTATCACAAGACGGATGGTTTTTACATGTACGTAATTTATATATTATATATCACCATCGTGGTTGGTTATACCACATGAATGGTTCATAAATCCTCCTCTCGAAGAAGAAGCAGTTGATAAAAAATAAATCCTACTCTGGATAAGTAGTTGATCGATTATCTAAATCCTGCTCTGAAGAAACAGTTGAAAGAAATAAATCCTACTCTGAAGAAGTAGTTAATCAATAATTCAAATCCTGCTCTCGAAGAAGAAGCAGTTGATAGATATAATATCCGATCTCCATGATTAAACACGAACGGAGAAAATTGACCAAGTGATACCATAAGCTATCACCGATTAATTAAAGAAAATCCCATCAAACTGCATGGTGGGATCATTTGACAAGTGATATGGAAAACTATCACTGGAAAATAATTGCTCAATAAATCTCATATTGATTATATTACATGGTGGGATCATTAAAATCATATTGATATGAAAACGCTTATTGAGAAGCATATATCACATATTCGTGAAAATAATGTATTTGCATAAAAGCAAAAGATGATACTTATTATTGCTCTGGACGAAGCACACATTAGTCCAAGTGAAAATATCGAAACTAGCTGAAAGGCAGTAAACACTCGACAATATGAAACGCGAAAAAGAAAATACATATGAAACCCATAAAAAGAGAAGGGGTGCGTCTCGAGAGTATAAAACTCTGTAACTGCCACCCCTGGCATCAGGGTTTATAATGAAAGATCTAAATGATCTAAACTTCTTTTTCTTTTGGCGCCAATACTCTGTGACTGATGAGCTTTGACTTCCAAATTCTTAAGTGAAATATATGTCTGAAACTTTATAAGTAGATCAGCAATAGTGTCAGCACATATTATTATATCTAGTGATGGCTGAGATATAAACTTGTGATCTACTCCTTGATCCAGAAAGGCAAGCAAATCGCTGAAGAAATTATTAATATTCAACAAACCTATAGGTTTGGTATGGAAGTCCCGCTCAGCCCATGACGTGATATTGAATATCTCATTGAGTGTGCCATAGCCACCTGGAAGAACAATAAAGGCATCACTATTATTCACCACATACATCAAACTATCATGCACAAACTGTGTTTGAAGCATCAACCTAGTTGAACCCCCTATACGACTAGTTCTAACTGTGGGATAGTGTAAGGCACGTGTTACTCTTATTCTCCCATTTTGTGCAGCCTCTAAAAGATAACCCAAAAATCTATAATTACTCCCACCATACAATATATCGATTTTGTGTTTTCCTAATTCTTTTACGAATTGATATGCCATATCTATATGCTGGATATGACCTATCAATTTGGATCCACCTAAAATACATATAGTTTTAATTGAATGAGATCTATATGAGGATTCTGAGAACTCAATCTTTCTACACTAGACTTTCAAAATACTTTTTATGAGAGATACATTTTTTGATTTGTGGATCCCAAATTTAAAGAACAAACTTCTTACTAAACGACAAATGACTTCACTATTTTGATTGAAAACAGATCGGCAGATAAGTCATTACTTTTGACAAAATTGCAAAAGAAAACAAAAGATATGATATTATATTTTTCAATGAAAATGACGTTACCGATCGGCAGCTGAGAAATTTAAATATTGGAAAACAATATTCATCAACTTGCATTTTTTTCTATTACCTTATACCAACTTTCATAGAACGGACTTACAAATTGGATCTTTTGAGATTAATTTTTCATGACTATAACGTTCCCGTTCATCCTTAAATTGTATCCACAGAGCCATTAGTTCACGATGAACGTATCCACTCGGATGTGCATCAAGAATCTGTTGAATATCATGATCCATAGATTCCTTACTCAATCCATCCTTGATAAATGCTATTTTATCTTCTCGATTTTTGGATACAAACCCCACAGATTTGCATCGTGTGTCACATGTCCACCGAGCACATTTATAGCACCCACCTAATCTTTTTGCTCTCCGTTTCTTTGCAAAACTACTTTTACCTGTACCTGGCATGTACTTAAATGAATTAGAAAATTCACCAGATAATCGAACTTGTGCTTCGATCAACCATCGAATATCTTCTGGGATGCCATTTCTCATTAGCACCCTTAATTTTTCGAGTCGAGCTCGATAAATTCTTTTTATGATATTCACTGGAAGAGATGGATAATATTTACGAAGATTCGAAAGCATTGAATCCATTATGATATTCAGACCCTCGGTATGGGTGAATTTTGTGAATACAATGATAATCTATTTATAGATTGGAATTACGCGTATGAGTTTTGACTCCGCGTTCGAATAATTCACATCCAGATGCTTATGAACTACAGTTCTATTTGAATAATAAACATAATATGACATGTGGGAGCAGCGACTCCATGTTGATAATGATGTGCAATAATGGCACCGAAAGATGATGTGATATGCCGGTAAAATATCTATATGGTGATATAGACACATCGTCTTCAAATATTTGTTCTCGATTAATATCACTACTAGCCAATAGTGGGAATGAATCCCTAATAAATTTGGAATATATTAAGGAGGAGTATGGGCCCACTTCCTCTACATGTGAACTACTAGATATTATGGATCCACTAGATAGTCACATGTGTATATGACTCGTAAGCAGAAATTTACGAGTTGATTTGCTCACGATTTGAGCATATATTCCAGATCAGATAAAGCTAGTAATATATCCCAAATAAACTTGAATAGATCCCATAAAGGAGCAAGATATGCGCATACAAGTGGGATATCAATTGGCATACTATTTGAAGTCCTCCAGCCAATATCGAGAACATAATATATAAACTCCTATGACTGAAGATGAATACTGAGATACTGGCATATGCGTTTGGTGCTCAAGAAATCTCTCAGCATGAGGGGGAGTATTGGTAGTTGGAAATATGTGAAATGCATCACACTATATCCTCACAACTGAAATATGAACTTGAAGTTCAAAGATGCATGGCAGATTATTAATCTTTGGTACCAACTACAACTACTTTGATAAAAACATAATAATTCCCCGAATATGAATCAAAGCAAATGATAAAAGGAGGCATATACTTTTGAGAAGTATATAGACATAACCACAATGTGTAATCCCAATGGATGATTGATAATGAGATATCTCGGCAAGTTATGTTGTCATGGAGAAATGAATATTGAAATGTGTCGACACAATATAGCGCTATGAATGAAATGAGAATATCAATAATTGGAAAGAGGATATCGATAAATGGTATGGGTATATCCATGATTGTGAAATATGGATATTAGAAATGAGGATATTAAAATCCATGATTTGTGAAAGTGAGGATATTCAAATCCATCAAAAATTGAAATATATGCCCTTATAATAAAATAAAACATATGGGCTTACTGAAAATGACTCCTGAGTAGATTTTAAACATATCATCAATGCGTGCAGTCACCCAAAATAAGGAGTTGTTAAGAAAATTATATGTTGTACTCTTTTCCTTGACTGAGGTTTTATCCCACTGGATTTTTCTAGCAAGGTATTTAACGAGGCAGCTTAATCACAACTAATATGAAATTTCCAAAAGAGATTTGGAATATATTGCAAAGAATATGAGTTCGATATTACAAACTGCACTAAAGATGATACTCGGAGGATTATTGAAATGTCTGGGGCATATTTATAAAATACGTGTTGCACTCTTTTTCCCTTGACTGAGGTTTTGTCCCATTGGGTTTTTCTAGCAAGGTTTTTAATGAGGCAACTAGAATGACGTATTAGTATGAATAATGTACTCTTTTCCCTTAATTAGGATTTTTCCCATTGGGTTTTTCCTAATAAGGTTTTAACGAGGCATATTCATGGCATAATGAGGAACACTACAAAGATCAAGATTATTTCTCAAAGCTTGAAAATAGAAGGAGTAGTTGTACTCTTTTTCCTTCGATCAAGTTTTTCCCACTGGATTTTCTTGACAAGGTTTTAATGAGGCAACACGTGGATACTCCCAACAACGAATGATATACATGACAGATTCATTCAGTTTTTGTCCCACGAGGTTTTACTGAGACGGCACAAGAATACTCATACAAGAATTATCAAGATAAGGGGGAGCAAATTTACGAGATTACAGATTGCTGAAGTTTTATCCAACTGAGATTTCCTACCAACATTATGATGCAACATGATATGATTGCCACAAGCTCCACTACAAACAGTTTGAAAGTTTTTCTCCCATTGGGTTTTTCTTCAAACTAGTTCAGCAGATATTTATGTAAATAGTCATTCAAGGGGGAGTGTTATAAAAACACCATGAAAGTGACATTTCAATTACTCTTTTGTTTTTATATAGTGTGAATGACTATTATGCCCCTGATGTAATTATGTAATTACGATTGTGCCATCTGAAGTTTTCCTATAAATAGGACTTCAGTTATTAATGAAAAACACACATGAGAATCATTCTCTATATTCTCTCTCTAATTTCTCTCTCTATAATATTTCGATTTCATCACAAAGAAAATAAATTATTGTAGTGATTTATAGCAGCACCATCTGAAGTAATATAGTGAGATCACTTTTCTGCATCGAGCGATCCATCACCTAATTCTAGTTAATCGAAATTCTAACTTTATAAAACATTGTTAATATGATTTTACACAAAATTATATCTCCTTATTCAAAAAAACAGATCCATCAATAAATTTCAATTATTTTGACTAACATTTAATAACAAAGATAAAAATTTAATAATAAAATATAAATTTCCTGACATTATCTTATATACTAAAAGCTTAAGTTGTCTTATAAATGCAAAGTGCTCACAATAAATGTTTCATGAATTGAAAGTGAAATGTGAAATCTTCATGTGTTAGTACATTGATTTAATAGTTATGCATAAGGGTAAGTACATAGGAATCGTGCACAAAAGTCTCAAAGAATACAAACCAAAAATGCCATGAATGCATAAATTAAACACACCAATTAGTGGTTAGTCTTTTTACCTTCCCGTCCATGAGTTACAAATATTTTATCAACTATATAATGGTCAAAAATCACACACAACAAACCACAACTTCCTCTACACCGCGTGCACATTGGGCTACAACTTATTATGGTGGTAAAGTAAGCATCATATCGTCTTACTTATTTAGCATATTGATTTATATTATTTTATGTAAATTTCACGTGTGTTTTTTGTGTGTAACAATGTAGGACATAAAGATGGTAGCTTAGGAGATTTGGTAGTAACATCATCTTTTCTAATGGTTTAAGAGATCTTACACATCGTTGTCTTATCAATTAAGTGGAACGTGCACGAACATTTTTACTTTGATCGAAAATGCAATATATTGATCAACTGTATTTAAGTTACTAACGATCAACTATATCTATTTTTTTGTAGCACATCAAGAAGCATTAAAGAAAGAGATCGAGAAGTCACAAAAATTATGTCAAGAACAAAACATGCAAAAGGTCAATGAACAACAACGACAAAGACGACAACAACAAAAACAACAACAACAAGATCAACGCCGCGGCCACCGGTGGGATGAATACTTAGCATTCGTATTAATAGTACGTTACAAATTAAACATGCAATATTTTACTTCATGTAATACCGATAAACGGGCTAATACTATTGATTCGTTAGCAAGTAAGTTTATAGAAAATAATGTGACGAGCATTCAATTTTTAGTCAATAATTATTACTACACTTTGTTTGTGCATTTTAATATTTTTGCTCTTAATGTAGTTTTTTATCTTGCGTTGTGTTAATGTCACTTTTTTAATTAAACGTCTTGGAATATTGTGTGACTTTGATATTTGATATGACTGTGTAAATTATGTTGATATTACATATTGCAAATGGTAGTATATAATAAAAATATAATAAAAATATCTTCACACTATCATCATATAACAATGAGAATCTTATAAATCGAAGAAGTATATAAAGGAGAAGAAAATTGTATTTCAAATGTTATCCACATATCACGAGGTAAACATTATTCATTTGAGTTTGAGATCATGTGATTCATGTCGTCATACTGTAAATACTTAGAATGAGTTACTAATGAAAGCTCCAAATTCGATATTATAGTTTATGGAAAAATGTTGTAATAATGCATTAATTAAAAAATAATTTATGTAAGTTACTCACATTAAAAGATTACATATGAAAAGCCTCATTTAAATATAACATTTTGCAAAAAACCTCTTCACATTAAAGAAAGAGATTGACAAGTCACGAAAATTGTATCAAGAACAAAACATGCAAAATGCCAATGAACAACAACGACAAAGACAACAAGAAAAACAACAAGAACAACGCCACGGCCACCGGTGTCAATATAGATGAATACCTCGCATTCATATTAATAGTACGTTACAAATTAAACATGCAATATTTTACTATACGAATTATAATTTATTATACGAATTATAATTTATATTCTTGAATATACTAATCACTTTAATGTTTTATGTTTTTATAGTTTTGTTAAAAAGGAAATTTGTTTTATAGTTCGCTTTTAATAATGTAATTTATTTGAACAACGAAGTCCGTCTTTCACAAAAAAATGAGAGTTTCAAACATGAACCGAAAATTAGTCCCGAACATTACGAAAAAAACAATTAGATCCAACCTGAGTGCATCGCATGGGTCCTGAGGCAGTCCAAACATGTGTGCATTGCACGTGGATGAATATAAAAGGTCTCCAACATTAATGTCATCGCTTCATATTTAAAATAATTTATGTAACTTATACATATTAAAAAATTACATGTGAATAGACTCTTTTCAATGTAACATCTTGAAAAAAATCTCTTCACATATACTCTTTTAATGTCAATAAACTATTTTAAATGTGTGTCATGCTTAGAAATGTGATACCATCACAGCTTAGATATATAATGACGAAAATAAGTTACAAGATTACGATATAAAAACTTATATACAGCCCATGTGCAACTCAATAAAGTATTCTAAGTACGTATAAAGCTTAGCAAATGTGTGACACCATGAAAACTTAAATATAAAATGACGAAAATAAATGCCGAATATTACACTATGAAAACTTCTATATAGCCCATGTGCATCGCACGTATTTTAAATCTATGAAAACTTCTATACAGCACATGTGCATCGCACGGGCATCGTTGACTATCATAAGAAATAGTTATAACTTAGCCCAATGTATTAATATTAGTTAGTTCCAATTAAAAATGATAGAGTCAATACCAAAATAAATAGACAAAAAATATTACGTAAAAAATACATCTTAAAAGATTACATATCAATAAACTATTTTAAATACGTATCATGCTACAAAATGTATGTTACCATGACAACTTATATATACAATGACAAAAATACGTCCCGAATATAAAATGACGAAAATAAATGACGGATCCATGATCAAAATGACGAAAATTTGTGCTGAACAATAACAATTTAAATATATAATACCATCATATACAGCCCGGGGCATTGCCCGGGTCTGAATGACTCGTTAATAATAATATATAAGTGGTGGATACCACCTCTAATAACTTACAAAATATTATATACAATCTTCAAACCTATATCCAATCATAATCACATTATTTCCGCATGAAAAGAATAATAATAAAAAAAAATTGTCATCAATTCTTTTTTTATTTTTTTTAACAGAAGTCATCAAATCAGTAGAAATTCTTCCAAAATTTTTATATTTACCAACATAAATATTGAATGACCAATATACATATTCAGTCACATTCATTGATTTTAGGGAAAACTACGTTTATCGTCCTAACATATGAACCTTTTTACATCTGTGTTCTAACCTAAACATAATTGCAAATTGCCATATAACGTATTCAAAATTTTAATGTCCGTGTCCTAATGACCGGAATCCGGCCAATTTGCCTATGTGGCACACCGGAAATGTGACGTGGCTTGATTACATCATTTTAATAAAATCAAATTGGCCACATCAGCTCCAAATCATCAGTTATCACTTAAAAAAATTAAAAAATTAAAATATTATAAAATAAAATTGAAAAAGTAAAATTATAAAATACAATTGTAAAATAAAATTATAAAATTTAAAAAATATTAAAAATTATAAAATTTAAGAAATTAAAAAAATTTATAAAATTGTAAACTAAAATTATAAAATTATAAAATTATAACAATTTATAAATATTATAAATGTGGTCAATTTTATTTTATAATTTTTTATTTTTTTATTTTTTTACATGGTAAAAAATAATTATAAAATTGTAAAAAATTAAAAAAAATTAAAAAAATGTAAAATTATAAAATAAAATTGTAAAATTATAGAAAATAAAATTTTAAAATAAAATTAAAAAAATAAAAAGTTATAATTTTATAATTTTTTTATTTTTTTTTGAATTGATAACTAATGATTTGGAGCTGATGTGGTCAATTTATTTTATTAAAATGATCTAATCAAATTATAAAACATGTGTGGCATTGTCTGTTTTTTCAATAATAAAGATACTTTAATATATAATGCCACACATGTTTTATAATAGATCATTTTAATAAAATAAAATTGACCACATCAGTTCCAAATCATTAGTTATCAATTCCACACATGTGGAAATTTTTATAAAATTATAATTTTTTATAATTTTTTTAATTTTTTAATTTTATTTTATAATTTTATTTACTATAATTTTACAATTTTATTTTATAATTTTACAATTTTTTTTTTATTTTTTTTACAATTTTATAATTATTTTTTACTTTTTAAAATATTAAAAAATTATAAAATAAAATTGACCACATTTATAATATTTAGAATTTTTTAATTTTATAATTTTAGTTTACAATTTTATTTATATTTTAATTTTAAAAAATTATAAAATTATAAAATTTTAATTGACCACATTTAAAATTTTTATAATTTTTAATATTTTTAAATTTTATAATTTTATTTTACAATTGTATTTTATAATTTTACTTTTTCAATTTTATTTTATAATATTTTAATTTTTTTAAGTGATAACTGATCATTTGGAGCTGATGTGACCAATTTGATTTTATTAAAATGATGTAATCAAGCCACGTCACATTTCCGGTGTGCCACATAGGCAAATTGGCCGGATTCCGGTCATTAGGACACGGACATTAAAAGTTTGAATACGTTATATGGCAATTTGCAATTATGCTTAGGTTAGGACACAGACGTAAAAATGTCCATACGTTAGGACAATAAACGTAGTTTTCCCTTGATTTTATCATCATTTATTTGTTGGGAAGAAAAAAAGATACTCCATCCATCTCGTATTAAACGCTACATTTCACCTAAAAAAAAATCTTTTCGGAAGTGTTCCATTTCGTTAAATAATAAATCGAATCACATCAAATCATTGATCATACTTTCGCCTTTAATCTCCATCACAAACTCGCATCACTAATTTTTTTACCTTTCAATCGATACCACCCACCCACCAATTCTTAAAAAATTTATATGTCTATCACATTGGATCATTCTCATAAAATATAGTAATTTCACTTTGAATGCAGTACTTCGCCGGGACCAGGGGCGCAGCTACATAGGGGCGGGAGGGGGCGCCCGACCCCCCGAAATTTTTTTTGCGATGTAGGGAGTATATAGTTTTCGTGTAGAAAAATTTCGGTATATTCGGTTTCGACCCCCCAAAATTTCGGTATTACCCGAAAAATAGCGTTAGGAAAAAAATTTAGATCCCGACCCCCCACTAAAAATTTTCTAGCTTCGCCACCGGCCGGGACGGAGGGAGTAGCGGAATACAAGAAGAAAAAATCCATATTGGGAGTAATAACTAAAATAAAAGAGCACATATTACAAAAAAAAAAAAAAAAAAAGAGTATTTAAAGTTGAGAGTAATTATGACTTGAAGAACACGCATCATTCCGAATTTCCAATGTCCATTTTGAATTCGCTTTGGAAGTAGTTGGGATATGACTTTCTCTGTTACTATTGCTTACTCTTTCTGTTCGAAATGCAATTTTTTTTAATAAAATATTTTAAAAATATTTTTAATTATATTCATCATTAATTTTTTAGTTGTTATTTTTTATCATATATTCATCGTCAATATATTTTGCTCCCTCCATTTTTAAATAAATATTATTTTGGCTTTGTGCACATAAATTAAGAAAATTATTTTATGCCAAAATTTGCCCCTGATAAATAATAATGAAAAGTGAAAAGATGAATTTTGAGGTATATTAATTAGGGGTAATAATGGAATAAAGAAAAGAATAAAGGTAAAGTGACATCTATTTTGAAAAAGTTACAAAAGTTTAAAATGACATCGATTTAAAAGTGGAAGGAGTATCTTTTAATCTACATTACATACTCACCATCAGTACTTAGAAAACTTACAAATCTATCGCATTCAGTCATTCTCTTAAACTACATTAATTTTATTCAAAATACTGCACTTTGGCTGAGACGGAGGTATTATTATTATTCCTCCCTCTGTCATAGATCAATTATAATATTTGAAAAAAAAATAGTGTATTTTAATTAAATAATTAGACATGATAAATATGTAAATTTTGTAAATATTGATGTGAATGCATGATCGAAATTACAAGATAAACATATTGAAAATAAGATAAGATTTAAAGAGAAAATGTAAAAATATAATATGATTGGAGATATTTAATAAAAACCTTCCTCCGTCCCGTAAATTTGTTCATGAGAATTTTCGGCATGAGTTTTAATAGAGAAAAGTTCTCGAGTTTGCATTGTTTAGTTTTGTGTGATTGGAGAAAGAATCCATACTTGTATATTATTAAGTTATTTAGTGTTGACCATTAAGACTGGGTCGAATTCATTTGGATGCGTGAGTTGTAAGGCGGATTTCTCACTCGAAGTGCAACATTTGAAGTGAAATTTGTATATTTTGGGAGAATGATTGATTGTGATAGAAATATAAGTTTTATAAATATTAATGACAAGTGTGTGATGAGTGCGTGGTGGAAATTAAAAAACAAATGTAATTATTTAATGTGATTTAAAATATTTAATGAAATATCTAATTTTTGAAAAGATATTTTGTGAATCAAATTGCATTTCACGCCGAACCAAAGGAGTAACCACTTTGGGGAGAAAAAAAAATACTCCCTCCGTCCCTCAATACTAGTCATTTTTTGAAATGAAATTTGTTTCATAATACATGTCATTTTCTATTTTTCATACAAATTTTTAAATAAAATTCCAAGAATACCCTTAATTTATTAGGGACTCTTCAACTTCAACATATATAAACATATTGATTAATATAATTGGTTTATTAAGTTAATGTAATTTAATAAGAGTAAATATGGAATTAACTAATTATTTTTAATATTTCTTAATATTTATATAATTTTTAAACATGATTAAAAGTATTAATAGACGGGAGAGTACAACTTTTTCAGAATATTATACTTCTCTGTCGCATGAGGGAATAATATTATTATATTGTAAACGTCCAGTTTCAAAGTTTGTGCCGAAAGACAGGTAAGGTGGTGATTCGTAGAATCTGCTTTGGGTGGGAATTAAAATCCGGCTGAAAGTTTTGTTGCTTAATTCAATGTGCTTTGCTTTCCGTGCAATTTTGTCATATTATAATCATTGTGTTTCCCTGTGATTTTAAAAAATAGGGTAATTTTTATGGGTGGAGTCCGGATCCTCTCCAAGGATTTGAGGGATCTGTGCATAACCACACACATATTTGTACGGGTAGTGTGATCTGGGGATCCCAGCACGGGTGGGTGGTATAGTTTATGGGGCCTATGATTTATACGAGTCCGGATCCTCTTCATTTACGTAGAGGACTGAGGGATTTAGGGGTATTCAAAAATACTTGATATTCGATATCCGATTCGAAATATTCGAAAATTCGAAGTTTCGGATATCCAAAAAATCGGATATTCGAAAATATCGGATAGTACTTTTCAGAAAAATCGGATATTCGGATATCCGAAATATCCGAAAAATCCTAAAAACTTTATTTTTTTATATTTTAAATAATATAAGGTATTTGAATATTCGGATATCCGACCATATCCGATGTTTTTTCGGATATTCGGATATCCGATATCCAAATCCGAATATTTTTTTCGAATATAAGGATATTCGAATATAATTCTTATTTTTTTCCAGATATTCAGATGTCCGATATCCGTACCCGGAATTTCGGATATCCGAAAATTGAATATCCGAAATTTCGGATACGGATATCGGATATCAAAATCTACTATCCGAATTTTCGAATATTCGATTTTGAACACCCCTATAGGATCTGCACTGTTTGGTGCAGACCCACATACACACCCGCGCGGGTGTGTGTGATCTGGACGGTCCAGATTGAACTGGACCGTCCAGTGACTGGAGAGTATCCCAACACGGTTTATACACCATAGCCCCCCCCCCTTCAATTTTTTTTCTCTCCCCCCTTACTTTAATTTTGGGTTAATAGGCTAAAGCATCACTGAACTCTTCACCAACTTGCAGTTGGGTCACTAAACTCAAAAAGTTTGTAGTCAACTCAGTGGACAAATAAAAACTTTCAAGTGGGTTTTGAATGTTAGAAAAAATGAAATTTGGACTGAAAAATGACGTGGCATGCTGATGTGTTTTAATTTTTTAACGGTGTGGCACTGATCCAACATACTTGGATCTATCCATAAACCCATCCCCAATATTTAGAAATAGGGTTCATCTGTCAATCAATTTGAAGCGCCCTAATTATTTCATCTCGCTTTTCTTTTATTTCCGTCGCGGACGCCATAAAAAAATAACGCGAAACAGCATTCGATTTGGAAGAATTAGGGCTGAACCCCATGAGTGCCTCAAGCTCCACCATGAGTGGCTCAAGCTCAAACTCAAACAGTCATTTCAGCTCCGGAACGAACAATTTTTACCAAACTATGAAATGCAGGTGTGAAATTTGGGCTCCGTGTTGGGAAGCGTGGAAACCTGGAACACAAGACCCAGGAAGAAGATTCTTTGGGTGTCGCAATTACAAGGTATAAAATAACTATATGTTGGTTTATGATTAGATAATTCAAGATAAAATTAATGAAATACCCCTTTTTTTGTCATGTTAGAATTCGAAAGAAACATGCAAATTGTTCGAATGGGTGAACCAAAGATATACAGAGAGAGCAAGGGAGGTGATTCAAGAGATGAAGTACAAATTAGGGACTCAAGTGACGAAGCTTCAGTTTTGAGGGACAATTTGAAGATGGTTGAAGAAACAAATTTATTTTTGGAGGATGAACTACAAAATGCTGAGAAACGGAACAAAGAACTTACTGATTTATTGACACACACGGAGAAAATCTTGGCCAAGTTTAAGATGTTGCTGATTTTGATGCTCTCAGTTGTGATCTTTTTGGTTGGTTTTGTTTGTAATAACAATTAGAAATGCAAGTCAAAGATCTGTTATTGTTTCAGTTTGATGATTTCAGTTGTGATCTTTTTGGTTGGTTTTGTTTGTAATAACAATTAGAAATGCAAGTCAAAGATCTGTTATTGTTTCAGTTTGATGATTTCAGTTGTGATCTTTTTGGTTGGTTTTGTTTGTAATAACAATTAGAAATGCAAGTCAAAGATCTGTTATCGTTTCAGTTTGATGATTTCAGTTGTGATTTTTTTGGTTGGTTTTGTTTGTAATAACAATTAGAAATGCAAACAGTATAGATCTGTTATTGTTTAAGTTTGATGATTTCAGTTGTGATCTTTTTGGTTGGTTTTGTTTGTAATAACAATTAGAAATGCAAACAGTATAGATCTGTTATTGTTTAAGTTTGATGATTTCAGTTGTGATCTTTTTGGTTGGTTTTGTTTGTAATAACAATTAGAAATCCAAACAGTATAGAAAATAAAAATAAAACTTTTTTATTTTAAAGTTGTAGTAATACAGAATCCATAACAGTTGAAAACCAACCAAAAACCAACCAACCAGAACAGTACAAAATCCAGAACAAAACAACAACAGTATAGAAAATAAAAATAGTAGTTATACAATTAAATCCATCCAGAACAGTACAAAATCTCATAAAATCACATTTGGTCCATAGCATAGCTTAACATATATAATATTTAAGGTAAATCCACCAACTACAACATGTCTTATTCCATCAGCCATCACTAATAAAATCAAACTATTTTGTTGGTCTTGGTGTTGCAAATGGCTCCACTTTGCTTCCTGAAGATGTCTTGGTGTTGCAAATGGCTTCACTTTGCTTCATAAAGTAGTTATACCTAGTCTTCCTTTTTTGGCTCCCATGTGGAGGTGTTGCTGATGGTTGGGTGCCTCCAGTGCCAATGTGTTGTAGTGCACCAAGCTGTGGAGTAGGCATCTATCACAAACAAGACATTACAACCAACCTTACTTTATTATATATTAAATAGCACACTCACAAATTGAAGTAACAAGATACAAAATACTCACAAATTTCACCATAGCCATTGCATTTTCTTGTGTTTGCCCAGACAGTTGTGTGTCCTGTATTTGTGTGTCTTGTGTTTGTGGTGGTTGGGTCTGTGAGTCATCATCCATCATCCCTCTCAACACTTCATCCATAAGTTCATCCATAAGCTGTTCTTCAGCCATATCATTCTTTCTTTTCCTACCTCTTTTCTTAGGTTGAACTGATAGTTTTCTGGTTTAGTAGGGCACTTATTAACATAATGCCCTTCACTTTCTGATTACCACAGTGCATCACCCTCCCCTTTCTACTCATCCTGTGATAATTTCCACTTGACACACTACCCTCCCATCCTTCTCTCCTCCTAAGCTTTTTAGGTCTGCCCTTAAGTTTTTTGCCAATTAGTGGAGGCAAGAGTGAGTCACCTTCTACATCCTCCCAAAACTCATCACCTTTCAAAACCTCTAACATATTAGAGTAAGTGTGCATATATGTCTCCTTTGTAAACCATTTAGCCACAAAGTCCATTGGATTTTGTCTAGACTCTTGTATAGCTGTCACAGCATGACAACAGGGTACCCCTGTCAAGTCCCACACTCTACAACTACAAGTCCTATTTTTGAGGTTTACACACACAGAACTACCATTCCTTTTAACCACATAATTATCCCTCACATCCCATAAAACAGTAAAACCTGAGCTTTCTCTGACAGCCTCATCTAGCACCTTCTTTATTCTAGGTACTATAATGCAATCATTTTTTAGCATTGCATCTCTTTTCTGGTGAAGCCTAGTCATAATCATATCATGAATTTCAGTAAGCATGTCAATGATGGGCATATACCTGGCCTTTAGAATCCATGAGTTGACTTGTTATATTAATGTGTGTGATTCATAATGCTTGTAGGGTTTGGACAAAGCTATAAAAGAACTGATGCCTCATGTAGAACATAGATTCTGCACAAGGCATCTTTATTCAAATTTAAGGAAGACATATCCATCAACTATAGTAAGGAGTTGTTTCTGGAATTCTTGTACTGCAACTCATCCCCAAGCTTTCAAGTCTGCTATGAAGGAACTGGAAAAGGCTTCAAAGGGAGCTGCAGAGAAGATGAGCCAGTTAGAGCCTAAGTTATGGTGTAAGGCTTATTTTCCAACTCATTCCATGGCAGATAGTACTTCGTTCTCCACCACAGCCATTGCTACTGGAAATATACAGTTGTTACCATCTCTACCAACAGCTGAAAGAAGTTGTCCACCACATACAGTCATTAAATAACAGCCATCAAGACCAAGTATTGGCCTACAAGCTTCTCTCCATGATTTCTTCAAAGAACCATAAAAAACATACATCCTCTGAAATCTTGATGCATCACCTTCTTGTAGCCTAGTAGTACTGATCTTGACTGTGTTCTCTCTGTTACTCCTTAAAATCTCACCCCCAAACTTTCTCAAATTTGCATAATGTTCAACCATTTTGTCTTCTACACCCCTCAAAGCTCTTTGTCTTACCCTGCAGCACTTGGCTTCACACACATCAACTTTAAGAACTCTTTTTATTTCTTCCTGCATCTCAGTCAATTTCCAGTTGGGATTTTTTCTTATTCTATCTCCAAACCCCTCTGTCAGAAACTTCACAGTAACAAGTCTATTTTTATAATTCCACACACAGTTGTGCTCATTTATGACTGTCTTCACCTGCCATACTTCACTATCTTTAATATAACTGACCCACATTTTAAAAGGGCATCCCTTTGCACATACAACTTGCATTCTAACCAAGTCATCAACTAAATAATGAAATGACCTACCAGTAGCCATTGAATTTACCCTGACAGCATTTTTAAACTCTTTTTTAGATGCAAATATTATCCCCACCTTCCATTTGATGTCTTTGGCTGGTGTATTTACATTAAAGACCTCCTCAATTATTTTATTCTTTTTACTACTCGCAGGCTCAGCATAACAATATTCTTCATTACTTTCTTCACTAGTATAACCATTCATAGACACTCCACTGTTTGAGTCTTCATCACATTTATCAATCTCACCTTCATTATCATACTGATTATAATATTCCTCTAATTGTTTCTTTTCAGCCCTACTTTTTCTCCTAATCTCAATGAACTCTTCATCACTAGCATTAGCATAATCTCTGTCACTAACATCATCATATCCCTCAGATTCTACATCATCATCAGTATAAAGATCACTCCTGCAAATATATGCACACAAATAACCCTAAAGATGCAGTTTTTTTACATAAGCATAAATGGGTCTTTTGAAAAGAACAACTTACATTGGTGAATCCATTTGATTAATTGTGAAGGCAACTGAAGCGACTGGATCGAGATTCAAACCCCTATCACAGCTCCGTTTTATCCCTAATTTCCGACTGGATCGAGATTCAAACCCCTTAGCACAGCTCCGTTTTATCCCCAATTTCCGACTGGATCGAGATTCAAACCCCTAGCACATCTCCGTTTTATCCCCAATTTCCGACTGGATCGAGATTAAAACCCCTAGCACAGCTCCATTTTATCCCCAATTTTCGTTTTATGTGATTTATTGTGAACATATACACAGGACACCGTATATATGGTTTATATAGTGATGGATCGGGTTAAATTATAATGATGGATTGGGTTATGAATCAGTTCAAATAAATTGGGTTTTATATACCTGGCAGCCTACGTGGATGGTGATTTGTCACAAATTAACGGAGCACCGTTAAAGTCAAAGAAAAGTTAACGGTCATGAAATTTTTTAATTGTTGAGTGATTTCATTGCAAACTATATTTAGTTCTGTTATCTACAAGCAAACTTTTTGAGTTCAGTGACCCAACTACAAGTTGGTGAAGAGTTCAGTGATGTTTTAGCCTATTAACCCCTTTAATTTTTTTTTTTCCTTTCTTATGCTTTGTTTTAGTTTTTATTACTTTTCATTTTTTATCAATTTTATTTTATCTTAATATATTTAACATTAATATTCTTTTTCTGTTATTATTAAAATTAATAATTTCTCATATTTTATATATTATTTTAAAATATATTGTTAGAAAATAAGATAAACAAAAAATATAATATAAAAATACATTATAAGAAAATATAATAAAAAATATAATATTTTTAAATATATTATTAAAATCAATAACTATAATAATTTATTTTTTCGTGCAACCGACATCACTCAGTTTAGCATATCACCTCTGCTTTAAAATATCTATACAGAAAAAAGAACATTAAAAGCAGTAACTAAAATAAAAAAAATAAAAAAACTTGAAAACAAAAAACAAAATAAAAAAATATAAGACGCAATAAACGATATTAAAATGACAACCCAACTGGTAGATACTACAACTATTCTGTTAATATAAAAAATTAAATTAATAATTCAGTTTGAAAATAAAAATCATGAAAATATGTAAAAAAAATACGTACGCGAGTAAAATTATATTTAAAATAACAATTTAGAATATAAATATATTAAATTAAGATTACAACAAAAAGAAAAAAAATTATTTGTATTAAGTTGAAAAGAAAATTATATTAGTTGACAAGAAAAAAAATTTAAAAATTCAAAAAGATAAAAATAATAATGAAAAATATATTATTTGTTTAATTTTTATTTGTATTCATATTTTTTATTTGTATATTTATATGTTTACCTTTTATTTATATATTTGAAAACAAAAATAATATTAAATATAATAATAATAATGATTGTTTAATGATTGGACCTAATGATTAAGCCATTAGTATAATGATTACACCTATGGTAGGTGGCGTGTGATTCTAAAGGCATGGTGTATGAACCTACCATTCCATGGTTTATACACTATCCGGAGGTGTGGTTTATACACCACTAGGCCCCACACCCCCTTTAATTTCCAGAAAAAACGAAAAAAAAAAGAAATTTGGGGCTGCGTCAAGGGGCGTGCATTGCAGTGTACAGGGGTGTCAAACCAAAAAAAAAAAGAAATCTGGGGGCAAGAAATCTGGGAGCGTGCACTGCATTTGGGGGTATACAACGGGCGTCAAAACCGAAAAAAAAATCTAGGGGTGTGCCTTTGGCGATCTCTTTCTCTCTCTTATATAAACGTGGCCACAAGCAGCCTTTTCTCTGAGACCAAAAGCATAAGGTTTTAGCGGTTCCTGCAGTATGTAGTGGTGGTTGAGAGCCAACATGCCAAGTTGAAGAAGTACATGTCTACTCGAAATTATACTTTGAATAAATTGTTCGATGTATTGATAAGATCGCAAAGTCACAACTCACGACAATCAAAGAAAGTTTTGGGAAAAGTGAAATTTCTCGTTATCATAAACACAATATACCATGCTTTAATTTACTATGGGGTTTCGCCTCAAATGAAGCTCTCGATTTAATGGTGAAAGAGATTAATCGGTCGAATGGCTTTCAACTAGATTCCTCAACTTGTGGTTGTCAACTACATAACAGTTGTGGGCTACCGTGTGCTTGCAAACTTTCATTGTACATATTATTCCCTTGGATTCAAAAGATATATTTTGTAGAACGCTAGATCTTTCACCGGCAGCATCTTTGCAAAGTGACGATATTTGTTGTGATACTGAATTAAACCATGTTAAAGAACACTTCAACAAACAGTCTGATGCTAGAAAAAGAAGTGTCTTAAGAAAGTTGGTTGATATATTCAATCCAAGTAAAACTACCATTTGTAATATCCGTACCTTTCCATTTTTAGAAGTTTCTATTTTTTTGAATCTACTTTATTCTTGGAGTTTTTCCATTTGGACGAGTTTTGGTGATGTTTTTACGCAATTTCATTTTTGTCATGTTTTGCCGTATGAACGTTCGATTCTTGTAAAACTCGTTCATTTTCATTGTTTCTTGGTTTGCACGAGTTTGTATGATTGAGTTGGTCGTGTTGAGACTATCGGTTTGTTAATCCGATGTCGTATCGTGATTTTCGGGCACTTGGGCCATTTTTGTAATTTCCTATAAGTTTAGGGAATTCTATATTCGTTGTCGTATTTCGGATTCCCGGGTAGTCGGAATGATGTTTTCTTGTAACGATTAGACTCGTCATCGAATATTCTTTGTAGTCGTATTTTTGGTTCGATAGCAGTTCCGAGTTTCGGAGTCGTCCGGAGTCGTTTGGACAGCAACAGCCAGAACCTGTTGTCTAGCAGGGTGTTACGGCCGTAACACCCCATCTGTTACGTGTAATACCCGTACTTTTATTGACTGTTTGACCTTGCCGTTTCTTTTATGTTGTCGCTCTGTAAACGCTTGGAGATGTTGTTGATATTGTTATTGAGTTTCGTATCTTGTTTGGGTCTTGATCGTGTTGTTTAGACCTTGCGGAAGTGTTTTGGGCCAGAGAAATAGCGCACGCTAGGCCTAGGCTAACGCACGCTAATTCTGCTTGATTAGCGCACGCTAGCTTTGAGCCGTAGCGCGCTAAGGGATCGGTCAGTCGAACCAGTAACTCGGTTGCTCTCTGGGTGGCGGATTAAGGTTTTACGGACTATCGGGTAGCGTACGCTGGCTTGGCTAAGCGCACGCTAAAGCTGTGCATAACGCACGCTAAGCCATAGCGGTAGCGCACGCTAAGGTTTGAGCGGAGGCGAGGCAGTGAGTTACGGACTCCGATCTTGGATGCCACATTTTGGGCTAGCGCACGCTAGAGATAGACGATTAGCGCATGCTAACGGGGCCGGCAGAAGCCACTGGACTACCTGGTGACTTCGCTAGCGCACGCTAATGAAGGAGGCGTAGCGTGCGCTAGACTGGGCAGATATATATGGCAGTTGACTTCCATTTCGTCATTTTTCATCTTCTTCACTCCTTTTCGATGGGAATAGCTTGGGAGAGGCGATTTTGGGAGATTGGAAGCGATCTTCCTTCTAACAACAACATATTTGGTTGGAGAACAATGATTTCACAACATCTAATCCATCATATCATCCGAATCAAGGTAAAAATCCTTAGAACCCTACTTTTTGGGAATTTTGGGGTTTTTCGTAGATTCGTTCGATTTATCCATTTTGAAGCTTGAGAACCTTGAGATTATGATGTATCTATACCGTATGCATGCTTTTCCTACAATTTTACGGATTGGATTGTACCGTTTTCGGACTTGTGAGAGTTTGGACGATTTTCCAACCTCTAGTTGTTTATCCGTGTATTTTCGCGTATCGTAGATGGGTTTCGGGAGTTTCTTCGTGTAGTTTGAATATGGATAATTGATTATCATATTCCTTACGAATCGTTTAGGTGCCGGAAGCGCGTTATTGGACCTACCGAACTCATACCCTTTTTCCGTTCGACTTCTCGATGTCTCAAAGGCAAGTATATATTTATGATTGCACGTTCTCGACTTTGAAAGTAAGATATATTGATGGCATGATATGAACGAACCACTTTGGGGCGGGCCGATAGGTCCCCTAAGGGTTCCGTAGCCTCTGGTGCAGTTCCACGGTATTCATACATGTATTGATGACGGATGATATGAACGAACCACTTTGGGGCGGGCCGACAGGTCCCTGACCTTCTTCTTCACTCATCACTGTCATGTATTGATGACGGGAGAGTACAACTTTTTCAGAATATTATACTTCTCTGTCGCATGAGGGAATAATATTATTATATTGTAAACGTCCAGTTTCAAAGTTTGTGCCGAAAGACAGGTAAGGTGGTGATTCGTAGAATCTGCTTTGGGTGGGAATTAAAATCCGGCTGAAAGTTTTGTTGCTTAATTCAATGTGCTTTGCTTTCCGTGCAATTTTGTCATATTATAATCATTGTGTTTCCCTGTGATTTTAAAAAATAGGGTAATTTTTATGGGTGGAGTCCGGATCCTCTCCAAGGAGTCCGGATCCTCTCCATTTTCGGAGAGGACTGGAAGGGGCTGTACCGTCCGATGCAACCCTACACACACACACCCGCACGGGTGTGTGTGATCTGGACGGTCCAGATCGAACTGGACCGTCCAGTTACTGGAGAGGATCTCCACACCTCTCCAAGGACTTGAGGGATCTGTGCATAACCACACACATATTTGTACGGGTGGTGTGATCTGGGGATCCCAGCACAGGTGGGTGGTATAGTTTATGGGGCCTATGATTTATACGAGTCCGGATCCTCTTCATTTACGTAGAGGACTGGAGGGATCTAGGGATGTTCAAAAATACTCGATATTCGATATCCGATTCGAAATATTCGAAAATTCGAAGTTTCGGATATCCAAAAAATCGGATATTCGAAAATATCGGATAGTGCTTTTCAGAAAAATCGGATATTCGGATATCCGAAATATCCGAAAAATCCTAAAAACTTTATTTTTTTATATTTTAAATAATATAAGGTATTTGAATATTCGGATATCCGACCATATCCGATGTTTTTTCGGATATTCGGATATCCGATATCCAAATCCGAATATTTTTTTCGAATATAAGGATATTCGAATATAATTCTTATTTTTTTCCAGATATTCGGATGTCCGATATCCGTACCCGGAATTTCGGATATCCAAAAATTGAATATCCGAAATTTCGGATACAGATATCGGATATCAAAATCTACTATCCAAATTTTCGAATATTCGATTTTGAACACCCCTATAGGGATCTGCACTGTTTGGTGCAGACCCACATACACACCCGCGCGGGTGTGTGTGATCTGGACGGTCAGTTAGAATGGACCGTCCGAGGATGGAGAGTATCCCAACACGGTTTATACACCATAGCCCCCTTCAATTTTTTTTCTCTCCCCCCTTACTTTAATTTTGGGTTAATAGGCTAAAGCATCACTGAACTCTTCACCAACTTGCAGTTGGGTCACTGAACTCAAAAAGTTTGCAGTCAACTCAGTGGACAAATAAAAACTTTCAAGTGGGTTTCGAATGTTAGAAAAAATGAAATTTGGACTGAAAAATGACGTGGCATGCTGATGTGTTTTAATTTTTTAACGGTGTGGCACAGATCCAACATACTTGGATCTATCCATAAACCCATCCCCAATATTTAGAAATAGGGTTCATCTGTCAATCAATTTGAAGCGCCCTAATTATTTCATCTCGCTTTTCTTTTATTTCCGTCGCGGACGCCATAAAAAAATAAAGCGAAACAGCATTCGATTTGGAAGAATTAGGGTTGAACCCCATGAGTGCCTCAAGCTCCACCATGAGTGGCTCAAGCTCAAACTCAAACAGTCATTTCAGCTCCGGAACGAACAATTTTTACCAAACTATGAAATGCAGGTGTGAAATTTGGGCTCCGTGTTGGGAAGCGTGGAAACCTGGAACACAAGACCCAGGAAGAAGATTCTTTGGGTGTCGCAATTACAAGGTATAAAATAACTATATGTTGGTTTATGATTAGATAATTCAAGATAAAATTAATGAAATACCCCTTTTTTGTCATGTTAGAATCCGAAAGAAACCTGCAAATTTTTCGAATGGGCTGAACCAGCATATACAGAGAGAGCAAGGGAGGTGATTCAAGAGATGAAGTACAAATTAGGGACTCGAAGTGACGAAGCTTCAGTTTTGAGGGACAATTTGAAGATGGTTGAAGAAACAAATTTATTTTTGGAGGATGAACTACAAAATGCTGAGAAACGGAACAAAGAACTTACTGATTTATTGACACACACGGAGAAAATGTTGGCCAAGTTTAAGATGTTGCTGATTTTGATGCTCTCAGTTGTGATCTTTTTGGTTGGTTTTGTTTGTAATAACAATTAGAAATGCAAGTCAAAGATCTGTTATTGTTTCAGTTTGATGATTTCAGTTGTGATCTTTTTGGTTGGTTTTGTTTGTAATAACAATTAGAAATGCAAGTCAAAGATCTGTTATTGTTTCAGTTTGATGATTTCAGTTGTGATCTTTTTGGTTGGTTTTGTTTGTAATAACAATTAGAAATGCAAGTCAAAGATCATTATCGTTTGATTTGATGATTTCGGTTGTGATTTTTTTGGTTGGTTTTGTTTGTAATAACAATTAGAAATGCAAACAAGATAGATCTGTTATTGTTTAAGTTTGATGATTTCGGTTGTGATCTTTTTGGTTGGTTTTGTTTGTAATAACAATTAGAAATGCAAACAGTATAGATCTGTTATTGTTTAAGTTTGATGATTTCAGTTGTGATCTTTTTGGTTGGTTTTGTTTGTAATAACAATTAGAAATCCAAACAGTATAGAAAATAAAAATAAAACTTTTTTATTTTAAAGTTGTAGTAATACAGAATCCATAACAGTTGAAAACCAACCAAAAACCAACCAACGAGCAGACAAAATCCAGAACAAAACAACAACAGTATAGAAAATAAAAATAGTAGTTATATAATTAAATCCATCCAGAACAGTACAAAATCTCATAAAATCACATTTGGTCCATAACATAGCTTAACATATATAATATTTAAGGTAAATCCACCAACTACAACATGTCTTATTCCATCAGCCATCACTAATAAAATCAAACTATTTTGTTGGTCTTGGTGTTGCAATGGCTCCACTTTGCTTCCTGAAGATGTCTTGGTGTTGCAAATGGCTTCACTTTGCTTCATAAAGTAGTTATACATAGTCTTCCTTTTTTGGCTCCCATGTGGAGGTGTTGATGATGGTTGGGTGCCTCCAGTGCCAATGTGTTGTAGTGCACCAAGCTGTGGAGTAGGCATCTATCACAAACAAGACATTACAACCAACCTTACTTTATTATATATTAAACAACACACTCACAAATTGAAGTAACAAGATACAAAATACTCACAAATTTCACCATAGCCATTGCATTTTCTTGTGTTTGCCCAGACAGTTGTGTGTCCTGTATTTGTGTGTCTTGTGTTTGTGGTGGTTGGGTCTGTGAGTCATCATCCATCATCCCTCTCAACACTTCATCCATAAGTTCATCCATAAGCTGTTCTTCAGCCATATCATTCTTTCTTTTCCTACCTCTTTTCTTAGGTTGAACTGATAGTTTTCTGGTTTAGTAGGGCACTTATTAACATAATGCCCTTCCTGTTTACAGTTACCACAGTGCATCACCCTCCCCTTTCTACTCATCCTGTGATAATTTCCACTTGACACACTACCCTCCCATCCTTCTCTCCTCCTAAGCTTTTTAGGTCTGCCCTTAAGTTTTTTGCCAATTAGTGGAGGCAAGAGTGAGTCACCTTCTACATCCTCCCAAAACTCCTCACCTTTCAAAACCTCTAACATATTAGAGTAAGTGTGCATATATGTCTCCTTTGTAAACCATTTAGCCACAAAGTCCATTGGATTTTGTCTAGACTCTTAATATAGTCATGACATGACAACAGGGTACCCCTGTCAAGTCCCACACTCTACAACTACAAGTCCTATTTTTGAGGTTTACACACACAGAACTACCATTCCCTTTAACCACATAATTATCCCTCCCATCCCATAAAACAGTAAAACCTGAGCTTTCTCTGACAGCCTCATCTAGCACCTTCTTTATTCTCGGTACTATAATGCAATCATTTTTTAGCATTGCATCTCTTTTCTGGTGAAGCCTAGTCATAATCATATCATGAATTTCAGTAAGCATGTCAATGATGGGCATATACCTGGCCTTTAGAATCCATGAGTTGACTTGTTATATTAATGTGTGTGATTTATAATGCTTGTAGGGTTTGGACAAAGCTATAAAAGAACTGATGCCTCATGTAGAACATAGATTCTACAACTATTCTGTTAATATAAAAAATTAAATTAATAAACGATATTAAAATGACAACCCAACTGGTAGATACTACAACTATTCTGTTAATATAAAAAATTAAATTAATAATTCAGTTTGAAAATAAAAATCATGAAAATATGTAAAAAAAAATACGTACGTGAGTAAAATTATATTTAAAATAAAAATTTAGAATATAAATATATTAAATTAAGATTACAACAAAAAGAAAAAAAATTATTTGTATTAAGTTGAAAAGAAAATTATATTAGTTGACAAGAAAAAAAATTTAAAAATGCAAAAAGATAAAAATATTAATTAAAAATATATTATTTGTTTAATTTTTATTTGTATTCATATTTTTTATTTGTATATTTATATGTTTACCTTTTATTTATATATTTGAAAACAAAAATAATATTAAATATAATAATAATGATTGTTTAATGATTGGACCTAATGATTAGGCCATTAGTATAATGATTACACCTATGGTAGGTGGCGTGTGATTCTAAAGGCATGGTGTATGAACCTACCATTCCATGGTTTATACACTATCCGGAGGTGTGGTTTATACACCATTAGGCCCCACACCCCCTTTAATTTCCAGAAAAAACAAAAAAAAAAAGAAATTTGGGGCTGCGCCAAGGGGCGTGCATTGCAGTGTACAGGGGTGTCAAACCAAAAAAAAAAAAAAGAAATCTGGGGGCAAGAAATCTGGGAGCGTGCACTGCATTTGGGGGTATACAACGGGCGTCAAAACCGAAAAAAAAAATCTAGGGGCGTGCCTTTGGCGATCTCTTTCTCTCTCTTATATAAACGTGGCCACAAGCAGCCTTTTCTCTGAGACCAAAAGCATAAGGTTTAGCGGTTCCTGCAGTATGTAGTGGTGGTTGAGAGCCAACATGCCAAGTTGAAGAAGTACATGTCTACTCGAAATTATACTTTGAATAAATTGTTCGATGTATTGATAAGATCGCAAAGTCACAACTCACGACAATCAAAGAAAGTTTTGGGAAAAGTGAAATTTCTCGTTATCATAAACACAATATACCATGCTTTAATTTACTATGGGGTTTCGCCTCAAATGAAGCTCTCGATTTAATGGTGAAAGAGATTAATCGGTCGAATGGCTTTCAACTAGATTCCTCAACTTGTGGTTGTCAACTACATAACAGTTGTGGCTACCGTGTGCTTGCAAACTTTCATTGTACATGACTTCAGGTCCGTTCTGATTGATTTAATATTTTGAAGTCTTTATTTTTCAACATTTGAGACAATAAAATATATGCAGGTGAGTTTATTCCCTTGGATTCAAAAGATATATTTTGGAGAACGCTAGATCTTTCACCGGCAGCATCTTTGCAAAGTGACGATATTTGTTGTGATACTGAATTAAACCATGTTAAAGAACACTTCAACAAACAGTCTGATGCTAGAAAAAGAAGTGTCTTAAGAAAGTTGGTTGATATATTCAATCCAAGTAAAACTACCATTTGTAATATCCGTACCTTTCCATTTTTAGAAGTTTCTATTTTTGATGTATGTTTATTTTTATCGACTCACTTGTAACCATTTCGACATTTTGAATCTACTTTATTCTTGGAGTTTTTCCATTTGGACGAGTTTTGGTGATGTTTTTACGCAATTTCATTTTTGTCATGTTTTGCCGTATGAACGTTCGATTCTTGTAAAACTCGTTCATTTTCGTTGTTTTTGGTTTGCACGAGTTTGTATGATTGAGTTGGTCGTGTTGAGACTATCGGTTTGTTAATCCGATGTCGTATCGTGATTTTCGGGCACTTGGGCCATTTTTGTAATTTCCTATAAGTTTAGGGAATTCTATATTCGTTGTCGTATTTCGGATTCCCGGGTAGTCGGAATGATGTTTTCTTGTAACGATTAGACTCGTCATCGAATATTCTTTGTAGTCGTATTTTTGGTTCGATAGCAGTTCCGAGTTTCGGAGTCGTCCGGAGTCGTTTGGACAGCAACAGCCAGAACCTGCTGTCTAGCAGGGTGTTACGGCCGTAACACCCCATCTGTTACGTGTAATACCCGTACTTTTATTGACTGTTTGACCTTGCCGTTTCTTTTATGTTGTCGCTCTGTAAACGCTTGGAGATGTTGTTGATATTGTTATTGAGTTTCGTATCTTGTTTGGGTCTTGATCGTGTTGTTTAGACCTTGCGGAAGTATTTTGGGCCAGAGAAATAGCGCACGCTAGGCCTAGGCTAACACACGCTAATTCTGCTTGATTAGCGCACGCTAGCTTTGAGCCGTAGCGCGCGCTAAGGGGATCAGTCAGTCGAACCGATGCTTTCGGTGCTCTGATCGGGTGCGGATTAACGCACGTTAGGAGTTGTTAGCGCGCGCTATTCATGGTTAGTAGCGCATGCTAACATCCGTCCGTAGCGCACGCTGCCGGGCTAGTCGGCAGAGGCAGTGAGATTGCCAGGTTTTCTGGACTATCAGGTAGTGTAAGCTAGGCTTCGGCTAGCGCACGCTAAAGCTGTTGCATAACGCACGCTAAGCCATAGCGGTAGCGCACGCTAAGGTTTGAGCAGGGCAGAGACAGTAGGTTCTGGACTCCAGTACTGGATGCCACATTTTGGGCTAGCGCACGCTAGAGATAGACGATTAGCGCACGCTAACGGGGCCGGCAGAAGCCACTGGACTACCTGGTGACTTCGCTAGCGCACGCTAATGAAGGAGGCGTAGCGTGCGCTAGACTGGGCAGATATATATATGGCAGTTGACTTCTATTTCGTCATTTTTCATCTTCTTCACTCCTTTTCGATGGGAATAGCTTGGGAGAGGCGATTTTGGGCGATTGGAAGCGATCTTCCTTCTAACAACAACATATTTGGTTGGAGAACAATGATTTCACAACATCTAATCCATCCTATCATCCGAATCAAGGTAAAAATCCTTAGAACCCTACTTTTTGGGAATTTTGGGGTTTTTCGTAGATTCGTTCGATTTATCCATTTTGAAGCTTGAGAACCTTGAGATTATGATGTATCTATACCGTATGCATGCTTTTCCTACGATTTTACGGATTGGATTGTACCGTTTTCAGACTTGTGAGAGTTTGGACGATTTTCCAACCTCTAGTTGTTTATCCGTGTATTTTCGCGTATCGTAGATGGGTTTCGGGAGTTTCTTCGTGTAGTTTGAATATGGATAATTGATTATCATATTCCTTGCGAATCGTTTAGGTGCCGGAAGCGCGTTATTGGACCTACCGAACTCATACCCTTTTTCCGTTCGACTTCTCGATGTCTCAAAGGCAAGTATATATTTATGATTGCACGTTCTCGACTTTGAAAGTAAGATATATTGATGGCATGATATGAACGAACCACTTTGGGGCGGGCCAATAGGTCCCCTAAGGGTTCCGTAGCCTCTGGTGCAGTTCCACGGTATTCATACATGTATTGATGACGGATGATATGAACGAACCACTTTGGGGCGGGCCGACAGGTCCCCTAAGGGTTCCGTAACCTCTGGTGCGGTTCCACGGTATTCATATATCTATTGATGCGATGCTGTGAGATTTAGTTATTCCGGAATACTAGTCTTGAACTGAGGAATTGACGGTTACATTTACTTTATTGTCGAGGAGTATTGTGTTTCATACTTGATATACTTGCACTAGCTATTCGACGGCTAACCCCTTTATGGGGGAAATACTTTTTATGTATTTCAGGTTCCAGGAGAACGGACAGATAGGTATCGGGTCGGCATGAAGATGGTGGGCAAGTGTGATACTGTGTCTTTCCTTCGGTTATATTTTGAGTTTTCCATTCAGTGTTGTTGTACTGGATTGGTTATTGAATACTCGAGTATTGTTTTCCATTTTCCTTGATGTTCCGGCCTGTGTTTGCCGAGTTATTGATTCGTGTTGTGATGTCTTTGGATACATTGGTTGTTTTTTGAATACCCTTTGTATTGTTCTTCATTCCCTTGTATGTAGACCTTCTCGGTCAAAATGTATAGTTCCGCGTATGTTTAGCTTTGTGGGCCCCACGGCGGGGCTTACGGCGCTGTAATATTCCCTGAATAACTTGGGGGTGTTACATTACGGCCGTAAGATGGCCATTGTTACGGCCGCAATGCACCACTTGTTACGGCCGTAACGGCCCGCTGTTTTAAGAACATCGGGCAGGCCAGAACATCAGTTTTCATTCTTTTCTTTCGTTTTCTTCACCGGGCGACTCTAGAGGGCGATTCCCTTAAGTTTTGATCGGATAATTCTTCGTATTCCATCACCGTAGATTCGTGCTAACATATCATCATCAACGTAATCATCCTCCATCGTCCGAATCCGAGGTATTTTCTTCAGGAACCCTTAACTTGTCTAATTTGGGGGTTTTTCGTTTTTTTCGTGATTGATTCCGAATTGTTCATGTATGTTACGAAATTCCTTACCGATTATTGTTATTGGGTGATTCCCAATCCGTTTTCCTCGAGTTTAATCCGTGAATTGTTGATACGGGGAGATTTTGCGTAAACCCTCGCCCGTATCGATTGAACGTTTATTGTCATGAATTGTAATCGTGGTTATGGGTGTATTCCATTCGATTATTGTTGTCCGTTAGGACTGAGTTATATTGATCCTTCATTTAGGAACCGTCGTTTTCCGTCCGGACCATTCGTAGTCGTTGTTCATCCCCATTTCGTCGGAGATGTCTCAAAGGCAAGTACTTTACATTTGTTTACTTGTTCTAGTATTTGAATTATGGCTATTCGTGGTTGTGTGGATGGATATGTGTATGTTCACCTAGGGACGGTCCGACGGGGCCTCTAGGGATACGTATTGCCGTGTGTATGCATATCACGAACTATGGTTAACCACCTAGACCTGCCCAAACTGGACGGCCCGGCGGGTCCGAACCGAAACCGGCCCGCCGGTCAACGGGTTTTAACCGGTCCGTCGGTCAACGGTTCAAAACCCGGACCGGAACCGTCTCACCAAGGGCCGGTTACGGTTCCTCCCAGCTACGAACCGGAAACGCCGGTTAACCGTCGGGCCAAACTGCCGGGCCAAACCGCCGATTTTAACAACTAATTAATTTATAATTATTTTTATTTTTTTTATATATTACACGCACGCACCCGGACTCCCACTGGAATCGAACCCTCGACCTCCTTGTTACAGGAAGGGAGGGATATCCACTCCACCAATTGGTGGGGATTAATTAATTTATAATTATTAAATATACATAATGTAAAATTAGAGGTTCGAACGATAAAAACCACCGGTTTCATCAAAACCGCCGGTTTTCATCAAAACCACCGGTTCTAATACATAAACCGGATATTTTTATTAATAATACTATATAATCTTCAAAATTGGATGAGTTTAAAGAAAATATTACGATGTGAGGTAAACAATTGCTTGAATATATTCTCATTTATAGGACAACTCTCCTCCATTCTTTCTTTAACTTTTCGACGTGGGACATTTGGTTTTGAATAGAAGTAAAAAGAAAGAATGAGGCTATTTGTCCCACATTGGAAGATGATTCAAGAAAAGAAGAGTTCAACCTTATAAAAGGAGAGTAGTGGACCTATCCATTTGTGGGCCTTCTCTATTGAGCATTCTCTATTGAGTATTGGTTAAGTTTTGGAGTATAGAATAAATTTATTTTATATAAAAAAATTTATTTTATAATATTTTTTTAATTGCAGATACTCGGGGTTTTGGACCGGAACCGTCGGGTTTAACCGGAACCGGAACCGCCGGTTTTTAAGCCCGGCCCTGAGCCGCCTCCCTTCTTCAAGGGCCGGTTCCGGTTCACCCTCTTATGAACCGTGAACCGGCGGGCCGAGGCCCGTAAACAGCCACCCAGGGATGTCCGACGGGGCTCTGCGGGGTACGGTGGCCGTGAGTCTCGTACCAACGGTTAACTTTGAATTGTTTTGTTGGAGAAATGTGTTTTGTGCTTGTGCACCGTAAATATTCCGGAATATAAATGATTTCTAAAATTATTTTGGCGCATATATTCATATGATTAGAATGTAGTTCAAATGGATTGTACTTGCACTAGCAGTTGTCGCTAACCCCTTAAATGGGGGAAATACTTTTTGTATTTCAGGTACAGGTCTTGGAGACAAGCGAGCATTCGAGCCGCACGAGGATGATGGGCAAGCATGATACTGTTCAGTGGTCGTCTATTGGTGTTCTGTTTTGTCGTTTACTTATTATGTCAATTGGTTTAAGTACTCGAGTACTTCCTTTTTGAATTTGTTAATGTTGTGTTCCCATTTTGGGAAATGGATTTGATGTCAGATTTTATTTGTCGGATTGTAGTCTTTTATTTGAATTGTCGTTTTGCTGATGGTTGTATGTCTTTGTCGGATGTCACTTTGGTACGTTAGCCTGGTGGATGCCACAGTGTGGGGTCCACGGTGCTGTAATATGCCCCGGTCGTCTTGGGGGTGTTACAGAATATGGTATCGGAGCCTAGGTTTATGGATACCTAGGCTGTCGGTTATTTGGGTCTAGTCGAGTGTCGTTTTTGAACAGTGTCACTGCTACGCCATTATCTCTGTACGCGGGTGCTCGCAAGTTTTTCCTAACTTGACTCATTGTGTTGTCCTGTTCTGTTCCTTTCTTGATATCTTGTTGCGTTTTGCGTTTGAATTGTACTTACCCGTTACTTCTTCAGAATGCCTGCTGGTAGAGGACGCGGACGCAGTCACGGTCGCGGACACGGTAGGGGACGAGGCGCAGCCGGTGGGGCGGCCATTTCCGATAACTCGGGAACCGATTCGACTATGCCTTCTTTGTCGAACGATGTTCCGCCTAGTTCCGGGGGTCAGCAGGATCAGTCTGCTAGCTCCGGTAATGCACATGAGAATGTTGGAGTGGTGAACATTTTGCAGCAAGTAGCGAACCAGATGACGCTACTAACTCAGGCCGTCCTGGTCGGCCAAGCTAATGCCAACCCGGTTCCGCCTACTGGATCCGGAAATGATAAGCTACTTCAGGACGTGATTCGTATGTGTCCTCCGCAGTTTGATGGTGCTTCCGACCCTTCCGTTTGGGAGAATTGGTTGTTTGAGATGGAAAAGGTGTTTGAGGCTTCTAACTGCTCTGAGGAGACGAAGGTACCCATCGCTCAGTACTTCCTCGCCAAAGAGGCGGCAACATGGTGGCAAGCGGTGAAACCACGTGATTGGGCAGCCACGTGGGCAGAATTCCGGGAGTTGATGGAAGACGAGTTTTGTCGATGACCAGTGAAAAAGGGGAGGATCCGAGCCTTCTTTGAGGCTAAGCCCCAGGATGTTCCTATTTCTCAAGCGATCAAAGACTACAACCAAAAACTTCATTATGTGAGAAACCAAGTCCGAGATGAGCTTGATAAGATCCGCCACTTTGATATGCGGATGAAACCGAGGGTGCGTCACTACATGTCTAGTCTAGGATGCACAACTTTTAAAGAATATCATAATAAGGCGATGGCTTACGAGATGTCGTTTGCTGCGACAGAGACGGCAGCCGAAGGGAAGAAACAAAAGACCTCCGACCAGTTTTCGGGAGGCAAGTCTGGTGGGCATCCGAAGGCTCAGTCTGGTTCGCGAGTCTTCGGGAGTCAGTCTTCGTCATTTGGGCGAGGAAACGGTTCTAAGTCTGCTCCTACTGATTCCGTTCACGGTCCTATGTGCTTTAACTGTGGTCGTCCCGGCCACATGATGAGTGAGTGTGATAGGCCCCCGATTCAGTGTCTTGCGTGCGGTCGGATGGGACATCGTGCTAAGTTTTGTACGGATACAGTTCGGGCACCAGTTACTCAGATATCAACCCCAGCTGCGGGAGAGACGAGTGTGAATCAGACACCGACAGTTCCTCAGCTACAGCAGAGTCTTGGTAGAGGCCGAGGACGTGGGAAACCTTCGAGAGGGGGAGCTTCTAGTGCGGGGTCTGTTCCACCCCGAGTATATGAGATGAGACGAGCGGGAGACCCAGACGCGACGGTGGCTACAGGTACCGTTCACATCCTTGACCATCCTGTTTCCGTATTATTCAATTCTGGTGCTACGCATTCTTTCATATCTATAGATTGTGTGCGTCGTCTGCATGTTGATTGCCTAGTTGCGTGTGAACCATTTGTTGTTAAACTGCCTAGTGGGGATAGCATCGTGGGGGATCGTGAGGTTAGAGATTTTCCAGTAAGTATCGCGAGGAGGGTTTGGCCTTCTAATATGATTGCGGTAGATATTAGAGATGAGGATTTGATTCTGGGTGAGGATTGGTTGGACCGTCATGGGGCGATCATGAATTATAGAACGAGAACTGTTTCGATGTTAGCCTCCGATGGTACCGAGCATTCTTTTGTGGGGCGTAAGCGGAGTAGCCGGAGATTCCTGATCAGTGCCTTGAGGATGGTGAGAGTTCTTCGGGGAGGTTGCACGGGTTATTGGTGTTACGCTTTGAGATCGGAAGAAGGGGGAGTTGAGCTCTCATCTATTCCGGTAGTGTGTGAGTATCCTGACGTCTTTCCAGACGAGTTGCTGGGTTTGCCGCCGGACCGAGAAGTTGAGTTTACCATCGATTTAGAGCCAGGTGCAGCACCGATTTCTAAGACGCCATATCATATGGCGCCTGCCGAGATGCTTGAGTTGAAGAAACATTTGGGGGAGTTGCTAGACATGGGGTATATTCGACCGAGCGCTTCGCCTTGGGGCGCACCGGTCCTGTTTGTGAAGAAGAAGGATGGGTCACTTCGTCTGTGTATCGACTATCGTGAGTTGGACAAAGTGACTATAAAAAACAAGTATCCGCTCCCGAGGATTGATGATTTTTTCGACCAATTGCAAGGGGCAACCGTAATTTTGAAGATTGATTTGAGATCGGGGTATTATCAGCTACGAGTGAAGGATTCCGACATTCCGAAGACGGCCTTTCGGACGAGGTACGGTCACTACGAGTTTGTGGTTATGCCTTTCGGGCTAACCAACGTCCCAGCCGTGTTCATGCAGCTTATGAACAAAGTTTTTATCGAGTACCTTGATAAGTGTGTAGTCGTTTTTATAGACGATATCCTGATTTACTCGAGGAGCGAGGAGGAGCATGCCCGTCATTTGCATATCGTGTTAGATATTTTGAGAACTCATCATCTCTTTGTGAGTTTTGGTTACGGGAGGTTATGTTTCTCGGCCATGTGATCTCGGCCGAGGGTGTTCGTGTGGACCCACATAAGATAGAGGCAGTGTTGGATTGGGCGCCGCCCAAGAACGCGAAAGAGGTCCGCAGTTTTCTGGGTTTGGCCGGGTATTATCGTAGATTTGTCGAGGGGTTCTCTAAGCTCGCTCGACCACTGACTCAATTGTTACAGAAGTCGGAGAAGTTTGTGTGGACCGACGAGAGACAGAAGAGTTTTGAGGAGTTGAAAGGACGGTTGACGACCGCTCCTGTTTTGGCTTTACCGAGTGGTAATGAGGGTTTCTCAGTCTTTCGTGATGCTTCGGGCCAATGGCTCGGATGTGTACTCATGCAGCACGGGAGGACGATTGCCTATGCTTCCCGTCAGTTGAAACCGTACGAGTTGAATTACCCTACGCACGATCTTGAGTTGGCCGTAGTTGTATTTGCGTTGAAGCTCTGGCGTCATTACTTGTATGGCTCGTCGTGTCAGATTTTCACCAATCACAAGAGCCTGAAGTACATTTTTACGCAAAAAGAGCTTAACATGAGACAGCGGAGATGGTTGGAGTTGATTAAGGATTACGACCTTGAGATTCTCTATCATCCGGGCAAGGCAAATGTGGTGGCAGATGCCTTGAGCCGGAAATCGGTATTGCTTCGGGCGCTTGAGTTGCTTACGGCTCTGTCGGGACTTCGGCGGGAGTTTGTGAGGTTGAGCATTGAGATTATGCTACCAAAGAGTTCCGGGCAGTTGCGTACACTCAAGATTTCGTCGTCTTTAGTCGATGACATTAAGTCGGGACAGTTAGAGGACCCGATATTTATTCATCTTCGAGAGAATGTAGGGAAGGGGAAAGCCCCGGGATTCGTGATACATGAGGATGGTGTGATGAGATTCCAAGGTCGGCTTTGTGTTCCGAACGACTTGGAATTGAGGCAGAGTATTATGAGAGAGGCTCACGCGTCGCCTTTACTCAGTCCACACGGGCTCGAGTAAAATGTATAAAGATTTGAGGAAAAATTTTTGGTGGAACGACATGAAGAATGAGGTAGTTCAGTTTGTGGCTAAGTGTTTGACTTGTCAGCAAGTCAAAATCGAGCATCAGCGGCCAGCCGGGTTGTTGAAACCACTTCCCGTCCTGGAATGGAAGTGGGAGGATATCTCCATGGATTTTGTCACGAACTTGCCGAGGACGAAGACCGGAATGAATATGGTGTGGGTGATCGTATATCGACTGAATAAGTCGGCACATTTTCTGGGCATCAAGGACACTTGGGGTCCGGAAAAGTTGGCTCGTGTTTTTATCGCACAGATAGTGAGACTTCATGGTACGCCGAAGACCATTATTTCGGACAGAGATGGCTGGTTTATATCGCATTTCTCGCAGGCGGTACATAAGGCATTGGGGACACATTTGCGCTTGAGTAAATCTTTCCACCCTAAGACCTACGTACAGTCCGACGTACCATTCAGACGCTCGAGGATATGTTGCGCGCGTGTGCGTTAGACTGGAGTTGTGACTGGGAGGAGCATCTGGCCTTGGTTGAGTTTACGTATAATAATAGTTGGCACGTGTCGATTAAGATGGCACCGTATGAGGCACTTTATGGCCGACGTTGCCGATCACCGATATGTTGGGATAAACCGTCCGATCTAGTTGGCACCGACCCGGACCTTGTGTTGGAGACGAGGGAGAAAGTTGAATTGATTAGAAAGAGAATGTTAGTGGCTCAGAGTTGACAAGTCTTATGCGGATGTTAGGCGTCGACCCTTGGAGTTTGAGGTGGGAGATCATGTTCTATTGAGAGTGTCCCCGACGAAGGCAGTTTTCCGTTTTGGGAAAAAGGGGAAGCTCAACCCGAGGTATATTGGGCCTTTCGAGATATTAGAGAGAGTCGGTGAGTTGGCATACCGTTTGGCTTTGCCTCCGTCGTTGAGTCATGTTCATAGCGTATTTCACGTCTCTCAGCTGAGGAAGTATGTTCCAGACCCGTCCCACATTATTGATTTCGGAGACGTGGAGATCGAGAAGGATATTACGTTTGAAGAGCGACCCGTCAGGATTTTGGAGCGTCGAAACAAACAATTAACGCACAAAACCATTCCTTTGGTTAAAGTGCAATGGTCGAGGCACGGAGTAGAAGAGGCAACGTGGGAGTTAGAGGAGGATATGCGTTCGAGGCACCCCGGGCTTTTTTATTCTTCAGTTTCGGGGCGAAACTTCTTTTTAGAGGGGAAGAATGTAATATCCGTACCTTTCCATTTTTAGCAGTTTCTATTTTTGGTGTATGTCTATTTTTATCAACTCGCTTGTAACCGTTTCGACATTTTGAATCTACTTTATTCTTGGAGTTTTTCCATTTGGACGAGTTTTGGTGATGTTTTTACGTGATTCCATTTTAGTCATGTTTTGCCGTATGAGCGTTCGATTCTTGTAAAACTTGTTCGTTTTCGTTGTTTCTTGATTTGCACGAGTTCGTATGATTGAGTTGGTCGTGTTGAGACTTTCGGTTTGTTAATCTGATGTCGTATCGTGATTTTCGGGCACTTGGGCCATTTTTGTAATTTCCTATAAGTTTAGGGAATTCTATATTTGTTGTCGTATTTCGGATAGCCGGGTATTCGGAATGATGTTTTCTTGTAATGGTTAGACTCGTCATCGAATATTCTTCGTATTCGTATTTTTGGTTCGATAGCAGGTCCGAGTTTCGGAGTCGTCCGGAGTCGTTTGGACAGCAGCAGCCAGAACCTGCTGTCTAGCAGGGTGTTACGGCCGTAACACCCCATCTGTTACGGCCGTAAGATGGCCATTGTTACGGCCGTAATGCACCACTTGTTACGGCCGTAACGGCCCACTGTTTTAAGAACAGCGGACAGGTCAGAACATCAGTTTTCATTCTTTTCTTTCGTTTTCTTCACCGGGCGACTCCAGAGGGCGATTCCCTTCAGTTTTGATCGGATAATTCTTCGTATTCCATCACCGTAGGTTCGTGCTAACATATCATCATCAACGTAATCATCCTCCATCGTCCGAATCCGAGGTATTTTCTTCAGGAACCCCTAACTTGTCTAATTTGGGGGGTTTTCGTTTTTTTCGTGATTGATTCCGAATTGTTCATGTATGTTACGAAATTCCTTACCGATTGTTGTTATTGGGTGATTCCCAATCCGTTTTCCTCGAGTTTAATCCGTGAATTGTTGATACGGGGAGATTTTGCGTAAACCCTCGCCCGTATCGATTGAACGTTTATTGTCATGAATTGTAATCGGGGTTATGGGTGTATTCCATTCGATTATTATTGTCCGTTAGGACTGAGTTATATTGATCCTTCATTTAGGAACCGTCGTTTTCCGTCCGGACCATTCGTAGTCGTTGTTCGTCCCCATTTCGTCGGAGATGTCTCAAAGGCAAGTACTTTACATTTATTTACCTGTTCTAGTAATTGAATTATGGCTATTCGTGGTTGTGTGGATGGATATGTGTATGTTCACCTAGGGAAGGTCCGAGGGGGCCTATAGGGATACGTATTGCCGTGTGTGTGCGTATCACGAACTATGGTTAACCACCCAGGGATGTCCGACGGGGCTCTGCGGGGTACGGTGGCCGTGAGTCTCGTACCAACGGTTAACTTTGAATTGTTTTGTTGGAGAAATGTGTTTTGTGCTTGTGCACCGTAAATATTCCGGAATATAAATGATTTCTAAAATGATTTTGGCGCAAATATTCATCTGATTAGAATGTAGTTCAAATGGATTGTACTTGCACTAGCAGTTGTCGCTAACCCCTTAAATGGGAGAAATACTTTTTGTATTTCAGGTACAGGTCTTGGAGACAAGCGAGCATTCGAGCCGTACGAGGATGATGGGCAAGCATGATACTGTTCAGTGGTCGTCTGTTGGTGTTCTGTTTTGTCGTTTACTTATTATGTCAATTGGTTTAAGTACTCGAGTATTTCCTTTTTGAATTTGTTAATGTTGTGTTCCCATTTTGGGAAATGGATTTGATGTCAGATTTTATTTGTCGGATTGTAGTCTTTTATTTGAATTGTCGTTTTGTTGATGGTTGTATGTCTTTGTCGGATGTCACTTTGGTACGTTAGCCTGGTGGATTCCACAGTGTGGGGTCCACAGCGCTGTAATATGTCCTGGTCGTCTTGGGGGTGTTACACCATTAAACCGCTCACGGTTAAAAAAAACACCCGCGGACGACCGGGTTTGAAAAAATAACAACAAAAAAAACATGTTCCTCATAAAAGTAAAGATTCAAGAACATGCAGTGAGCCAATGAGGTTTTTTGGGATTGATTGAACGTCGAACCGGCAAGGCATAGTTCTTACACGAACTATCAAACAAATTACGATCGCGATCCAATCCCAGATTTAAATGAAGAGCCGGCGAGACATAATTCATTTGTGGATTTAAATGAAGAGACGGCAAGACATAGTTCTATAAATCAAGATCCTAGAAGACGCAGCTTTTCAACCATGTCAAAATCTGTTGAGTTGAACAAGGAACCGGAAAGACATAGTTCATACGTAGCCACACTTCCACACTTGAACGAAGAGCCTCAATCATGCTACATTCATCGACTAATGGATGAAATTCCATTGATGTTTCATCCTTACATCACACATATTCAAGATGTCAGAGATGATTGAAACTGTAGATTTCGAGCAATATCTGTTTGTCTTGGGTATGGCGAAGATGAGTGGCTCTATGTTCGACGTCAACTGCTAGATGAGTTACTGAGTTCATACCATGCCTATGCCAGAGTTTTCAATAATGGAATCGATGAACTACATACTTCATTGAATTTCTTACAATCGGCTGCACCTACAAAATACTGGATGCTTATGCCTGAAACAGGTATCCTGGTTGCCAACAGGTTTGGTGTGGTCCTTAATTTTTTAACCAAACAAGGCTTTATCACTTTCTTTCCTCTTTGGAAAGGTCCGGAAGAATTTTTGTACCATCGGATTATTACGATATCACTTGTATATGATAGTCATTATGTGATGGTACAATTAGAAGAAGATTGTCCGATGCCTATCATTTTGGATTACTGGATCCGCCACAAAGCCCTGTGTGCAGTTGTTAGGATTGTATACTGCAAAACATACTTTATGCTTGTATTACCTAATATCCCTATTACTACCTATGAGAATATTAATTATATTTAATCACATGTTTTGCATATTTATTCACGTTATGGTTATGCAAATGAAATGTCTAATTATTTTATATTGTAGATAATGTGGTGTGTTGGTGTCACACGGAAGATCATATTATCGGTGCCTTACAAAATAATATAATAGTTCACAACCTATATAATTATTAGACAAATTATATAAAAGGTTGTAGTGTATGCGTGAGATTAGTTGGTCTTGATTATTAGCATGCATTAGCGTATTTGCATACGTTGAACTTGATCGAGGTGAGATAGTGTCTTCTGTACTGACTGTAAGAAGAACGTAAATCTCGGATAATTACTATTTCTTAATTCTAAGTATATAATATTTAATTGTGTATTTATAATACTTATTGCTTTAATTTACCATGGGTGAGAGTCAAAATGATCGACTCAATAAGCATCGTATCTTGGGCAATAATATTATTTATACGACACTTATTATTATTACTAGAAATCGTGTCCCGACTCATGAGGGTTGATGATGTCCCTTTGAGGAGCTCGATAATGATTATTATATTAAACCCAGCATGTGGATTTAATTCCGATATAATAATAAGGTTCGAGTGGTACTACTCTTGGATAAGATATTAATTAATTAAAGTTGTCGGTAGCTTATAATTAATTAATGGACATTCGATATCTTAAATACGGAAAATAATATATTTAATAAGGAGCCCAATTTCATAATTTGGGATTTTGGTAGGAAGTGCAATATCAACCTTTTAGTGAACTAAGTTGATATTAATAGATTCATTATATTAGGAAGAGTCCTAATAAGGTAAGATGAATTTATTGGGAGTCCTTCCATAATCCTCCTTAAGATCCCTAGTACTAGTCCATGAGCCTATATATATGACTTATGGGTGTTGGCCGATTTTGCATTATTCATACACAAGAAATTTCAATTTTTTCTTCTAAGTGTTTAATTGTGGATCTTGACTTGTGTCTTTGATTCCACGATTGAGAGAACACTTTAATTTTTGCTACATATCGAAATTACTTGAAGAAAAGAAAATCGAGAATTGTGAGGGATAAAATTTCGGCCGATCCCATAGTTGTCCAAGAAAGATCCGGTAGCTCGTTGCCCACACAACGTCCGGGTTAAGGCGGATCATACTCTAGAAGGTCTAAAGGTAGAAATACAAGGTGATCAATACGAAAGCAACCACTACTCTTCAAAGGTAATATCTTATGATCTTTAGATCTAGATTAGGATATTTTAATAACCAACATATTTATTTATAATAAATAATATTTAAATTGCTTATTAGTCTTAATAATTAATTAATTAGCAATGCCTGAATAGATCTTATGCTCGTGAATGCGTAAAACGCGATTATCAACTTTCCCAAACTTCGCTTCCGCTGCGTTTTACTTTCCAACAATTGGTATCAGAGACTAATTTTTAGGCTTTTTGCTATTTTAATTAATTTTGGTGATTAATTGATAGCAATTTAAATATTCATGTATTTTGATGTCGGAATATTTTGCTAGATGTGTTCTTGTAGGTGATATGATCCAATTATCATGGTTTATGTGAATGGTTTATTTATTTATTTTTATTATTTATGCAATTATTGGTTTGGCCCATTTTTTAGGCATGTAATGATTTTTCCCGTGAGAAAATCCGCGGGTAGTTCTAAGTATTTTATTTTTCGTGTAATCTACCTGTAATTTGATGTATTTTATTTTGTATAAAATTGTAATTGAATTCGGAAAAGACGGGATCACGAAGAAATTGAGCGAGCCGGGCTGCTTGGCCGGCCAGCGGCAATGGCCGGCTAAGTCAGCGACACCTGGCACTGCCGGCCTGCGGCAGTACAAGGAGCCGCGGTCATCCTGGTCCGGGCCGGTTCGCTGGTTCGGGTTGGGTCGTCCAGTTTTTGGTTCGGTCCGTTTCGCTGCCGTTCGTTGCGTCCACTGGAGAATCGGAATTTAAAACTAAATTTTTTAATGTAATTAATTTTGCATAAAAGTGAAATTTTAATTTTGGAAATTCACGGCTCGGCCGGGGAGGAGCGACGAGATTCTTGATTCAGTGGGAGAGATCGAGTTGAAGATTTTTTTCGGGTTCAACTCAAGGAAGAAATAAGACTTATGGGTGTTGGTCGATTTTGCATTATTCATACACAAGAAATTTCGATTTTTTCTTCTAAGTGTTTAATTGTGGATCTTGACTTGTGTCTTTGATTCCACGATTGAGAGAACACTTTAATTCTTGCTACATATCGGAATTACTTGAAGAAAAGAAGATCGAGAATTGTGAGGGATAAAATTTCGGCCGATCCCATAGTTGTCCAAGAAAGATCCGGTAGCTCGTTGCCCACACAACGTCCGGGTTAAGGCGGATCATACTCTAGAAGGTCTAAAGGTAGAAATACACGGTGATCAATACGAAAGCAACCACTACTCTTCAAAGGTAATATCCTATGATCTTTAGATCTAGATTATGATATTTTAATAAGCAACATATTTATTTAATAACTAATAAATAATATTTAAATTGCTTATTATTCTTAGTAATTAATAATTAGCAATGCCCGAATAGATCTTATGCTCGTGGATGCGTAAAACGCGATTATCAACATTCCCAAACTTCGCTTCCGCTACATTTTACTTTCCAACAACATCTGGATGGGAAACTATGTTCATGTCACGTATGGAACTTTATAGACAACTGAAATCTTGTAATCCCGAAACACCTTTTATAACTATAGATGATTGTTAAATAGTATTATTTTGGGTCTCTAATTCTTGTGTTTATGTATTAACAAAGGATTGTTAAATGATTTTTTTTGTCTCAAATTTTTATTTTTATGTATTCATTTATATTTTTATAATAACATATATAAAAATATATTGTTAAATATGTAATATCCGCAATTTTCGATTTTCGGTAAATTTCTTTTTTCGGCCGGAGTCCGTTTTGACGACTCGCTCATGACCGTTTCGTCATTCTGAAAATGATTAATTCTACACTTTTTGTCATCCGAGTTTGTTTCGGTGTTGTTTTGTTGAGTTCCGTGCTTTTTAGCAACTTTTCCGCACTTGAGTTCGATTCTTGCGAATCTCGTCCGAAACTGCTGTTTCGAGTTTCCCACAAGTCTGTTTAGATTTGTTAGACGTGTTGTGAATTTCGGTTTGGTTATTCGATCATGTATCGTGATTTCCGGGCGTTTTGGGCTATTTTGTAATTTACCCAAAGTTACGGGTATCCATATCTGTATTTGTTGTATCGACCCTTTTCTTGGTCGCGTATGATTAATTATTGCATTACGTTTCCATTTAGAGTCGTTGATGTCGTCTGCGAACTTTTCGTCGTGTTCGTTCCGTGCGTTTTCGGAAATCGAGGCGTCGGGTCGTGGCGGCTGAGCAGCTGGCCGGACCGGTGCGGCACTGTCGGAAGTCTTGGCAGCGCCGAGCAGCACGAGAACCGCGTAAGCGCACGCCTTCTGGCCGGAGGCCTTCTGCGCTTCTAGCTCGGCGATGTAGCGCCTGCTGTCGAGTCGGCCAGCGTCGCTATCGGGCACAGGCGAGGGATTACGAGGTTACGGACTCGGGTAGGATCGGCGAGTAGCGCACGCCATCGCCGGTCGTGGCGCACGCTAACCGGCAGGTAGCGCCGCCGTCGGCCGACTAGCATACGCACGGATGAGTTTGTTAGTCCGAGAGGCTCTTGGGCCAGTCGGCTAGCGCGCGAAGCTTGGCCGTAGCGCACGCTAGCGGGAGTCGAGCGGACAGTCATGGTCGGGCGTGGTCGGTGGTGCGGGTCATGCGGGCTATGGCCGAGAGTCTTTGGGCGATCTTGGCGATAGCGCACGCTAGTCGGGAAGGCTAGCGCACGCTAGTTCCGGCCCGATATATAAATAACGAGACGACCACTTTTTCATTCATTTTTCATTTCCTTTCTCTTGATTCGGTGGAGCTTTGGAGGGGATGAAGCCATGTTGTTAAACAACAAATCCATGAAGTTTCTGAGTTTATATCACCGATCAATCATCCTATAACATTCTTCGATCCAGCGAATCAAGGTTAGATCTTTAGAACCCTACTTTTGGGTAGATTTGGGGGTTTTCGCGTTTTTGTCCGATTCGTTCCATTTTGTTGATTAATTCATGATGAATATGATTAATATTGTTGGTATTCTTAGTTTCCCTACGGATTCATGGTATATTTCGTGGTTTTTACGGAATCGAGAGGGTTTGGTTGTGGTTCGCCCTCGTTGTTGTTTATATATGAATATACATGAATCGTAGGCGGGTTTTCGGGTGTATTCCAATTCCATATTCATTTAGAAATGGTTGTGATTGTATTCTTCAAATCGTTAGGTTCGGTTTCGTTGGTTCCTAGCGTTCGTCGGTGACTTTCCTTTCCGTTCGTTGCGTCGTCAATAATTCAAGGCAAGTATTTTTGGAAACCTTTATGCTTAACGTGGAATGGTAATGTATTTTGTGTGTGATTTGCTCACCTCGTGTTGGTCCGATGGGATCAAGGAGGGAATCCAAAGGGTTGAGTCCTGGATTCATGAGTTTGTATAGCTAGCCAGTTCGGGAGGGTCCTTAGAGGCCTCGGGCGGGATCAATCTCTGTTCCCAAGGCGATGCATGTGCGTGTTTTGTTTTTATAATGTGTCCAGCTCGGGAGGGTCCTTAGAGGCCTCGGGCGGGATCTATGATATTACTCTGTTCCCAAGGCAAATTGTTTGACTGTTTGTTTCCGGAAAAGACATGTCTGGTTTTGGCTTTTGAAATTGATATTGGTGCATGTACTATAAAATGTGTAAGCGATTGGTTTGCCTTGAATACTTGTACTAGCATAATTGCTAACCCCTTTGGGGACCCGTTGTCGGGAAAATTCTTGTTATGGATTTCAGGTTATGTTCAGCCAGATGAGCGGGCGCTGGGATGGTACGAGGATGTCGGTCAAGGTTGTTGACATGTGCAATTGAGTCTTGTTATTTCCTACTGTCTCTTTTGATGTGGATGTTTTCCAAACTGTAAACTTATAGATTGTACTCGCGAGTACTTAGGCTTTTCCTTTCGGATTGTGATTGGTCTTCGTTGGAGTTACTGTATTTGTCGGTTGATGTTTATTATGCCGGTTGTACCGGACGTGTTGTTTTATGTTCTTGTTGTTAACAATTGTTTCCTTGCTAACCGAGACGTTTAGTCGAGTGGTGTTTCTTGTGCTAGCCTGGTGGGTCCCATGTAGGGGTCCACGGCGCTGTAATACACCTCGAATATCTTGGGGGTGTTACAGAAAATGGTATCGGAGCTCTAGGTTTATGGATACCTAGGCTTGTTGGTTATTTGGGTCTAGTTGTGTTTTGTTTTTCACATTGTCACACCGCTGCCGGCATCTCAGTACATCCAGTGCTCGTAAGTTTTCCTTACTCGATTCTCTTGTTTTCTCGTATTGAAATTCCACTTCTTGAACTGTGATTGCCTCTCTCGTACTTATCGTCGAGTTGTTTTTCGATCCATCCGGTTCGTGTACTTTTGATTCTAGTATTGCGCAGTCCTTTATCTCTCTGGAGTATGTGCGCCGTTCTGGGCTTGACCGTTTGTCGTTTTGCGAGCCTTCCATCGCTAAACTTCCTAGCATTGGTGGGATCGTTGGTGATCGAAAGATCCGAGAATTGCTCCGTGGTATATTGTGAGAGGGCTTGACTCTCTAGTTTTTTGTTGTATGATGGAATCTGTGTTTGGTAATTGCGATATACTAAATGTATGTTGAGCCGAATATACTGATGGTTGGGACACCGAAGGGTGCAGTATGATGTAGAAGTTTTGAACATTGAAATGTTCTGGGAAAGGTATTGATGGAAGAGTTTGTTGAGAAACTCACATAGCTGGTTTCGACATATGTCCAAATCGGTGATCTTTGGTTACGCTGTTAAACTTGAAGAGATAGTTTGACATATGCTTGGAATTAGTATTTCCGAGTTGTGCTTGTTGAACTGGTGATTTTTGAATGCCGTATATACATGTGTTCGGAAATCGTTAGTACTTGGCTAATTATTGTTATTTACAACCAATGTGTTTCTATTAATAATAATACATGCGGCGTGCATGCTTGAAATTTTCTTAGACTTGATCGTATTGTGGGTTTTTGAAAAGTGATATGAATTTGGGCGAGCCAGCCTTGTATTTTCAAATAAAACCTTGTGTCGGTATTTAAAGGTCGTGTTTAAAAGTGTTTTAGGACATTTTATAAAATGCTACTGCTGTTAAACCCTTGTCGTGTTTGAAAGGGTCTTGAAAACGATTTTTTAAACTTATCGGTTTTATTTTCGAATAACTAGAGTATATGATTTTAAAATCAGATTGGCTTGGGAAACCTAGGCTGTCGAGTCAAATTGTGTTTGTTGAGTTTTGTCTCGTCGGATTTTGTCTAACTTAGTCGCATCGCGACGCGTCATTTGAGATCAGTAGTCGTGAGTAGTATCGAGGGGCGATCGTCGCTTACGTGCGACCTATGGATGTTAAACTCCCTTCTTTGTGTCGTGCCTCGTGTGACACGAGTTATTTGTTTGATTAGTTGTTAAATGATGGAATCCTTCTGTGGATTTTGATTTCACGATATGTGTTTATTCGACTCTCGTATTTGGTTTATACGAGGAGTGTAAATCCTTCTTTGATGTATTTTCGTACCACATTTTATTCGCTGCGTGAGTTCTTTCAAACGGCTTTCGGTATTTTGCAAACTGAGTTTTATTTCGTAAAACCGATTCCCTAAATCAAGTTTTGGCATTTTGGCCTTGAACATTTTATGACGGTTTGACAAATGAGTTTGTGAGTTTTGGAAAATATTACCGTCATTGGTCTTTTTAGCATTTTCGAAATGACGTAGGAAATTGTGCTTAACCTGGTAAATCCTTGTGAGAAAGGTTTACAGCATGTAATTTTTCTGATATGTTATGTTGTTGTCTCTGTGGGTCATTAGCGCACGCTACGCCTTGCGGCTAGCGCGCGCGAGAGTGCGTTGGTAGCACGCTAAGGGGAGGATAGCGCACGCTACACAGTAGTTCGAGCGATCCGGGAGCTCGGGTGAGTGAAGTTCTCCATAGCGCACGCTAACACTTGGGGTTAGCGCACGCTAACGGTGTATTTTTGGTCAGGAGTTTTGTTTGATGCCGCGATAGCGCACGCTAACCTTAATGATTAGCGCACGCTAATTGTGTCCAGTATAAGTAGTGGACACCAGTCTAGAAGTTGCATTTTTCTTCATTTCTTCTTCTTCCTCCATGAGTTTGAGACGTAGCGACTAGGGTTCGCATCTGGGCTGACTTTTCTTCCATCCAAAGGTGTTTTGGAGTATCCTAGATGATTTTTAACATAATCTAATCCATTGTTCTTCGCCGAATATAGGTATTTTGTTGAATCCCTAGAGTTGACTTTTTGGAGTTCTGTTCTTGATGTCGTTTTCCATCCAGTTTTGATAAACCGATTGTTGTTTTAACGATGTTGTTAAACATATCCTAGGGGTTCTATATCACTGTCGTGATTTTGAACGATTTAATGAGTGTGCTATGATGTGTTTAAGTGAATGTTGACACGTGTGAATTCTGGGCATTTTGGCCTATTGTACTTCTGAAAAACCTTGAGTATCTTAGAAAATAAACCTCGAGACGTACTTTTAAAATGAATTATTTTCTCACAGTGTTCTCAAGATGCCTACTAGCGCCACGCTATGTTTCAAAATTATTCTACTTTGAGAATCAAAATATTTTGAGATATTTCTAATGATTTAGAAACGCATTCGCTTAGACCCGAAGGTCGAATATTGCTGAAAAGTTTTAATTTAAAGAAAGGTGTCTTCATTTTTTTTTTGAAGTCTTGATGACGATGTTTGTACTACTTTTTGATATATGATACTCAAGATCAACTGGTGCTTGCAAATTATTTTCAAAAGGTGGCTTTCGTTTTCAAAACCTATCATTTCTATTTGCGGTCCGGGAATATATGTGTGATGTTCATACTCTCGTTAGGGTGTTAACCCCCCGAGTTGTGGTTGAATTGGTGGTGTGAGCATTGAGTCGTTCGCCACACAGTTGTCGTGGTAGCCTCTGTGAGGGGTGTGATGTTGGTATTGGATGTTGTCGCCTCGTAGCGGTTTATGCGTTATCGCATATACGCGAGCTGTTAGAGATCGGATTGGTATGATTGTGTGCATCGGTGATTGTTCCGCGTTGTGTCGGTTGCTTGTTGTATTGTTACCTTGGTTCCGTTGTTGTGAGTTTCGGGGGCGAGGTCAAAGGTAATACCCGTACTATTTTGACTTCTATATTTTCTCTTTCTCCAGTCTATCGATTCGCTCGTGTTCATTGATACCTTCTGAAGTTGTTCTGTACCTTGGTTTCATCGTTCGAACGAGATGTAATCTGGTTTTGAGTCGATCTGGTTATCGTTGTGACTTTTCCGAATTCGGTTCGACTATTGTGAACCTTGTTCGGAAGTAACATCTTTTGGTTCTAATAGTTCTTTTATTCGAAGTGGATCGGATTTTGAACTTCTGTATTTTTGGCTCTATCGACTCGATTATGCTCGTTAACATTTCTGAACTTTCCCTATCCCTTGCTTTTGTTGATCGAACGAGGGTGGTATTGTTTCGGAATAACTCGTCTGTCGTTGTGGCTTTTCAATCGCTATTCCCTTTCATGTGGATCTTATGGGAATGCACGTCTTGCTGTTCTAACCAGGTCATCCTGGGAGTTGTTGTTTGAATTTTATTATCCTACGTGTTTCGGACATGATTGTTCGATTTTTGTTGTCTCAATCGTTTGTTTGTTCGGTTTTTGTTCTCGTTTCGTGATTGTTGAGCGTTCAGGCTCCTTCGTAATTCCCTTAAGTTCGGGAAATTAGTCTCGTTTTCGATCTTCCAACCCTTGGGCGGTGGAATTCCGTATTTGTTCATCGTTGGCTCGCGTTTTGGTTGATGAACCGTTGGGTTGGTCAATCGTATTGATTTTCGTTCATTGAGTTTTATGATTGTTTGGATAATCGACTCGATTGTATTGTCTATTTGATGACGCTTGTCACTCGTTGATTTTATTATGTCTCTACCGGTGGCGTTGTGTTAGTCGCCGTAGAGCGTATTTTCACGCCGTATGTCTCTTTGCGTTTCTTGCAGCGTTTCGCCGTCGGGCATGAGTTTTCGGTTTTTGTGTATCTCGTTGAGTTTTCCTGGCGGGATATTGCTTCTCCCTACTTGTTTTAAGTTTCGGGACGAAACTTCTTTTAAGGAGGGTAGAATGTAATATCCGCAATTTTCGATTTTCGGTAAATTTCTTTTTTCGGCCGGAGTCCGTTTTGACGACTCGCTCATGACCATTTCGTCATTCTGAGAATGATTAATTCTACACTTTTTGTCATCCGAGTTCGTTTCGGTGTTGTTTTGTTGAGTTCCGTGCTTTTTAGCGACTTTTCCGCACTTGAGTTCGATTCTTGCGAATCTCGTCCAAAACTGCTGTTTCGAGTTTCCCGCAAGTCTGTTTAACTTTGTTAGACGTGTTGTGAAGTTCGGTTTGGTTATTCGATCATGTATCGTGATTTCCGGGCATTTTGGGCCATTTTGTAATTTACCCAAAGTTACGGGTATCCATATCTGTATTTGTTGTCTCGACCATTTTCTTGGTCGCGTATGATTAATTATTGCATTACGTTTCCATTTCGAGTCGTTGATGTCGTCTGCGAACTTTTCGTCGTGTTCGTTCCGTGTGTTTTCGGAAATCGAGGCGTCGGGTCGTGGCGGCTAAGCAGCTGGCCGGACCGGTGCGGCAGCCGGAAGTCTTGGGCACCGCCGAGCGAGCACGCGAGAACCGGCGTAAGCGCACGCCTTCTGGCCGGGGCCAGCTGCGCCTTGCTCAGCGATGTAAGCGCACGCTGTCAAAGTCGGCCAATGTCTTATCGGGCCTGGGCAGAGGGATTCTGAGGTTCTGGACTCGGGTAGGATCGGCAGGTAGCGCACTGTCACGCCCCACCTTAAGGCAGCAGGCATCGAACAGCATCCGGCCGAAGCCTTCTGGACGGGCGCGCAGCAGGCTCGCGCGCGTGCATCGACCGGGCCAAGCTCACAGAGGACTACCCCCCCTATAATAGGCTTAGACGGAAAAAGCCTTGTGACAGTAGTAGACATTGAAAAGCCGAGGAACCCACTCTTCAGAAAGAAGACCCTAGAAGCTTCAAGATGGATACCAATCAATTCCAGAAGGTCAAAGAGGGTTCCAGAAGGTCAGAAATCGGGTCGGATTGCTATGGGCCGAATCGGGCCTTGGCCGGGCCAGGCCGGGACACTTCGGGCCGGGTCGGGCCGGACGTTCCAGAGGGGTCTGGGGACTCCAAGAAGACTTCTTAGAATTGTTTAGAATTATATAGATCATTCTAGATGATGGCATTCTTGTAAATACTTGGAATAGTAATGTTTTGTTGGTAATTTGCTAGCCTAGGAGGATTAGTATAAATACCCCTTGGGGCTCATTTGTAACACACACTTGAGAAATCTGATTTGCTACAGTGCAATAAGAGAAAACCTTCCCCAAGCATTTCCTTACTTTCCTTTCTAGTAATCTTGTGTGTTGATAGGCTTACTACTTAGGCTTGAGACAACCTAAGATAGTGCCGCACGGAGAGGACTTAGCGAGGCGCAAGTATAACCCCGTGACAGTTGGTATCAGAGCCAAGGTTGAGACAACCAAGGCGGATTTTCGAATATTGCTAGCTGATCGTGCAAGGAAGAAGATGGCTCAATCATCCGACGTCATCCAACCCAACCCTCAGGCCGAGAAGACCAAGAAGGGCAGAGACAAGTCTATCGACCGGATTGCTGCCATGGACAGCCGAGTGACTCGACTGGAGGAGGTCTATGATGAGGCTGTGAAGAGGGTGGATGACTTAGAAGAAGCTGGTGAGGAGCTGCACAACCAGGTTCTTTCTACTATCAATGCTTGTGATGGGGACATGAAGCAAGAGTTGGCCGATTTTCGGGCCATGATCTTGGCCATGCAAGAGGGCATGGAGGTTCTCAAGACGGAGATGGCAACAGTGAAAAGGGCGATTGCCAATGGAGAAGGACATGTGGGTGCGACATCCGCAGGAATTGACATCCCAAGGCCTGGGAAGTTCAACGGATCGAGAAACGCCAAGGAGATTGACAATTTCTTATGGAACCTGGAGCAATACTGTGCCTCAAACATTCGAGATGATGACACCAAGTTGCGGACGGCGCCCTTGTACTTAGCCGACACAGCCGTGCTGTGGTGGCGGACCAAGCAGGCTGACATTGAGAGTGGTGCGTGCAGGATGGCTTCCTGGGAAGACTTCAAGGCCGAATTGAAGAGGCAATTCTATCCCAAGAATGTGGAGTTCGAGGCTCGGGGCAGGCTAAAGAGACTTAGCCACACCCGTACAATCAAAGACTATGTCAAGGAGTTCCAAGAAATTGTGTTGGAGATACCAAGCTTGACGGCGACCGACAAGCTGTTTGCATTTATGGACGGGCTCAAGCCTTTCGCGAGGCAAGAGTTGGAAAGGCGAAATGTCCAGGACGTGGCGACTGCCATTGCTATGGCCGAGGGCTTAAGGGAGTTGAAAACCAGTGATAAGCCAAGGACTTTCCGCACAGATAAAGGCAAAGGTGTGGGAGACCGCCCATCAAGGTTCAGGCCAAACAAATACTCGGGCAAGCAACCAGTGGACGAGAACGATAAGCCGAGAGGTTGTCACATTTGTCATAGTACCTCTCACATGAAGTACGATTGCCCATTTCGGAGGAAGAAGGTCGCAGCCATTCAAGAGACCACGGAGACCGAGGTTGCGGATGGTGCGCACATGGGCTCATTGAGTTTGCTCAATGCTGTCAAAGCCATTGTGGAGCCGGCGAAGGGACCCAGAAAGGGGTCTATGTTCGTGGATGCCTTGATCGGAGGCACACACATCAAAGCCTTAGTGGATACAGGAGCTACGCACAACTTCATGCGGGACGGCGTAGCCAAAGCATTACGACTTACCGTCACTCCAACTAGTGGATCGATCAAGACAGTGAACACCCATGCTAAACCGGTGACCGGCGAAGCACGAGGAGTGAAAGCAAAGATAGGTGACTGGCAGGGAATGATCACCTTCACTGTAGTGACCATGGATGACTACGATTTGGTTCTTGGGTTACAATGGTTCGATCAGGTACGGGCTTGCATTCTTCCATTTTCAGATTCCTTAGTCATCTTGGACTCCAACAGGACACAGGCCATTCCGGCCAAGAGGGAAGCGAAGGGGACAAGCACCCTTTCAGCCATGCAACTTAGTCGAGGACTTCAGAAGAAGGAAGAGACCTTCGCTGCATTTTACGTTCCTGATGATGGAAACGATATTGAAGAGAAGGATGTACCAAAGGAAGTTCAAGCCGTTTTGGAGGAGTTCCAGGACGTGATGCCCGCGGAACTACCTAAGTAGTTTCCACCCAGACGGGATGTGGACCACAAAATTGAACTTATTTCCGAGGCGAAGCCACCTTCAAGGACACCATCTAGGATGTCACCACTTGAACTTAAGGAGCTGCAGAAACAATTGAAAGAGTTGCTGGATTCCAAGATGATCCAACCATCCAAATCTCCTTATGGATCCCCCGTTTTGTTCCAGAAGAAACACGATGGATCCTTACGTATGTGCATGGACTATAGGGCACTCAATAAACTGACGGTTCGCAACAAGTATCCCATTCCACTCATTGGAGAGTTGTTTGACCAACTGGGAGGTGCCAAATACTTTTCAAAGATCGACCTAAGATCCGGATATTGGCAGGTCCGGATAGCTGAAGGAGACGAACCCAAAACCGCTATGGCGACCAGGTATGGTTTGTTTGATTTTCTTGTGATGCCGTTCGGGCTTACAAACGCCAAAGCGACCTTTTGCACACTGATGAACAAGGTATTTCAACCATACATAGACAAGTTCGTTGTCGTTTATTTGGATGATATTGTCATTTACTCATCATCGATGGAGGAGCATGTAGAACACTTGCGACAGGTGTTCCAAGCATTGCGGGACAATGATCTTTATGCAAAGTTAGAGAAGTGCTCATTCGCCCAACAGGAAGTGACTTTTCTGGGGCACCGTATCAAAGATGGCCGCATAATGATGGATGAGGCCAAAGTGAAAGCCGTTCGAGATTGGGAACCGTCGACCAGCATAACCCAACTCCGATCATTTCTGGGACTCGTGAACTACTACCGGAAGTTGATCGAGGGATACTCTCGAATAGCAGCACCATTAACGGACCTGTTGAAGAAGGACCACAAATGGGAGTGGACGGACAAGTGCCGAGAGGCCTTTGAGCGACTCAAAGGCAAAGTGACGAAGCATCCAGTTCTTGCCTTGCCAGACCATACCAAGGCCTATCAGGTTCAGACCGATGCATCTGATTATGCCATCGGAGGAGTATTGATGCAGCTAGGGCATCCCGTTGCCTATGAGAGCAGAAAATTGAATGATACCGAGAGACGATACTCGGTACACGAGAAGGAAATGACCGTCGTGGTACATTGCCTTAGAGCTTGGAGGCATTATTTACTTGGAAGCAAGTTTGTGGTACGAACAGACAACGTAGCCACAAGTTATTTTCAAACTCAGAAGAAGCTCGCGCCAAAACAAGCAAGATGGCAGGAATTCCTAGCTGAGTTCAATTATACCCTGGAGTATAAGCCTGGAGTACTTAACCGAGTAGCTGATGCCTTAAGCCGGAAGGCCGAGCTTGCAGCCTTGACCAAGGCCGAGGGGAGCATCAAGGACCGCATACGCGAGGGACTGAGGCAGTACCCTTTCGCAGAAAACATCATGCAACTTGCCAGGAGCGGCAAGACAAGACGGTTCTGGGAACGAGACAAGCTACTCTTTACCAAAGGCAATCGTTTGTACGTGCCCAAATGGGGAAACTTACAAAGGGACATCATGAAGGAATGCCACGATACACTATGGGCTGGACACCCAGGCATGCACCGTACAATGGATTTAATTGACAATTCCTACTTTTGGCCCAGGATGCGAGAGGACGTTGAGGCATACGTCCGGACATGTCTTGTATGTAAACAAGACAAGGTGGAACAACAACAACAACCTGGTGGACTACTTCAACCATTACCCATACCGGAACATCCTTTTGAAAGCGTTTCAATGGACTTTATTTCGGCTTTACCTAAATCGGATGGGTACGGGTCGATCATAGTTGTGGTGGACATGTTCTCAAAATATGCAACCTTTATTCCAGCACCGGCGGACGTAACGGCTCTGGAGACGGCCAAGTTGTTCTTAAAGCATTTGGTAAAGCATTGGGGCATTCTAAGGACAATCGTGAGTGACCAAGACCCACGTTTCACAGGGAAGTTTTGGTCTGGACTTTTCAAGCTATTGGGCTCGAATTTAGCATTCTCAACAAGTTTCCACCTACAGACGGATGGGCAGACAGAACGAGTTAACGCACTGCTTGAGTGCTACTTGCGGCACTATGTGAGTGCCAATCAGCGGGACTGGGCCAAACTCTTAGACACGGCCCAATTCTCAAACAATTTGCAGAAGAATGAATCAACGGGACGCAGCCCATTCGAGCTCGCTACAGGGAGACAACCGGCGACAACGAACAACATTGCCACCGGATACACAGGATAGAGTCCCGCAGCATATACCTTTGCTAAGTCATTACATGAGGAATCGGACTTGGCTCGAGCATCATTGGACAAGGCAGCCAAGAAGATGAAGAAATGGGCCGATCTCAAGCGACGAGCGGTCGAGTTCAACGAAGGCGACTTAGTTATGGTGAAACTTATCCCGCAGCAATTTAAAGCATTTCGGGCTGTGCATAAGGGACTTATACGAAGATACGAGGGACCCTACAGGATCGAGCGGCGTGTTGGGACAGTTTCCTATCGAGTGGAACTACCGCCGAAGATAAAGATACACACGGTCTTTCATGTTAGCCAACTGAAGCCTTACCATTAGGACATGGAGGATCCGGGCCGAGCTCAGTCACACCGAGCACCTACTGTCGTGATTACTTCCTTCGACAAGGAAGTAGCCGAGATCATTTCACATCGGGACGTTCGACGAAGGGGCGTGGCCCCATACACCGAATACTTTGTGCATTGGAAGGGACTCCCAGGCGCTGAAAATAGCTGGGAACATGAGGATCACCTATGGCAATTCCGGCAGAAGATTGAAGAATATCGGGACAGCATCGTGCCGAGGACGGTCACGACTTTGGTGGGGGAGAGTGTCATGCCCCACCTTAAGGCAGCAGGCATCGAACAGCATCCGGCCGAAGCCTTCCGGACGGGCACGCAGCAGGCTCACGCGCGTGCATCGACCGGGCCAAGCTCACAGAAGACTACCCCCCCTATAATAGGCTTAGACGGAAAAAGCCTTGTGACAGCAGTAGACATTGAAAAGCCGAGGAACCCACTCTTCAGAAAGAAGACCCTAGAAGCTTCAAGATGGAGACAAATCAATTCCAGAAGGTCAAAGAGGGTTCCATAAGGTCAGAAATCGGGTCGGATTGCTACGGGCCGAATCGGGCCTTGGCCGGGCCGGGCCGAGACACTTCGGGCCGGGTCGGGCCGGACGTTCCAGAGGGGTCTGGGGACTCCAAGAATACTTCTTAGAATTGTTTAGAATTGTATAGATCATTCTAGATGATGGCATTCTTGTAAATACTTGGAATAGTAATGTTTTGTTGGTAATTTGCTAGCCTAGAAGGATTAGTATAAATACCCCTTGGGGCTCATTTGTAACACACACTTGAGAAATCTGATTTGCTACAGTGCAATAAGAGAAAACCTTCCCCAAGCATTTCCTTACTTTCCTTCCTAGTAATCTTGTGTGTTGATAGGCTTACTACTTAGGCTTGAGACAACCTAAGATAGTGCCGCACGGAGAGGACTTAACGAGGCACAAGTATAACCCCGTGACAGCACGCTACTGTCGGTCGTGGCGCACGCTAACCGGCAGGGGTAGCGCACGCTGTCGGCCGACCAGCGTACGTTACCGGGATGAGTTTGTTAGTCCAGAGGCTCTCGGGCCAGTCGGCTAGCGCCTTGCTTCGGCCGTAGCGCACGCTAGCGAGTCGGGCGGGCAGTCATGGTCGGCGAGAATTCGGGGTGCGGGTCATGCGGGCCATGGCCGAGAGTCTTTGGGCGATCTTGGCGATAAGCGCCACGCTAGTCCGGAAGGCTAGCGCCGCTAGTTCCCATTGATATATAAATGACAGACCACCACTTTTTCATTCTTTTTCATTTCCTTTCTCTTCGGTCCGTAATTTGGAGCTTTGGAGGATGAAGCCATGTTGTTAAACAACAAATCCATGAAGTTTCTGAGTTTATATCACCGATCAATCATCCTATAACATCCTTCGATCCAGCGAATCAAGGTTAGATCTTTAGAACCCTACTTTTGGGTAGATTTGGGGGTTTTCGCGTTTTTGTCCGATTCGTTCCGTTTTGTTGATTAATTCATGATGAATATGATTAATCTTGTTGGTATTCTTAGTTTCCCTACGGATTCATGGTATATTTCGTGGTTTTTATGGAATCGAGAGGGTTTGGTTGTGGTCCGCTCTCGTTGTTGTTTATATACGAATATACATGAATCGTAGGCGGGTTTTCAGATGTATTCCAATTCCGTATTCATTTAGAAATGGTTGTGATTGTATTCTTCGAATCGTTAGGTTCGGTTTCGTTGGTTCCTAGCGTTCGTCGGTGACTTTCCTTTCCATTCGTTGCGTCGTCAATAATTCAAGGCAAGTATTTTTGGAAACCTTTATGCTTAACGTGGAATGGTAATGTATTTTGTGTGTGATTTGCTCACCTCGTGTTGGTCCGACGGGATCAAGGAGGGAATCCAAAGGGTTGAGTCTTGGATTCATGAGTTTGTATAGCTAGCCAGTTCGGGAGGGTCCTTAGAGGCCTCGGGCGGGATCAATGATATTACTCTGTTCCCAAGGCGATGCATGTTCGTGTTTTGTTTTTATAATGTGGCCAGCTCGGGAGGGTCCTTAGAGGCCTCGGGCGGGATCTTTGATATTACTCTGTTCCCAAGGCAAATTGTTTGACTGTTTGTTTCCAGAAAAGACATGTCTGGTTTTGGCTTTTGAAATTGATATTGGTGCATGTACTATGAAATGTGTAAGCGATTGGTTTGCCTTGAATACTTGTACTAGCGTAATTGCTAACCCCTTTGGGGACCCGTTGTCGGGGAAATTCTTGTTATGGATTTCAGGTTATGTTCAGCCAGATGAGTGGGCGCTGGGATGGTACGAGGATGTCGGCCAAGGTTGTTGACATGTGCAATTGAGTCTTGTTATTTCCTACTGTCTCTTTTGATGTGGATGTTTTCCAAATCAGAACTTATAGATTGTACTCGCGAGTACTTAGGCTTTTCCTTTCGGATTGTGATTGGTCTTCGTTGGAGTTACTGTATTTGTCGGTTGATGTTTATTATGCCGGTTGTACCGGACGTGTTGTTTTATGTTCTTGTTGTTAACAATTGTTTCCTTGCTAACCGAGACGGTTAGTCGAGTGGTGTTTCTTGTGTTAGCCTGGTGGGTCCCATGTAGGGGGTCCACGGCGCTGTAATACACCTCGAATATCTTGGGGGTGTTACAAAATATATTAAGATAAAATAAAATAAAATTGATAAAAACAAAAAAAATAAAAAAAATAAAACAGAGGATAAAAAAAGAAAAAATAAATAATTATGAGGTGGGGAGGGGGGGGGGGAATTAAAGTAAAGGGGGAGGGGGGTGGGAGAAAAAAAATTAAAGTGGGAGGGGGGCGGGAGGAAACAGAAGGGGCCCTAAAGGCGATGCTCAGAGTTGTAGTAACTATAGGGGTATTAAATTCCTCAGTCATACTATGAAACTTTGGGAAAGAGTGGTGGAATGCAGGGTTAGAAGAGAAGTTGAGATCTCAGAGAACCAATTTGGCTTCATGTCGGGGAGGTCCACGACTGAGGCCATTCATCTCGTCAGACGCCTTATGGAGAAGTTTAGAGAGCGGCGTAAGGACCTCCATATGGTGTTCATAGATCTAGAGAAGGCTTATGATAGCATTCCGCACGATGTTATTTGGATGAGCCTAGTAGAGAGGAGGGTGTCGTTGCCGTTCGTTAGGGCGATCCAAGACATGTACTCCCAAGCTAGGACGTGTGTTAGGACCCCAGTTGGTGACACCCAGTATTTTCCGGTTGAGATAGGGCTACACCAGGGGTCGGCGCTAAGCCCTCTTCTCTTCGCTCTAATCCTTGACGTCATTTCGCGAGGGATTCAAGATGGCATCCCATGGTGCATGCTTTTTGCTGACGACATTGTGTTAGTGGCGGAGTCGAGGAGGGAGGTGAACGCGAAGTTGGAGCTTTGGAGGGCTAAGTTAGAATCCCAGGGCTTGCGTTTGAGCCGGTCTAAGACCGAGTATCTCTGGTGTAACTTTAGTGGTGAGGCCAACGAGGAAGATGTTGAGGTAATGATTGCGGATCAGATCGTACCCCGTACGGATAAGTTCAAGTATTTGGGTTCGATCATTCAGAAGGAAGGTGAGTGTGAAGATGATGTCACGCATCGCATCAAGGCGGGGTGGCTAAGGTGGAGAGCAGCGTCAGGGGTCATGTGCGACAAGAAAGTCCCTCTAAAGTTGAAGGGTAAATTCTACAGAGCGGCAATCCGACCTGCAATGTTGTATAGCTCCGAATGTTGGGCGATGAAGAAGTCACTTGAGAGCAAGTTGGAAGTGGCTGAAATGAGAATGTTACGTTGGTCGTGTGGTCGCACAATGTTAGATAGAACTGCGAACGGGGTTTTCAGGAACGCGCTGGAAGTGGCGCCCATTTCAGCGAAAGTTAGGGAAGGGAGATTGAGATGGTTTGGCCACGTCTGCAGGAGGCAGGCATCTGCTCCGGTGAGGAGGGTCGAGAGTTTAATGGTTGTCGGGGAGAGGAGGAGAGGCAGACCGAGGAGGACGTGGGAGGAGCAACTGAGATTAGATTTGAACGCCTTAAACCTTTCCGAGACCATGACTGTTGATAGATGCGCTTGGAGGCGCCAAATCAGAGTTGTGGATTCTTTTGTAGGGAGCGGTGCTGTAGTGGAGAGCCTTAGGGTTGAGTTGTCTCGGTTAGCTTTGACCTAGAGCATTGCATTTTTACTTTTATTATATATTTTATCCTATTGTCTTTGCGTGTGGTGTATTTTTGACAGGGAGCTGTGCGCAGAGCCAACCTCTCTTTTGTTAGAGCAACGTTCATCGGGAGTGAAGTAGCCAGATTCCACTTAGGTAAGTCCCATGTGGATCAAGACATGGGCTCAGGTATGGTCTCGAGCTTTTTCGAATCTTATGTTTTCCTTTGTATTTATCACACAAGATTCTCACGCGCACTGTTCTGTCTTCACTAAATGTTCTCCCTACCGTAATAAGTAGGGCATGGTCTCACAGACATCTTACTCCTCCTGCACTGCTCTGAGCGGGATATATTGGGTATGTTTGGTTTGGTTTGGTTTGGTTTGGTTTATGAATCTTAAAGGCATGATGTATGATCCCACCATGCCAATTTTTATAGGATTGAGACCTGTTCAATTTTTATTAATATTTTAAAAAATCAGAATCGATTTTAAAACATATGAATGGATTTGATTTTTATTTGAGTTTTATGAAGAATCGTTTGGACACCGATCCGTAAAAACTGACTCGGTTCTATCGGGTTTTTAGAAGTTGAATTTTGTAGAAAATCGAATTTGTAAAAAATGAATTACGTTTTAGAACAGAATTGTCATATGACAATGGAATACTCAAATGGAATCTGAATCTAGTCAAGAACCTATTTAGACACATGGCTAAGATAGTTTTAATAACTTAAAATACAACGGCATACACTAATAACTCAAATTTTAAGATGTGTTTCTTTATTTTTTCCATTTAACTTTATATTTTATACTTTGTGTAACATAATACATTTATATTATTGAATTATATATATATATAGCTTTGAATTATATACATTTATATTATTGAATTATATATATATTCGGATAGAACCAGCTTTTATACATATTCAAATATAGGAATCGAAAATCGGAACTGGTTAGTTGAAAAAATATCGAACCGGAAAAACGAAACTAATCAGGATAAAAAGAACCGAAGTGGAATGATTTTTTCCGGTTCGATTCTGTATATACTTCGATTTTTCGGTTAAATATTCCGGCAATTGTTTCAATAACTCATCTCCAAACTCATAATTTTCACTCTTCATAAATTTAATACATTACAAATTAGTGGTAACTTTTGAAAAAAAAAAATTCTTAATGGGTACTTACAAAGCTAAAATGACTTTATTTTGAATACGTGGGAGTGTATGTGAAAGAATATATTGATACTATACTAAAAATTATTTCCAATACAAATATATGTATTATATATAAAGCTTATCCCCTTAATTTAATGTGCAAGGGGGTTGTATTATATATAAAGCTTTATATATAATAGATTAGTAAGCATTTATAGTTGTAACCCAAAAAAAAAGTTATCCCCCTTAATTTAATGTGCAAGGGGGTTGTATTATATATAAAGCTTTATATATAATAGATTAGTAAGCATTTATAGTTGTAACCCAAAAAAAAAATTGGCATTTACAGTTCCATTGGTATCTGAATACCTAATTTATTAACCGTTAAAAAAATAAGATTGTTGCATTCCAAATATATATATATATATAAAGCTTATCCCCCTTAATTTAATGTGCAAGGAGGTTGTGCACAAAAATTAGTACTGTACAACTAATGCATTGCACACCAAAAATAATTTCGTTTTTTATAAACTAACGAATTTACATCTACATATTAAACTCCAAGGAATACAAACAATCGTGTAATGATGGAGTGAACACAAAAGGGTTTCTTGAACCATCTATTATATATAAAGCTTATCCCCCTTAATTTAATGTGCAAGGGGGGTTGTATTATATATAAAGCTTATCCCCTTTAATTTAATGTGCAAGGGGGGTTGTGCATTAGTACTGTACAAAGAATGCATTGCACACCAAAAATAATTTCGTTTTTTATAAACTCACGAATTTACATCTACATGTCAAACTCCAAGGAATACAAACAATCGTGTAATGATGGAGTGAACACAAAATGGTTCCTGGAATCATGCTCTCATAATTGATGAATATGAAGTGTTGCTAAAGTATTAATGCTTGAAGCACTATATAAACCATCCAAAGACGAGAAAACAACATAGTAAAAAACCACACCAGTTTTGCAGTTTGCCATATAAGTCTCCTGTTACGTTTTCTATTTATATATAGATAAGAGGTTGTCACTATTTTTTAATCTTGGCCTACCTTTTCGAATATGGAGTTAAAGACTTGCTGTGGTATTCTTTAAAGATGTTTGTGTGCTTCTGAAATTAAAGGGTTTGATGTTTGTATGGAGTTAAAGACTTGCTGTGGTATTCTTTCGAATATGGAGATCTGTGATTTGATGTTACTTTCTTTTATTTGTTCGTTAAAAAACACAGAAACTAAATCGAATGATTTTGAGCAGAAAAATTAAAGGGTTTGATGTCATGTTTGATTATTTCGGGTAAAGGAGTTACAACGACGGTAGTTTGTCTGTGAAGCTGTGTTCGTATTTGGTGGTTGATCTGCAAAACCAGAGAAAAAGATAAATGGGAGGCGGATATTTTTAGGATAGTGATAAAAAATTAGATGTATATATTGGAATGGATTGGATCCCATCTTACCCGAATTTTTTTACCCCATTATTTTTGGGTTTTAATCTGTTGGAATGGATCCAATCGTAGCAAAACAATCTCAAAACATAATGAATTGATGTCAATAATCAACCGGTTGGTGTTTGCTAAAAGAAATGAAACAAAATGGATTGAAATAAAATAATTGTTTTAAAGTGTACAACTCATGAAAAGCTAATGAATGGATGTATGCATGTAATAATGGGAAGCTTATGTGAATACTGATTCGGACCTCCAGCAGTTGGTAAATTTGACACATACATACATTCATCAATGCATACATAAACACGTATCACGTATGCAGACACATAGGTACGATATTGGTATACATTGAATAAAGAAGCTGAAAAATATTATAGATACAGCATGACTGCATGGGTATTTTGCTTTATAGGTGGCATTTTTCATTGGAAATTTATCTCATATTAATGATATACATAATCAATATGCACACTTTCTCTCTATCTCATGATGATACTACTAATAGTCTCCTACAATATAATGGACTCTTCATGTCTATTCCTTTTGTATTATTCACTTTTACTTTTTGATTGGGGGATGGTAAGTTGGTAATCGTTGTGAATTAAAAACGAAATCATATCGTAGTTTCAAGATTGCATAAAATTATAGAATGTTAAAACAAAAGCTGTTAGTATTTAAAGATTACATGTGAAGAGACTCTTTTAAATGTAACATCTTAGAAAAAGTCTTTTTACATGTACTCTTTTAATGTGAATAAACTATTTTAAGTACTGGAAACCTAATTAGTACTGACCATTACACTATGAATATTTAGATGCAATGGGTGCAGCACACGGGTTGATAAAACATTACACTATGAACATTTAAAATAAATACAATACATTACATATAACTAATTACATAGACTAAAAGAATTCTACACGGAAAAAGCGTTACGGATGAGTCCTTATTCATATTAAAAGACTACATGTGAAAAGACTATTTTAATTGTAACTTTTAATGTAAATAAACTAATTTAAATACAAAAGTTATGATAACATCACACTTAAATCCTCTAAAATAAATACAATATAAATTCTCTAATAGACATCTAAATACCGTCATATGCTCATTCAAGCGTCTGCAACCAATGATCATTCAAGCGTCTGCAACCAAAGACCGTGCATCGCACGGGTTGAATCAAGCCTGGTTGATATTATAAATGTGGCCAAAAATATTTGTTTTGATTGGCCACATTAATGGTAGATAAACACGTAATGCGCCATATATACATATTTTTATTATTTGTCACAATACATTCTCTTAACATTGTTGCATTGAATAATTCTCGACGGTCAAAATATCCGTAAAAAAGGCCAATTCACTAATCTTCTTAGAAAATTACTATAAGAGTATATAGAAAGAGCTTCATGCACATTTCTTGGTTCTTGTTCCTTTAAATCAACTACATAAAGCCGAGTGTGATTTTGTTCACCTCCTAAAAAGAGGGTGAACTTACCCTCTATAATTGGAGGGTAATTTTGATATATAAAAGTTAAATTTTTTAATTTTTATTTTTTCTATGTTATTCTATTTGTCGAGATTTTTAATATAAGTATAATTTGATATACAATTTTTTATTTTTGAAAATGATTTATTTAGAATGAGATGAACATAGTATAGATATTCCATTTCTTGATTCTACTTGAGTGGGTTCCCATTATTCAGAATGAAGAAGGTCCAAAAATTGATAATTATGCTTTACAAATTCAGAAACTGGATTTGGATTTCATTTCATGTCAAAGTCTGCAAGACTTTGACAACAATTGATGTAGTGGATGAGTTGCCATTCGGTATTTGGAGAAAAGTGATTTTTGAAAACTTTAAAAATATTTGTTGGCGATTTTTGGGATGAGCTCGGTTGTTTTTTTATAGGAATCGGCCCACTGAGCAAAAATGCTCATTTAGGCCCGTCGTTTTTTGGCCAAAAAATATTGTTTAGCCCCTCAATTTTGCATTTTTTCCGAGTTTTTAGGGATCTAATTGCAAATCTTGAAAAAGTTCGTGTATTTGTTATTTAATTCCGAAATTTTAACCCTAATTTTCCTAATATACTAGTACTAACCCGTGGCGTTGCCACAGCATGATTTTCTTTAAATCAGTAATACGTGAAATAAAATATCATCCAAACAATAAATAATATTAAATAGAATCAAAGGTTCAATACATCGAAAAATATGAAAGAGAATGCAAAGTCAACGTGTACAATCATAGTAGACATCTGAATAATCGCCAACTGCAAAACGATATTTGTACAAATCAGTAAGCAATAACAAAATCAAATAAATGTATATTACTACTTTAGACATAAAGTGTATTAATATGATAAAAACATACCTCAAAGTTTTGAAAACACCTCCTTGTATACAATGTTGGTGATCGTGTCGGTGGGATTGCCTTCCTCATCCAATGCTAAAACCTTGAGCCCATTTCTGCTTGTTACTCTGGAAAATGCAACATAGAGCTGGCCATGGCTAAAAACAGACTTTGGGAGGTAGAGCCCAACATGAGATAAAGACTGTCCCTGACTCTTATTGATAGTCATTGCATAACAAACTGATATAGGAAATTGCCTTCGCTGAAATCAAATAGAAAACTTGGTAATATCAGAAGGTGAAAGTACCATCCTTGGTATGAAAACCTTCACTCCAGCGTTCTTTCCATGTATCGTCTTAGCCTCAATAACGTGCTTGCCAATCGCAGTAACAATCAATCTAGTTCCATTACAAAGCTCGGCAGACTGGTCAATATTTCTAAGAAGCATTATAGGACAACCGACCTTAAGTCGAATTATATGATTTGGTATCCCAGAAGTCCTTATAGTGTTCAGGAACTCGACAGAATAGACATCTTCTGTAATATCCTGAATTTTAGGAATACATACCGACTAAATACGGGACTCGTAAATTTATTTGAATGTATTGGAGATACATTTCTAGTCTTGGAACATTTAAAATAAGAAAGGGATACCGGAAATGTTAGTAGAAACAAGATTGGACATTTTCTCGGAGGTGTCGTGGACAAGTATCAACTTTGAAAAATCACCACGGATTTTTGAGATGTTCGAAAATTCTGAAAATTAACAGTATTATATAGATTTGAGTTAGCTTTCTAGTGGTCCAAACAGTGAGTCGATCCGAGTTTGGACGAGAAAGTTATAGTCGAATTAGTAAAAACTATTTGCAGAACTTTAGTTCCGTCAACGAACATTCACCCGTACAGCGATGTTACAGACATAATTCATAAAACTCCAACCGTCGGATTAATATGTAATTTTGACAGTCAGTTCTAAACACCGTAAAGTCAATTTTGGACGGTGAAGATTGGATTTGGATGTACAATGTGACCGTAATAATTAAAATAACGAGAGGTTCCTGTTTTTCGGATTCATATTGAGAAGTCTCGGTATTTTATAGATTTCCGAATATTTAACCGTTGAATTGCACTAAATTTTGGATATGTTATTTATCAAATAGTTTGATATAATATGAACGGTGGAGATTATATTTGGATTTTGTTATCAAGAGTTATGGCTCTCGGACAGTAGTTGTGTTTTGAAGGATGTGTTTTGTCCCACATCGGTTGAGAATAAAGATGAGAAGCCTTGCTTACACTATAAGAATGTATTTTTATCCCACATCAGTTGGGAACAAAGGGAAAAAGCTTTATTATTCTATATAAGGAGTCTTGATATCTTTCTCACAAGTACACCCAAGTAATACACTTTAGTCTTATTTGATTCAAATTAAATTCCTTTCTTGTATTCTCTTTAAAGAGAGTGGTGAGAAGGGTGAGAATCATGTAGACTTGTAATAGTGTAGGGTTGTCGAGTTAAAAGAAAGATATTCTATATGATTATAGAAATTTATCATATAGTGAAGTCTATTTTGAGTGGATCGTGGTTTTCTTCCGTATTTGGAGTTCCATTTTCGGTGGAGTAGTCGTGATTGACTAGCTCGATGAAAGGCAAGACGTGGTCCGATTTTTACTGAATTTTGGACAGCTTGTTGCTGACTCATGGTCCTTCATTTTGACCGGTTGGATCATGATTTGGAGTTCTAGACCGTGAGTTATTGATGTTGCATGTTACTGGGCAGATTCGGCTTCGTCGTATCGACATTGAGGCAAGTTATTACTTGTTCAGTTATAGTGTATCGATAAGTAATTTCAATTACATGTCATAAGTATTCTGTGTTGTATTGCATATTGACGAATGTATAAATGGAATCTTGTGAGGATTGTAGTATACAGTAGATGTTGTTGATGATACTTGGATATTCTTGGTCGATGAGGTGCGTTTGGAAGGAATCCGAATAGAGGTATGTTTTTGTGGTAATCGTACATGAATCCGAATAGAGGTATGTTTTTGTGGTAATTGTACATAGAGGATTGTGTACGGGAAAGTATTCGTTATTGAGGTATTATACGGTATTGTTGTGATATTGGGATTTTGACGAGAATCGTTGGATAAATCGGGAGTGGTAAGGTTATAGTTTGTGGTTATCATTCTCACGATGCATGACATATGATTAATTATGTTTATGTATTTGCGGTTATTTGTCGGGCATTATGGTTGACCCCGTTGTGGGACTTATTTTTCAGGTATTGGAGATTTGATAGAGCGGTCGTGAAGAGACGAGGATCCCGGATGATACTGGCTATGGCATATAGTGGGGAATCGTGTATTGACTGTTTATTTATTCTTGATGTAAAATGTATTTTCGAACTGTATTTTATCCGCTGCGTGAGTTCTTTCAAATGACTTTCGGTATTTTGCAAATTGAGTTTTATTTCGTAAAACCGATTCCCTAAATCGAGTTTTTGGCATTTTGGCCTTGAACGTTTTATGACGGTTTGACAAATGATTTTGTGAGTTTTGGAAAATACTACTGTCACCGGCCTTTTGACGTTTTGAATGTTTTTAAAAATGATTTTTAGCCTGGTGGGTTCCGGCGCGGAATCCACGGCGTGTAATATTTCCGGGCTGAACCGGGGGTGTTACATCTTCTCTATTGACGATATCATCTTCGTCAGGGCATATGCTATCTGAGCTCATGAATTCTGTGGCATCTCCAGGTAAAAGAGACATTATATAATCATTTACTTCCTGGACGATCTCATTAGTGGGAGCAAGAATAGCCCTATCCTGAAAGTACCGACCATCACCGACATGGTCTAATATGCTCGGATATGTGCTCTTAACTATTGCAGCAATTGTTCATCAATAGACCGAATCAGAATATTATCAGGCAGTTTGAATTCTACCTCACCATCATTATCAACACCAATTTCACCATCTCCAACCTTCAGCAGCCACTCAGCAAACTCCCTGATGCTCTCGGTCTCATCATATGAGCCGCCAGACTGTAATTTAATAGCACAAAGTCAACAATTTATATACATTTAAAATAAGTTATTTATATAAAAAGTAATTATCTAGCATAAAATTTTAGAAAAGTACCTGCAGACGCATGTTCTTCGTAAGCTTCAAGACACGACAGGAACTCCAAATTGTCTTAGATGAGAAAGGGATGCGTGGACTATATCCTGCCTACTACCCTTTGGTATGACGGACAATATCTGTCTGTAATCACCACCAAAGACAACAACCAATCCACCAAACGGCTTGTTAGATTCCATACCATGATGATCTTTCATCATATCCCTTAGACTGCGATCCAGTGCCTCAAAGCAAAACTTATTAGTCAAGGGTGCCTCATCCCATATAATTAGCTTTGTACTCTTCAAAAGTCCTGTCAGATCGCTATTGGGAGTTATCCTTCTACACATGGTTGTTTCATCGACCAGCAAAGGAATACTAAACCTAGAGTGAGTAGTGCGGCCTCCAGGAAGAAGTAGAGAAGCTATACCACTCGATGCAACTGGGAGAACAATATCGCGTCTACCATGTAATGCAGAACACAGTGTCTTCCACAAAAATGTCTTTCCTGTGCCACCGTAACCATATAGAAAGAAAACTCCACCATTACCGGAATCGACTGCATCCATAATAGTATCGTACACACTTTTTTTCTCGTCCGTGAGACATGGATACAAACGGATGTGCAACTCATTCATCTCATCAATATCATACGACATTTCTTCGGCAATCAAATTATTCATACCATTATCTATGACGACATTGTCGGGAACGGGCATACCTTCAATCTGAGTCAAGCTAAATCCATTCCTAGAAAGAAACTCTTCTATCTCAGCAAGAGTAAAATTATTCAACTGTTCTTCATTCAGTTCCAGTCCTATATTGAAATATTTAGATATAAAGTTAACATAGTAAATAACAAATAAATGTTCATATAAAATTTCTGACATAAGAAAGTTCCTTAAATTTACACCAGGATTATTCAACTTCCGTCGCATAAAGTATTGGATGTCGTCCGATAGATACTCCCATGTACTTTCCCAAACATGAACGGGTCTGGACATACTGTCAGACTGTATAAGCATGGAGAATAAATGTCGAAGGAAACGACCGGAACCCCAAAAACTGGCTTCCTTTATAGCATGAATATACTCTTTGTCGTCATCGAGCAATCCCAAAGAGTAACATGCATCACGGTATGTAGGGTGAAAAACACCATTCACTGTCCGCAAATCTTCAAAGCAAGTGGCACCCATAATGTGATTCAACATAATCCGCATGAAGTATAATGGACCGGTCTTAATTGGAACATGGTAAATTCTTCCAACTTTGTTGTTGAAGTTCTTCCTGTCTCTCCACACTTTACCTCTAGGATCCCACACGTAATATCTAGGGAACTCAGTGTATAGATACTTACGTGCTTCGGGATGATGCTTGTTGAATTCCATCCATTTAAGGAACTTTGTCTCTGCAACAGTATGCTTCTCCAATAAATCCGTAATCAAGTCACCATCTTTGAATGTAACGGACTGTTCACCCTCCATGTGAAATGGTAAACGCTCTACGGGTGGATCTCTGTAGTGTATATCATATCCCATAATACGCCACACAGCCTCACATGCTGATATGTACCGACAGTCAACATAATCCTTCACCTCGTTCTCCACAGTTATTTTTGCGCCTATCCTATCAACCCCCTTGTTGACGTACTAGAACAGATATTTTATAGAATTTGTCTTATTGCACCATTCAACGTTTATATGTGCCTGATACTTCATCAATAGAAAAGGATTGTACGGAACAATAAACCTATAAATAAATAGTAAAACTTCATATTGTTTTGAATATAAACGACAATTAATTTATATCATGGTGAGTGAAATATAATGCGACAATGAACATTAAAAAATGATTTTAAATTGTACCTATTATCAATGAGATTGCCATTCTTGTCGACAGTGTCACCAGTGTCACGCCTTTTGTACACCGGGTAGCCATTTCCATCGAAAATAGTACGCTCATTAAAGGACTTTGGAAATTTCTTAGAACATTTCTTGCCATCGTGCATGCAAGGTGAAGTCGGATTCAATGGTCCGCATGGACCATGCACCATATACTCAGAGACGGCCTTGTACAACTCTGGATTGAGTTCCTTATTTGGTATCTCAGCACTGATGAAATCATCTATAGAATTTGAAGACATATTTCTATCTGCTCGATCAATCCACAACAATATATGTGCATGAAGAAGTCCGCGTTTTTGAAATTCAATAGTGTACACAACTACAAAGCAAATAGAATAAAAATCAATCAACTCGAAGTGAAGTTAATAATGAAGCGATCAACTGAAATAACAAAGGAACTGAGACTTATAATGTGGTACCTCCAATTGCCTTGCCAAAAATATTTTCCGTCTTCAAGTCTTTTATAAGTTGGTCCAACTTCATCTTGAAAATGCGACTCATAACATCAAGTCTATCCTCGGGTCGTAAACCCTTGGACTCAACAAAACGTGTTATCTCAGGCCACTTGGGGTTGCACCTGAATGTGATGAATAGTTCTGGATATCCTATACTCTTGCATATGGCCATAGTGTCTTGGAAGTTCTGGACCATATATCGAGGACCTCCGACAAAAGAAGACGGCAAAACAAAGCGTTTACCAACATTTCCTGTTGGGTCAGCTGGATCAATATCACCTGTTCGAATAGCATCATCAAGTGACTTATACTTATAAGACCTCAATAATGGTTGGTTCCTCATTATAAAAGCAAGCCTATGTGCTTCCATCATCATATAGCCATATACTATAAACTGTTGGAATAACTTTCTACTGAGTAATATTGTCTGGGCCTCACCAATACGGTCAAAAATTCTAAAAGCCAAAAACTCCTTAATTGTAAGTGTGTGCCTGACACCTTTAGAATTATCCGAGTGCGAAATCTCTGGATGGTATCCATCCTCACCATATGGGAAAAGTAGGGGATATTGCATTGGAAGGTAACTTGGATGCAATTCTGAAATTCTTTGTAAATCGCCATTTTTTCGTTCCAATACAATATCGCGGGGATCCATCTCGTACTCATCATCTCCTGATTATTGAGAAATAAAATTATTTAGAATATATTAAACTACTTATGGAATATATATTTATCATTAATAAATAATAGTGATATCCCAACATACCAACAATTAATGCAGCGACTTCTGAACATGTAGGTAGATTATACATGCGTCCATCGCATGACCTCCTTCCCATGAGACATAACTTTACATCCATATCGGCGCTCTCCTTGAATCGTTAAGCAGCCATTCGAAAATTTTGGGCAATTGAATTTTCGACATCTATCATGTTCTTTAGATCATCCACAATTGATGAATCAATCGCAGTAGGACTTTTTGATCTACAAAATAAAATAAAAAATATAATGAGAATCAACAATATATATATATATAATATTTTTAAAAACTATACATTTGTAGTGGAATTAATATGGATCCAAGAGAATGAATACCGGACAACATCGATTCTGTCTTGAGTTTCATCCTCGCCACAATACATATATGTAACACCCCGAGATATTCGGAATAATCACAGCGCCGTAAACCCTTTAAGTAAGGATTTACAAGGCTAATTTAAAAGAAGTGTAAATATAAGACATCAATACTGCGGAAATTCAAGTTTACAAAACCATTCAACTGGTTCAACAAGTAATTAATACAACCATATCGAAATGATATTAATAAGACACGCGTGCTCGAGTCGAAATCAAACCAAGAAAACAAATCACCAACAACAAACAAACATCATGAACCCCTTCGTCATCACGTCATCGTGGTCGCTTTCCCGCTGCTCCTCGGCTACCTGAACATCAAAACAAATGTCCACCCCCGAAGGGGTTAGCAAAACGATGCTAGTACAAGTATCATTTAAACGAATCAAATATGCATCAACAATACATAACAAGATACACCACACGGACTTCCGCTACCGATCCGATAATGCGAATCCACAAGATTCCATTAACACAGCAAGGGTATTCCAATGATCCAGCGCCCTCAGCATAGATCCCAAGATGATCCCGTCGGACCAACACGAGGTGGAAATAACCCATCCAATGATCCAGCGCCCTCAGCCTAGATCCCAAGATGATCCCGTCGGACCAACACGAGGTGGACATCCGATCCAGCGCCCTCATCATAGATCGTACAACGTACACAAATACAACTCATGCATACACATATGCCAAATCATTATGTTCATCAACATGAACATACAAATACTAGATAACGAATATCATGACAATTCAACAAATTAATTTCCATGTTCAACAACATGAATAAGCCACAAACATGCTCAAAATATCAATTTTAACACATTACGATACTTGCCTCGAAGATGGCAAGAACGAAATACTTCAATGATCTCAACACACTCGAAGGCCGCCTCCTTCGATCAACGTAGCAAGCTCGAACCTTAACAAAAGAAATGATATACAAATCATCTCAAGTCGAACGATTGCCTAACAATTCGATCTACGGCCCAAAAGCTCAAAATATGCAATCTGCCTGAACCACTTAGCGTACGCTACGTACTCTACGTAGCGTGCGCTAAGCCTGCCTGTTAGCGTACGCTATCGTCTAAGCCTAGCGTACGCTAGCCATAGGCTGACAGTACTCTCTGATCAGCCGACTGACTCGGATGATATCGTAATGTACGTTACGTACTAAAGGTAGCGTGCGTTAACTTATCCCCGATAGCGCACGTTAACTTACGTATGTTAGCGTGCGCTAACCGTGCATGGCAGATTACTACCGGTAGAAAACTGGATCTAACGGTGATGAACTCATGAATTCTATGGTGATAAAACAAGTCATCCCCGAGCATATCATGCTAATAAGGTTTGTGAAAGTTCTATACGTACTAAATGACTATGAGATTCAAAGATACGTATAATCATTACTACACTATCATTCATCTTGATCTTCAAGGAAATATTCTAAGTTCCGTTCGTCCTACGTTCCAAAACGCATGATTCCTATGTGTAAAACGTAACAACTAGGTAATATCCGTCTACTGATCACAAATTAGTTTGAAGCTGCTTAGGAGTCCATAAACTAAAAAGGTTCAAGGGTTCATACGATGAATAAGTGTCGAAACGTCGAAAATATCCTTCTAACACATGATGATCGATTTTGAACGAAATAACTGACTATACAAACATGATCAAATCGTCCTTTAGAACACTACTAATATTGGTGAAGAATCACCTACCTCAAAGTAGTGAAGAACAAGGAGAAAATCGAAGCAATCCAATGTCGAAGGCTCGAACACCAATCCTCAATGATCTACAATCTTCAATCACGAGCTAGGATGTTGAAATGAGGTGTTTAGGATGTAGGAAGTTATACTCTAAGTATAAGAATTCGTATGTGGGAAAAGAAAGGACTGAAAATACGAAAAGGATGCTGTCCTATTTATAGGAAATGGTTATTAGCGCGCGCTAGTCCCTGCTCGTAGCGTGCGCTAACGGCTACTGACTTTACTGTACTCAGCACTTAGCGCGCGCTATGCACATGCCTGTAGCATGCGCTAAGGCGTTGACTTAGCTTTTCCCGAAAGCCGTCCAGGTTCATCCCGACACAATCCGACCAAGATCCCCGGCCTGATCTCACCTACCACACGTCACAATCAAATTGACCACGCATAGCGTGCGCTAATGTTCCTCTGTAGCGTGCGCTATGGATCCATGTTAGCGTACGCTACACATAGCTGATAGCGTGTGCTACATGCGCAGAATTAAAATTTTTAAATCACAATCATGAAATCATACGCTCGACAACATCGGATTATGAAATACGGAGAATAATACTCAGACAAAAGTACAATAATTACAATATCACAAGTTCCAAAAACATATCAGAAATCTCGGGTATTATATCTTTCCTCCCTAAAAAGAAGTTTCGTCCCGAAACTTAAGATGAAAACAACTCCGGATATCTAGTCTTCATACTGTCCTCCGTTTCCCAAGTGGCCTCTTCGACTCCGTGTCGTGACCATTGTACTTTAACCAAGTGTATTGGTTTATTCCTCAATTGTTTGATCCGACTCTCAAGTATATTGATTGGTCTCTCTTCGAAGGTGCCATCATTAGCTATCTCGATCTCGTCGAATTCAATGACGTGACTGGGGTCCAGTACATACTTCCGTAATTGGGATACGTGAAACACATTGTGAACGTGACTCAGCGATGGCGGTAAGGCCAACCTGTATGCTAAATCTCCAACCCTCTCGAGGATCTCGAATGGTCCGATATATCTAGGACTAAGCTTGTCTCTCCTCTCAAAACGGAAAATCCCTCGTGTAGGAGACACCTTCAATAGTACATGGTCTCCAGCGTCGAACTCTAGAGGGCGACGAAGTACGTCTGCATAAGACTTTTGTCGACTCTGGGCAGTCAACAGTCTTTCTCGAATCAAAGCTATCTTCTCTTGAGTCTGAATTACCAATTCCGGTTCCATCCCAATCAAATCCGAAGAATCATCCCAACACAGAGGTGATCGGCATCTTCTCCCGTACAAAGCTTCAAATGGTGCCATCTTAATAGAAGCATGCCAACTATTATTGTAAGTGAATTCGATCAAGGGCAAGTGAACTTCCCAATCAGTTGACCAAACTAGCGCACAAGCTCTAAGCATGTCTTCTACTGTTTAAATAGTCCTTTCGGACTGACCGTCCGTTTGGGGATGATAAGCCGTACTAAAGTTGAGCTCAGTCCCCAAATCCCTGTGAACTGCTTTCCAGAAGTGTGACACGAAGCGACCATCTCGATCCGAAATAATGGTCTTCAGCGTCCCATGCAATCTGACTATCTCCGCAATAAATACTCGCGCCAATCTCTCGGGTCCCCATGTATCTTTAATTCCTAGGAAATGAGCCGACTTGGTTAGTCGATCAACTATAATCCAAATCATGTTCATTCCCGTTCTAGTCCTTGGCATACTGGTGATGAAATCCGTCGAGATGTCCTCCCACTTCCATTCAGGGATCGGAAGTGGCTTTAACATTCCGGCAGGTCGCTGATGTTCAATCTTAACTTGCTGACAAGTCAAGCACCTCGAAACGTGCTCTGCTACGTCCTTCTTCATATTTCCCCACCAGAAGTTTTGTTTTAAATCTTTATACATCTTACTGCTGCCCGGGTGAATAGAATAGGGCGCGTTGTGAGCTTCCTTCAGAATAGTCCGTCTCAAATCATCATCATCGGGAACGCAAAGTCGACTCTGAAATCTCAGAACTCCATCATCTTGTATCACGAATCCTGGGGCTTTTCCTTTCTTTACTTCATCACATAATCGAAGGATCAGAGAATCGTCCAACTTCTTAGACTTGATCTCCTCGACTAGTGATGAAGTCAGTTCCATCACATATAGTTGCCCTTGGATTCCTGGTGCCCATACTTCAATCCCCTCGCGGATCAGTTCCCGTTGAATACTGGTTTGGGATGTAAGTGCTTCCAACACTCGAAGAGAAACAGGTTTACGGCTCAATGCATCGGCTACTACGTTTGCTTTCCCCGGATGATAGAGAATCTCCAAGTCGTAATCCTTGATCAATTCCAGCCACCTTCTCTGCCTCATGTTTAATTCTTTCTGACTGAAAATTTACTTGAGGCTCTTATGATCGGTAAAGATCTGACAATGAGTGCCGTACAAATAATGTCTCCAAATTTTCAAAGCAAAGACTACAGCTGCTAGCTCCAAATCATGAGTCGGGTAAATAACCTCGTATGGTTTCAACTGCCGAGAAGCATAGGCAATCACCTTATCTCTTTGCATCAACACACATCCCAGACCCTGATTTGAAGCGTTGTTGTACACCATGAATCCATCAGTTCCATCTGGTAATGCTAATATAGGTGCTGTCGTCAGTCTCTTCTTAAATTCGTCAAAACCAGCCTGGCATTTCTCATCCCACTTGAACTTTTGAGTTTTCTGTAACAGCTGAGTGAGCGGACGAGAGATCTTGGAAAATCCCTCTACAAAGCGGCGATAATATCTAGCAAGTCCTAGGAAACTCCGGACTTCTTTCACATTATTAGGAGCTTCCCATTCCAAGATTGCCTCGACTTTCTTTGGGTCCACCTGAACTCCGTCGGCTGATATCACATGACCAAGGAAAGTTACCTCCCTGAGCCAGAACTCGCATTTTGAAAGCTTTGCATACAGCTGTTCCTTCCTCAAGGTGCTCAAAACCGCATGCAAATGTTCGGCATGCTCCTCTGCGTCCTTCGAATATATCAAGATGTCATCAATGAAGACGACCACAAATTTATCCAAGTATTCCAAGAATACCCGATTCATCAATTGCATGAATACCGCAAGAGCATTGGTAAGCCCAAACGGCATCACTACGAATTCATAATGCCCGTACCGGGACCTGAAAGCAGACTTTGGTATATCCGATTCCTTAATCCTCAACTGATGGTATCCTGATCGCAAGTCAATCTTTGAGAATACCCTTGCCCCTTGCAGTTGATCAAACAAGTCGTCGATCCGAGGTATATGATACTTATTCTTGATCGTCATCTTATTGAGCTCTCTGTAATCAATACACAGTCGGAGGGATCCATCTTTCTTTCGGACAAAGAGAACGGGCGCTCCCCAAGGAGAAACGCTAGGTTGAATATAGCCCTTCTGTAACAATTCCTCCAGTTGCTTCTTGAGTTCATACATATCGGTTGGCGCCATGCGGTATGGTGCTCTGGAAATAGGAGCTGCTCCAGGCTCTAATTCGATAGTGAATTCCACTTCTCTCTGCGGAGGTAACCCAGGTAGTTCGTCAGGAAATACATCTGAGAACTCATTCACAACTGAAATAGATGAGAGCTCTACTCCTTCCTCTTTCCTCATGGCATAACACCAAAGTCCATGACATCTTTGCTTCAGTAATTTCACGGTTTTCATTGCTTTGATCAATTTTCCCGAGCTTCCCGGTCTCCACCCTCGAAATAAGTGTTCAGATCCGTCATCAGCAATGATAGAAATGACTCTCTCTCGGTAATTCAGAATAGCTCCATAACGGTTGAGCCAATCGTCTCCGAGAATTAAATCGTCACAGTAGATGTCAACTACAATAAGATTCGATGGCCAATCTCTCCCTCCTATAGACACTGGAAAATCTCTAGCCTCTAGGGTTCCCACAATTCTCTCTCCACTCGGCAAACCCACAACATATGGTTCACAATCAAATAAGCACGAGATTTTTAAACGATTTACACAGTTCAATGATACGAAAGAATGTGTAGCTCCGGAATCGAATAAAACACTAACTGGTTGCAAAAGGATCTGAATCATACCTGATGCAACAGCAGTGTTCTGATCGTCAGATTTCCTCATCTCGTACAGGCGCGGAGGAACGGACCCAGCACTGGATGTCTCTCTCTTCCCAACGTTCTGCTGCTGAAATCCACTCTGCTGCGTCTGGTTCACACTTGTCTCCTTCGGAACTGGCACTGGAGTGCGAGTACCAAAGATCTAGTAGCAACTCCACAGAAAGCCGCACGGTGTCCTTCTTGTCCACAATCGTAGCAAGTCACAGAAGATGCGGGGCAGTCACGTCGAATATGCCCTGCTCGACCACAATTGTAGCATTTCTTTGATGCGTCCGGAACTGCTGATGTAGTCCGGAACTTCTTTCCACCTCTGGAAGGATGTGGAGGTTTCCTAGCCGAATAAAAGGAAGACTGGCCCTTGCGGGGCCCACCACTCTTGTTTTCTGAAAAGTTGCCGGTCACCTTCTGCTTCTTTGCCTCCACTGATTTCTCCACCGCCGCCTCTTTCATGTCGTAGGCCAGCGCTTTGTCTTGATACTGTCGTAACGTAGTACACTCGAACCCGGACATGTACTGCTGAATCTCCGGCTTCATCTGCATATCGAAATGAATTCTGACCAAGTGTCGCACACAAGTCAGCTGATGATTAAAAGTTTTAATTACATCTTTCACAGATGCTTCCGAACTCTGTGGTGAGAAAAACGCTCGGATCTTTGCCTCTCTAACTAGAAGAGGACAATACTGTGCTTCAATCATTAATTTGAATTCCGTCCAATCCGCATTATGATTCTCGGGTCGAATAGCTTCCCACCAATCAAAGGCCTCCCCAGTCAGAAAATACTGGGCAATGGGAACCTTCCGGTCCTCGGGACAGTTAAGACCCGCGAATATCTTCTCTAACTCCTTGAGCCAGTGATCCCAAGTAATTGCCTCAGCAGATCCGTCAAATTTTGGCGTGTGCAATTTGACCACCTCAGCAAGCCATCTGTCTCCCCGGTTATCCTCGTGGTGCTGCTGTCCCATCGCCGTCTGCATGCGGTCGACTACCTGGGCGAACTGGTTTATCTGCGCCACCACCTGTTGAAGTACTCCCGGCATGTTAGGATTTGCGTCGTCATTCGCTGACCCTTGCTGCCCTCCAGAATGGGAATCGGTTCGACTAGCTGATAATTCCGGGGTAGTTGCGGAATCCTCCTGTCTCATGTTACCCCGTCCGCGTCCACGACCGCGTCCGCGTCCACGTCCTCCTCTCAACATACTGTAAACACAATTCCTCAATATCCAGGACAAAGTTTACGAAATAAAGCCCGTCAATACTCACAAAACAGTAATTAAGTAAAACGGTAGTATAAGAGATTAGGAGACTTACAACCACGGTCCACATGACGACTTTTGGCTGAACAGTGATGTTACGAACGACCCGTAAATTGAATAATGTAAACAGACCCAACTAAAACCCGACTGCCAAGATATCCATGAATCTTAGCTCCGATACCATATTCTGTAACACCCCGAGATATTCGGAATAATTACAGCGCCGTAAACCCTTTAAGTAAGGATTTACAAGGCTAATTTAAAAGAAGTGTAAATATAAGACATCAATACTGCGGAAATTCAAGTTTACAAAACCATTCAACTGGTTCAACAAGTAATTAATACAACTCAGTGTATAGATACTTACGTGCTTTGGGATGATGCTTGTTGAATTCCATCCATTTAAGGAACTTTGTCTCTGCAACAGTATGCTTCTCCAATAAATCCGTAATCAAGTCACCATCTTTGAATGTAACGGACTGTTCACCCTCCATGTGAAATGATAAACGCTCTACGGGTGGATCTCTGTAGTGTATATCATATCCCATAATACGCCACACAGCCTCACATGCTGATATGTACCGACAGTCAACATAATCCTTCACCTCGTTCTCCAGAGTTATTTTTGCGCCTATCCTATCAACCCCCTTGTTGACGTACTTGAACAGATATTTTATAGAATTTGTCTTATTGCACCATTCAACGTTTATATGTGCCTGATACTTCATCAATAGGAAAGGATTGTACGGAACAATAAACCTATAAATAAATAGTAAAACTTCATATTGTTTTGAATATAAACGACAATTAATTTATATCATGGTGAGTGAAATATAATGCGACAATGAACATTAAAAAAATGATTTTCAATTGTACCTATTATCAATGAGATTGCCATTCTTGTCGACAGTGTCACCAGTGTCACGCCTTTTGTACACCGGGTAGCCATTTCCATCGAAAATAGTACGCTCATTAAAGGACTTTGGAAATTTCTTAGAACATTTCTTGCCATCGTGCATGCAAGGTGAAGTCGGATTCAATGGTCCGCATGGACCATGCACCATATACTCAGAGACGGCCTTGTACAACTCTGGATTGAGTTCCTTATTTGGTATCTCAGCACTGATGAAATCATCTATAGAATTTGCAGACATATTTCTAACTGCTCGATCAATCCACAGCAATATATGTGCATGAAGAAGTCCGCGTTTTTGAAATTCAATAGTGTACACAACTACAAAGCAAATAGAATAAAAATCAATCAACTCGAAGTGAAGTTAATAATGAAGCGATCAACTGAAATAACAAAGGAACTGAGACTTATAATGTGGTACCTCCAATTGCCTTGCCAAAAATATTTTCCGTCTTCAAGTCTTTTATAAGTTGGTCCAACTTCATCTTGAAAATGCGACTCATAACATCAAGTCTATCCTCGGGTCGTAAACCCTTGGACTCAACAAAACGTGTTATCTCAGGCCACTTGGGGTTGCACGTGAATGTGATGAATAGTTCCGGATAACCTATACTCTTGCATATGGCCATAGTGTCTTGGAAGTTCTGGACCATATATCGAGGACCTCCGACAAAAGAAGACGGCAAAACAAAGCGTTTACCAACGTTTCCTGTTGGGTCAGCTGGATCAATATCACCTGTTCGAATAGCATCATCAAGTGACTTATACTTATAAGACCTCAATAATGGTTGGTTCCTCATTATAAAAGCAAGCCTATGTGCTTCCATCATCATATAGCCATCTACTATAAACTGTTGGAATAACTTTCTACTGAGTAATATTGTCTGGGCCTCACTAATACGGTCAAAAATTCTAAAAGCCAAAAACTCCTTAATTGTAAGTGTGTGCCTGACACCTTTAGAATTATCCGAGTGCGAAATCTCTGGATGGTATCCATCCTCACCATATGGTAAAAGTAGGGGATATTGCATTGGAAGGTAACTTGGATGCAATTCTGAAATTCTTTGTAAATCGCCATTTTTTCGTTCCAATACAATATCGCGGGAATCCATCTCGTACTCATCATCTCCTGATTATTGAGAAATAAAATTATTTAGAATATATTAAACTACTTATGGAATATATATTTATCATTGATAAATAATAGTGATATCCCAACATACCAACAATTAATGCAGCGACTTCTGAACATGTAGGTAGATTATACATGCGTCCGTCGCATGACCTCCTTCCCATGAGACATAACTTTACATCCATATCGGCGCTCTCCTTGAATCGTTAAGCAGCCATTCGAAAATTTTGGGCAATTGAATTTTCGACATCTATCATGTTCTTTAGATCATCCACAATTGATGAATCAATCGCAGTAGGACTTTTTTATCTACAAAATAAATAAAAAATATAATGAGAATCAACAATATATATATATATATATAATATTTTTAAAAACTATACATATGTAGTGGAATTAATATGGATCCAAGAGAATGAATACCGGACAACATCGATTCTGTCTTGAGTTTCATCCTCGCCACAATACATATATGTAACACCCCGAGATATTCGGAATAATTACAGCGTCGTAAACCCTTTAAGTAAGGATTTACAAGGCTAATTTAAAAGAAGTGTAAATATAAGACATCAATACTGCGGAAATTCAAGTTTACAAAACCATTCAACTGGTTCAACAAGTAATTAATACAACCATATCGAAATGATATTAATAAGACACGCGTACTCGAGTACTGAAATCAAACCAAGAAAACAAATCACCAACAACAAACAAACATCACTGAACCCCTTCGTCATCACGTCGGTACTGTGGCTGTTTCCCTGCTCCTCGGCTACCTGAACATCAAAACAAATGTCCACCCCCGAAGGGGTTAGCAAAACGATGCTAGTACAAGTATCATTTAAACGAATCAAATATGCATCAACAATACATAACAAGATACACCACATGGACTTCCGCTACCGGAATCCGATAATGCGAATCCACAAGATTCCATTAACACAGCAAGGGTATTCCAATGATCCAGCGCCCTCAGCATAGATCCCAAGATGATCCCGTCGGACCAACACGAGGTGGAAATAACCCGTCCAATGATCCAGCGCCCTCAGCCTAGATCCCAAGATGATCCCGTCGGACCAACACGAGGTGGACATCCGATCCAGCGCCCTCAGCATAGATCGTACAACGTACACAAATACAACTCATGCATACACATATGCCAAATCATTATGTTCATCAACATGAACATACAAATACTAGATAACGAATATCATGACAATTCAACAAATTAATTTCCATGTTCAACAACAGGAATAAGCCACAAACATGCTCAAAATATCAATTTTAACACATTACGATACTTGCCTCGAAGATGGCAAGAACGAAATACTTCAATGATCTCAACACACTTGAAGGCCGCCTCCTTCGATCAACGTAGCAAGCTCGAACCTTAACAAAAGAAATGATATACAAATCATCTCAAGTCGAACGATTGCCTAACAATTCGATCTACGGCCCAAAAGCTCAAAATATGCAATCTGCCTGAACCACTTAGCGTACTCTACGTAGCGTGCGCTAAGCCTGCCTGTTAGCGTACGCTATCGTCTAAGCCTAGCGTACGCTAGCCATAGGCTGACAGTACTCTCTGATCAGCCGACTGACTCGGCTGATATCGTAATGTACGTTACGTACTAAAGGTAGCGTGCGTTAACTTATACCCGATAGCGCACGTTAACTTACGTATGTTAGCGTGCGCTAACCGTGCATGGCAGATTACTACCGGTAGAAAACTGGATCTAACGGTGATGAAGTCATGAATTCTATGGTGATAAAACAAGTATCCCCGAGCATATCATGCTAATAAGGTTTGTGAAAGTTCTATACGTACTAAATGACTATGAGATTCAAAGATACGTATAATCATTACTACACTATCATTCATCTTGATCTTCAAGGAAATATTCTAAGTTCCGTTCGTCCTACGTTCCAAAACGCATGATTCCAATGTGTAAAACGTAACAACTAGGTAATATCCGTCTACTGATCACAAATTGGTTTGAAGCTGCTTAGGAGTCCATAAACTAAAAAGGTTCAAGGGTTCATACGATGAATAAATGTCGAAACGTCGAAAATATCCTTCTAACACATGATGATCGATTTTGAACGAAATAACTGTAACACCCCCCGAGATATTCGGAGAATATCACAGCGCCGTAAATCCCGACCTGGGATTCACTAGGCTTATCTCACTCACAACGTAATAAATTTAATAAAATCCACTTGGGAATCAATAAACTCGATACAACCAAGGAAGTTCAACCACGGACAAACAATACCATGAAGAAATACAAGAAGTTGTACGACAATGGAAAAGGACTTTCCTAAAGTACTCGAGTACCACTTATTATTACAAGGATAAAATGGACCGAAGAGAACAACGACCAAACAAAGTAGAACACAACTAGCCACAGTATCACGCCTCGCCATCCTCATCGTATCGTCCCGGCGCTCGCTCGTAAGGTTCCTTAGGACCTGAAAAACACAAAAGTAATTTTCCCCAAACGATAGGGGTTAGGGCAAGTATTACAAGTGAAATGTCAAGTCTTATACATAAAAGCATATGCACCAATTAAAAGCCATGATAATGATTTTCCGGAAAATACAATTATCCAAACATATTTGGAAATGATGATATCTCTTGATTAACCGTGGACTCGACAATGCGCGAATCCCTCCTCGACCCCGTCGGATCATCTCGGAGTGGCTAACCCAAATGTTCACGGAACCGACATAAGCGGAACCCTCCTCGACCCCGTCGGGTCCTCTCGGAGTGAACGAAAGCAACTCTCACAATCACATGCATTACTTTTCACATTTAAGAACTAACCCTACACAAGAATCACTTGCAGGGAAACGAGAGGAGAGGGTACAAACGACAAGGTACCAAGATCGAAGGATTCAACAACTCTGAACCTAGACAAGTTCGTAATTCAATTATCAAAACCCCATCGGTATGAAAATAAGTTGGAATCACCCGAATTTACTACCCCGATACATGTGTTCCGGGAATAATTCTCTTGGATAGTGAATCGCAAGTCAAATATCCCAAACACTCAAGAACTCCAGAAATACACCATTAAATCCATAGGAAAACATGTATCCAAGGTCGATAACTCGTAATCGATATATTCTAACATAACAACAAGCTGGATCGAAGAAATCGGATGGAAAATCCCCAAATCCCAAAAATCTAGGGTTGTGAGAATTTTACCTTGATTTGGAGCGGTGGAGAGGATTAAACGTTGATAAATCCGAACTAGAAACTCAAAGATGTTGCTAGATAATTGCAGCTCAAAGAACTCCTCACAAATCGCCCGGAATCGCCTAGAATCGCCCAAGGAGGTGAAGGTAGGAAGAAATGACGATTTGGGAACGGAAATGTCCTATTTATACTAAATAGGGATTAGCGTGCGCTAGTCATGAAAAATAGCGCTACTCGGACTCACCGAGCAATCCAGAGCCTCTGCCGGCCTGTTAGCGTGCGCTAACACCCGCTCATAGTGTGCGCTAGTGACTCCAATTAGCGTGCGCTAATTACTTCTAATAGCGTGCGCTACACGGTAGTCGGTGTCCACCCGTAACTCATCGGCTCTGCTCTCTCTAGCGCACGTTACTCTAGTAACGTGGCGTGCGCTACCATCAAAATCTAGCGTACGCTACCGGTCACACCTAGCGTCGCTAGAATTCCCTTTTCCATCCGGTAGCTACCGGATCGCCCGCCTCAATACATTAGTAGCGTGCGCTAATGATAATGGATAGCGTGCGCTACCCTCACTAAATTAGCGTGCGCTACAAGGTGTGCGTAGCGTGCGCTACCCATTACACGAAGGTAGTATAATCGCATCAAGGATCCGAAACAATACGATCCGAATAAGAAAAGGGGTAAATCCAATTGACAAGAGTTCCAAGATCCATATAAGCTTACCAAACACTTATACGAGCGTAAAAATTACAAAGTACAAGAGTAGAAGATTTACAAAAAGTACGGGTATTACATCCTCCCCCGCTAAAATGAAGTTTCGTCCCGAAACTTAAGAAATGAATAACTCTAGGTATCTAGTGCGCATGCTCTCTTCGGTTTCCCACGTCGCTTCCTCAACTCCGTGTCGTGACCACTGAACTTTAACCAACAGTATGGTTTTGTGCCGGAGTTGTTTTACTCGATGCTCTAGTACTTTCACTGGCTTCTCTTCAAATGTGACATCCTATGCGATCTCGATGTCCCCGTAATCAATGATATGACTCGGGTCAGGGACGTACCTCCTCAGTTGGGAAACATGGAACACACTGTGAACATGGCTAAGGGCTGGAGGTAAAGCCAATCGATAGGCGATTCCCACTGCCGAGAATCTCAAAAGGTCCAATATATCTCGGACTAAGTTTGCCCCTTTTCCGAACCAGAAGACTCCTCTAATCGGTGATACTTTGAGTAGGACATGGTCACCCACATCAAATTCCAAGGGCCGACGACGATTGTCGGCGTAGGATTTTGTCGACTTTGAGCGGTTATGATCGGTCTCGGATGATGGAAATCTTCTCTTTAGTTTCCATCAACATATCGGGTTCCGTCCCGACTAAATCTGAAGCTTCATCCCAACAAAGTGGAGATCTACACCGCCTACCATACAATGCCTCTAAAGGTGCCATCTTGATCGATGCGTGCCAGCTATTATTGTAAGTGAACTCGATCAAAGGTAGGTGTATTTCCCAATCGGTACTCGATCCAGGGCACACGCCCTCAGCATATCTTCCAATGTCTGGATCGTCCGCTCAGTCTGACCGTCAGACTGAGGGTGGAAGGAAGTACTCAACCTCAATTCGGTGCCCAAGGCTTGATGGACCGCCTTCCAAAAATGCGACACGAAACGGCCATCACGATCGGAAACAATAGACTTTGGCGTACCATGTAATCTCACAATCTCCGATATAAAAATCCGGGACAATCGCTCCGGTCCCCACGTGTCCTTAATGCCAAGAAAATGTGCCGACTTAGTCAATCGGTCAACAACCACCCAAATCATATTCATCCCCGACTTAGTCCTCGGCATCCCGGTGATGAAATCCATGGTAATATCCTCCCATTTCCATTCGGGAATAGGGAGAGGTTTCAACGACCGGCCGCCGTTGATGCTCAATTTTGACTTGTTGACATGTCAAACACCTTGACACAAACTCGATGACATCTCTCCTCATATTATTCCACCAAAAACTCCTTTTAAGATCCTTGTACATCTTACTCGTCCCAGGATGGATCGAGTAAGGTGTAGCATGGGCTTTTCGGAGTATTCTCTGTCTCAGCTCTGAGTCATTCGGAACACAAATCCTACCTTGAAATTTCAAAATGCCATCCTCGTGGATCATAAAACCAGGGGCTTTCCCTTTTTCCACGTCCGCCTTCAGTTGAACAAGCATTGGGTCATTCTCCTGTTTTTCCCCGACGTCGTCAATCAAGGACGTAATAGCCTCAAGAGTACACATCTGACCCTGAATCCGTTGGATCCGTACTTCGACTCCCTGCTCAATTAACTCCCGTCTGATCTTAACTTGAGGCGTAAGGGCCTCAAGCATATGAAGAGATATCGACTTAGGCTCAACGCATCAGCTACAACGTTAGCCTTTCCTGGATGGTAGAGGATTTCCAGATCATAATCCTTTATCAGCTCTAACCAACGTCGTTGTCTCATATTCAGCTCTTTCTGGCTAAAAATATACTTTAGGCTCTTGTGGTCGGTATAAATTCGACATGAAGAACCGTACAAATAGTGACGCCAGATCTTCAGTGCAAATACTACAGCAGCTAATTCCAAATCATGGGTAGGATAATTCAGCTCATACGGTTTAAGTTGCCGTGAAGCATAGGCAATCGTCTTATCATCTTTGCAAGAGTACACACCCAAGTCCTTGTCCTGATGCGCCACAATAAACCGAATACCCACCGACTCCCTGAGGTAGGGCTAAAACCGGCGCGGTAGTCAGGCGCCCTTTCAGCTCTTCGAAACTCCGTTGTCTCTCTTCATTCCATTCGAACCTTTCGGACTTCTGGAGTAATTGAGTAAGTGGTCGAGCAAGTTTGGAGAACCCCTCGACGAACTTCCTAGAGTATCCGCTGCACCCAAAAAGCTACGAACCTCCTTCACGTTCCTGGGTGGAGCCCAATCTAACATGCCTCAATTTTCTCGGGATCTACCCGAACCCCTTCCGAAATCACATGCCCGAGAAACATGACTTCCTTCAGCCAGAATTCACACTTAGAAAACTTTGCATAGAGGTGCTGAGTCCTCAAAATCTCCAGCACCAATCGCAAATGCCGAGCGTGTTCCTCTTCATCTCGAGAGTAAACCAAAATATCATCGATAAAAACGACTACACAATTATCAAGATGCTCAATGAATATTTTATTCATCAATTGCATAAATATCGCTGGTGCGTTGGTTAACCCAAAAGGCATAACCACAAACTCATAGTGTCCATACCTCGTACGGAAAGCAGTTTTCGGAACGTCGGATTCCTTAATGCGAAGTTGATAGTAACCGGCCTCAAATCAATTTTCGAGAACACCGCGGCTCCCTGCAATTGATCAAACAAATCATCGATACGCGGCAAAGGGTATTTATTCTTAATGGTCACTTTGTTCAGCTCCCTACAATCAATACACAAACGTAGTGAACCATCTTTCTTCCTTACGAACAAGACCGGTGCACCCCATGGCGAGGCACTGGGTCTAATATACCCTTTATCCAACAATTCTCCCAGTTGTTTCTTCAACTCTTGCATTTCTGAAGGTGCCATACGATACGGTGCCTTAGAAATCGGGTTGCTCGACTCCAAATCAATTGTAAATTCAACTTCCCGCCCGGTGGTAGTCCTGTAATTAAATGCGGAAAAACATCCAGAAAATCACTTACAATAGGAATCGAGGGAAGTTCAACTTTCCCATCTTCGACTTTCATGGCATAACACCAATACCCAACACAGCCCTTTCTAATAAGTTTTGTCACCTTCAAGGCACTAATCAAAAATTTCTGACATCCCCTCTTGTACCCCGCAAAATGGTGTTCGGTACCGTCTTTGGCTAACAGTGATATGATCTTCATGCGATAATTCATTACCGCACCGTGTCTATCGAGCCAATCGTCACCGAGGATTAGATCTTCATCAACAATGTCTACGACTATCAAATTCGAAAACCACACTCTCTCAGCGATTAACACCGGACAATCTCTAACTTCCTTTTCTCCCACGATTCTATCACCACTGGGCAACTTAACCACAAAGGACTCACAAGGAGACAATCCCTCAATATTCAATCGACGCACACAATCCAAAGAGATGAACGAATGAGATGCACCAGAATCAAAAAGCACTCTAACTGGATGAGACAAAAGAGAAATGATACCTGTCGCCACGATAGCCTCTGGATCTCCAGCTTTCCTCATCTCATAGACACGAGGTTGCACCGAACCAAGACCTGGAGCTCCTCTCTAACAGATCGACCACGGCCTCGCCTCGACCGTAACTCTGGGATGGTTGACCCGTAGATGACTTCGATTAACACTCGGTTCTCCAGCGTAGGGGCTGTTGCCTGAGTTCCAAGTGGGGTTTCTTCTTCCGTACAAGACATGGCTCTGTGGCCTTCCCGGCCGCAATTAAAACACCTCAATGGGGGTAGACCACAATCACGATTAATATGGCCTGCGCCACAATTAAAACATGTCACAACCGGTTGGACGCATTAGCACCACTCGAAATTCCGTTTACCTCCCGATGCACGGGAAGACCCTTTGGTTGTATAGCTTGCCGACTGCGATCCCCGCGGGTTGCCACCTCTACCGCTAGAAAACTTTCCAGTGGTCTTTTACTTCTTACTCTCACTTGTCGTTTCGGTAGTAGTGAAGGACATATCATATGCTAGTGCCCTATCTTGATACTCCTTCAATGTGGCGCAAGCGAGGCCCGACATATAGTGCCGAACTTTTGGCTTCATTCGCATGTCAAAGTGACGAATTCTATCTCTCTCTTCCCTCACTTGATTTTTCACATGGTTGAGTTGACGGTTGTATTCAATGATTGCCTGAGATACAGGGACATCCTGGGGTTTAACTTCATAAAAGGCTCGAATCCTGGCCTCACAGCAGGCCACGTAACTCGGCATCCATCATTTCCTTAAACTCGTCCCATGAAACCTCACGATCCTGAGGTGCAACAGCTTGCCACCGGCTAGCCGCATCCCTTGATAGGAAGTACTGGGCAATGGCACCTTACGTGCCTCTGGACAATTCACGGCCATGAAAACTTTATTCATCTCATTAATCCAATCTTCCCACCGATCGGATCATTTGCACCAATAAATTGGGAGGGCGATACGAATAACATCTTGTAACTACTTCTCGGCCCGATTGTCGGTAACAGGAGGTGGTTGGTTAAGCTTGCATCGCCCGGGTTAAAAGAGCCATTTGGTTCGCCACTTGCTGCAAAGATGGTGGCAACACCCACATCCGGTTGGCTCCCTGTAGAAGTTCCCAGGCGGGCCGACGGTTCCTGATGACTACCGGTGCTAGGTTGAATAGAGTCCGACAAGCTAGGCGTAGCTGAGCCTTCTACCGAGCTGAGGGACATGGCTGCTCCACCGGCTGCGCCACGCCCTCGGCCACGACCACGACCACGGCCGCGTCCACGTCCTCTACCAGTTGACATTCTAAAGAAAAATGTAAGTAAAATCATAAGAATAGCTCGAAGCAATGCCGTCTAGAATATGGACTTCTCATGTCCCATAATCGAATGATAGTGAGTGAATGAAGAGGGTAAACAAGATAGGGAACTTACGAGTACCGGTCGTACGAGATGACGGCAGCGCGATGATACTGTGTCCTTGGAATAGTACATTTAGACCCAAAGAACTGACGGCTAGGTATCCATAAACCTAAGCTCCGATACCAAATTCTGTAACACCCCCCGAGATATTCGGAGAATATCACAGCGCCGTAAATCCCGACCTGGGATTCACTAGGCTTATCTCACTCACAACGTAATAAATTTAATAAAATCCACTTGGGAATCAATAAACTCGATACAACCAAGGAAGTTCAACCACGGACAAACAATACCATGAAGAAATACAAGAAGTTGTACGACAATGGAAAAGGACTTTCCTAAAGTACTCGAGTACCACTTATTATTACAAGGATAAAATGGACCGAAGAGAACAACGACCAAACAAAGTAGAACACAACTAGCCACAGTATCACCCCTCGCCATCCTCATCGTATCGTCCCGGCGCTCGCTCGTAAGGTTCCTTAGGACCTGAAAAACACAAAAGTAATTTTCCCCAAACGATAGGGGTTAGGGCAAGTATTACAAGTGAAATGTCAAGTCTTATACATAAAAGCATATGCACCAATTAAAAGCCATGATAATGATTTTCCGGAAAATACAATTATCCAAACATATTTGGAAATGATGATATCTCTTGATTAACCGTGGACTCGACAATGCGCGAATCCCTCCTCGACCCCGTCGGATCATCTCGGAGTGGCTAACCCAAATGTTCACGGAACCGACATAAGCGGAACCCTCCTCGACCCCGTCGGGTCCTCTCGGAGTGAACGAAAGCAACTCTCACAATCACATGCATTACTTTTCACATTTAAGAACATAACTTTCACAAGAATCACTTGCCTGGAAACGAGAGGAGAGGGTACAAACGACAAGGTACCAAGATCGAAGGATTCAACAACTCCGAACCTAGACAAGTTCGTAATTCAATTATCAAAACCCCATCGGTATGAAAATAAGTTGGAATCACCCGAATTTACTACCCCGATACATGTGTTCCGGGAATAATTCTCTTGGATAGTGAATCGCAAGTCAAATATCCCAAACACTCAAGAACTCCAGAAATACACCATTAAATCCATAGGAAAACATGTATCCAAGGTCGATAACTAGTAATCGATATATTCTAACATAAAAACAAGCTGGATCGAAGAAATCGGATGGAAAATCCCCAAATCCCAAAAATCTAGGGTTGTGAGAATTTTACCTTGATTTGGAGCGGTGGAGAGGATTAAACGTTGATAAATCCGAACTAGAAACTCAAAGATGTTGCTAGATAATTGCAGCTCGAAGAACTCCTCACAAATCGCCTGGAATCGCCTAGAATCGCCCAAGGAGGTGAAGGTAGGAAGAAATGACGATTTGAGAACGGAAATGTCCTATTTATACTAAATAGGGATTAGCGTGCGCTAGTCATGAAAAATAGCGCGCGCTATCGGACTCACCAGGCAATCCAGTAGCCTCTGCCAGTTCCGTTAGCGTACGCTAACACCTGCTCATAGCGTGCGCTAGTGACTCCAATTAGCGTGCGCTAATTACTTCTAATAGCGTGCGCTACACGGTAGTCGGTGTCCACCCGTAACCTACCGTCCCACTCTGCTCTCTCTAGCGCACGTTACTCTAGTAACGTGGCGTGCGCTACCATCAAAATCTAGCGTACGCTACGGTCACACCTAGCGACGCTAGAATTCTTTTCCATCCGGAGCTACCGGATCGCCCGCCCAATACATTAGTAGCGTGCGCTAATGATAATGGATAGCGTGCGCTACCCTCACTAAATTAGCGTGCGCTACAAGGTGTGCGTAGCGTGCGCTACCCATTACACGAAGGTAGTATAATCGCATCAAGGATCCGAAAACAGCGACGATCCGAATAAGAAAAGGGGTAAATCCAATTGACAAGAGTTCCAAGATCCATATAAGCTTACCAAACACTTATACGAGCGTAAAAATTACAAAGTACAAGAGTAGAAGATTTACAAAAAGTACGGGTATTACAATAACTGACTATACAAACATGATCAAATCGTCCTTTAGAACACTACTAATATTGGTGAAGAATCACCTACCTCAAAGTAGTGAAGAACAAGGAGAAAATCGAAGCAATCCAACGTCGAAGGCTCGAACACCAATCCTCAATGATCTACAATCTTCAATCACGAGCTAGGATGTTGAAATGAGGTGTTTAGGATATAGGAAGTTATACTCTAAGTATAAGAATTCGGATGTGGGAAAAGAAAGGACTGAAAATACGAAAAGGATGTTGTCCTATTTAAAGGAAATGGTTATTAGCGCGTGCTAGTCCCTGCTCGTAGCGTGCGCTAACGGCTACTGACTTTACTGTACTCAGCACTTAGCGCGCGCTATGCACATGCCTGTAGCGTGCGCTAAGGCGTTGACTTGGCTTTTCCCGAAATCCGTCCAGGTTCATCCCGACACAATCCGACCAAGATCCCCGGCCTGCTCTCACCTACCACACGTCTCAATCAAATTGACCACGCATAGCGTGCGCTAATGTTCCTCTGTAGCATGCGATATGGATCCATGTTAGCGTACGCTGCACATAGCCGATAGCGTGCGCTACATGCGCAGAATTAAAATTTTTAAATCACAATCATGAAATCATACGCTCGACAACATCGGATTATGAAATACGGAGAATAATACTCAGACAAAAGTACAATAATTACAATATCACAAGTTCCAAAAACATATCAGAAATCTCGGTTATTACAATATATAGCTGTGAAAACTTTGGCGAATCGCCTTCTTTAGGTAATAAACTACCGAGTAGATGATAGTTATTTCCACCAAGCCTATATGTATACGGACCATATCCATTGTTGACTGTTTTATCTTGGATCCCACCCATCGAAGTAAAAGCGTACATCATATTATAAGCACGTATGTTCTCAATGTAATTACGACTCTTAATATGCCTATTTTGTAAAAGATCACGTAGCAGTCGTGGAGGTTGTTTCAGAAGAGGAAGTTGTATTTTACCACGACTACAACACAAACCAAATTCCGGACTACTCAACGGGCTTTTTTTTAGCCTCTCATCAAACCACATAAGCGCACCGCAAAATCCACACGCATATGTAGGATCACCCATATCTTCGTAAGCTGCTCCATGAAAGTGTATAAATGTCAATTATTATAAGATATTTGAATAGTAATTTTAGTGTATGTTGAATTTAGTGGTAATGAACATTACCTACTGACGATATCCCATTATTTCTCCGCACAGTAATATCCTTCTTTTCATATAATTTTTTCATAGATCTCTTTCGTGATTCCTTAAGCATGTCAACACGTGATGACTCTTCACTCATAACTCTTATCACATTAAGAGTATATTTATCAAGCAATTGTTGTATACGCTCTTTCGCAAGAGGCATGCACTCTTCAACATACGGAGGTACCTTTATTCCTATATAAAGATGAAAATATATATATAACTGATGATGAATTATACTTTTTTTTTAAATTTTATCCGGATTAATGTAATACAAATGTTCTAAATTAGTGAATATTTATATAACACCATTACACTTACTGTATCCTCTAGGATCTTCATGATACATAAAGTAATCAACGGATGTGACTTGAGATGTCTTCTCATTGATAGTGTGAATCTCCGGTTAATTCTGTTGAATCTTGACACTACTTTGTAATCTTTATCCATATTCCCTACATATATAAGATGATAAAATGTCCAGTATAAATATTTTAATGTGAGAAACAACATATTTAACTACTTATGTCTTCAATTATAAATATCTTACTGGAGTAAATGAATTGAACATTCATAAATTGGTATCATATAAATTATAATATGAAATATATAGAAGTATTTACCGTCAGTCACACAACTAAACAGATATGAACTTGGGGTGAGCCTATTGCTTTGCGTATACACCTGTTTCGCACTACCGACATTTGGTGTAATTGTCTCTGCACGATCAAAATGTATCGGTGACAAAACTAATCAAAAAAATATCATATAAATAAAGATTATTAATATCTTAAACAATTACTAATTTGATACGTAACATATACCATTCGTAATGTCACTCCAAGGTGATATTCCAGCCCCACATCCTTGAGTATTTCTTTTAAAAGTTTGAGCTGACGTTTCTCCTATATTTTATGAAAATTGATAAACATACAACAATTATTATCTATTAACGACACAATATTTGAAGTTGCAATAACAAAACAATTAATATATATATAATAAATTATTACCATTCTCAATGTTAAGCCGCGGGAATGTAGAATTTGTAATAACTGGAGATCGAATACTAAAAATGTTACCATTAGTTATAACATTCAACGGTAATTCGCCACTCAGATTGTTGGAAACTCTACTCCTTTTTCTAGTAGAACTCGGCCCCTCGTTATACAATGGAGCGCGATTCCTTAGTTTCAAAGACTTACGACGTCCTGTATCCATTAAATAACTACACAAATATAATAAATTAATCATCTATCCATACAAATTTGCAGTAAATCATCCTATACGCATTTTATATTTTTAGTATACAAATTTCATATTGTAAAATAAATTAATAATATCCAGCAAGAAGAAGAAGATACTGCGCACGATCAGGGGAAAAGATTAAACACGTAAAAACAGACACAAAAAATAAATTAAAAGGACAACTGAATATAATTAATTAGGCACGACAGGGAACTTCAATATAGATAAAACCACTAATTCCATCGACCGACAAATGTCGTATAACACCGCCCCATTTTTCAATATCAGATAAAAAATAGTTATTCCAACCTTTTAAAACCATATACTCTGAAAAAGAACGCTTAATGCAACACCTATTTCTTAAAGATAAAGAACGCTTAATGCATTCCTTTCATTTTTACAACCGCCTCTCTTCCGAAAAACCCTACCTATATAAGAGTGCTTTACATTTCAGCCGTCACTTTATCCATTTCCGAAAAACACGACCTACACTCTCATCTCTTCCTCTTGCCACCGCCCTCCTTTTTCTCTCTGATTCTTATCCCTTACTCATCCATTACCAGCCACATTTTTTCATTTCAGTTTTCCAAATAAGTTCTTACGGTTGATTTTTACTGCGTTATTCTTCTTATTTCTCGATCTACTGAAACCCGATGATGTATAAAATTTTTGTTTATTTCAACATATTCGATTTTTCATTCCCGTTCGGTAAAGTGTAAGCACGGTTGATTTTCACGGTGCCGTTCTTCTACGACGGTAAGATCTTCCGTTTCTTTCATTTTCTAATTTTTATATCACGATCTATTTTATTTTTCCTTCTCAAACTGGATGATTTATATAATTTTTGTTTATTTCAACATGCTCAATTTTTCATTTCAGTTCGGTAATAAGGGCGTACGGTTGATTTTTACGGCGCCGTTCGTCTACGACGGTAAGATCCTGCGCTTCTTTCATCTTCTAAGTTTTATTTTTCTATCTAAATTATTATCTAAATGATTTATAAAAGTATTGTTTATTTCTGGATCCAGATCTGGTGATTGTCTAGCAGATCTGAGTATGTGAAGACGACGGAATTCAGTAAATTATTCCGGTAATATCTGCCAAAATACTTCTCAATTTAGTATATTATTTGCTTAATAATTTTTTATTTATAAAATTTTTATTCATATCTTGACCAAATCTGGGAGAAATAATGATGGAAATTGAATTTTTTGAAGTTGTATTTTTAATTTAAGCGGAAGAGTACAGTTGATTTTTAATAAAAATCTTCCAAAAATTTTGATGAACAGTACTCTATTTTTTATTTATAAAATTTTTATTCATATCTTGACCAGATCTGGGAGAAATAATGATGGAAATTGGATTTTTGGAAGTTGGATTTTTAATTTAAGCGGAAGAGTACTGTTGATTTTTAATAAAAATCTTCCAAAAATATTTATGAACAGTACTCTATTTATTTATGATGAAAATATTGAACGGAGATATAATAAAAAAATTTGTAAACGAAAATATTGAATTTTTAATTTAAGCAGAAGATTTTTAAATTATAAACACTTGGTGAATATTGTTGCTTTCTGACTGAAATGCCATGGCCCTGATGTTACACTTAAAATCATACATCGAAGCTGGTTTTCAGTTTCAGTTATATATGTTGCTAGAGAAATAAATGTGATTTATGTGTTTATCCTTTTAAGATACTAACTAAATTCTTTTACTATCAATTGCGAGGTTAATCCGGAGATACACAAATGGTTTAATCCACGGTGGATTCAAAGGACTGTAAAATGTGCATCAAAGGTATTGTAATATTCGAACAAATAATTACAACAAATAATTATAAATTACGTACCTTTGATAACAACTAACTCTTTGAGACTGGTGTCTTGATTTTTTGTTCTCAACTTTGATACAATCTGTGATAGACAGTAAAATAGAAGTAAGAGTTAAACATTTAATAATCAAACAATACATAAGATAAGATAGAATTGCTTATAACAATTCATTACCTTTGTTGTTCTTTCGTGAATAATATTAGTCTGCCTATAACGATGATTGGCAGATGATGAATAGAATTTGAATGATCAGTAGTGGGGTATTAATTCGTAGGATATATGTATAATGGATGCGTTCTTGATATATTTTAAACTGGCTGTCTCGTTATTATTTATACTGAATATGGTATGCTATATAGGATAAACCCAAATCTCTGGATTTCTAAAATCTGAAGATTAATAGTTATCCAATCTGTTTACAATTCTTAGTTTGTTAAGATAATTATGTAGATTATTATTATCCGATGAAAATACATATTTGCACTCATATTTAATAAATAGATTTCAAGATTATTCCATAATTTTAGCTAACAAATCAATATCTAAATTCACAAATTGATTATCTGTTTACTATTTATATTGAATATATTATGCTAGATAGGATAAACTCAAATATGTGGATTTGTAAAATCTTAAGAATAATAGATATCCAACTCGTATTAAATTCTAGATTTGTTAAGATAATTATAAAAATTATTATTATCTGATCAAAATATACTACTAAATTGTTTCCTGAAAATGGCAGCAATTAAATTACATCCAACAATACAGGACTTGGAGTTGTTCGTATCATGCTGAACAGTTGGATATGCTGGACTCGAATTCGTTACAAACTTTATTCCAATATGTATTATTCAAATCTAGAATGTAATTTGGCAGGCTGTGATTGTAAATAAATATTTATATGTAATTTATTTATCGTAATGAATTCGAGTCTGGAAATCGCTCAAGCCGTATGCATGAGGTCCTGAAATCGCCAAAGCCGTATGCGTGAGGTATATCTCTTTCTAACTCTAATTATTTCTTATGTTCAGTTTGCTAATCATGGTTGACATCTAACTCTTATGTATATAATTGTTAAGTTATAGTTCTCACTTTAAAAATAGATTTGATTAGGCTCCTTAACTTGAATATTACAAAATAAAATTATAGAGTTATGGATAAGTTTGTATTTAAGGCAATCATAGAAAATAAAGTGCAATTGATCATTATATGAAGACAATCGAAGAAAACAAAATGCAATTAATCATTAAGAAATTACTACTAAAGGTCCCAAATATCAAAATAGTGTGATGAACGGAATCAAAACATCAAACAAAACAAAAGATATCTAAAAAAATAAATTATACTGTTCCAAAACGCCCCAAATTATGGAATACTTTTATCCTTCTTTATCACCACTTTAGTTGAAGAACTTTGCAGTCCTATAATACTGACTTCTTCATCAATTTCAATCTCTCTGCCACGCTTAGCAGGAGTAAGTGTTGTCTCGGAAATATCGTTAGAGCCCTGATCATTAAATTCACTGTCAACCTTTTCTTTTCCCTTTCCAACATATTTCTCTTTGTCACCTTCAACCAACATCTTGGACTCCGATGCAACCTCCTAAAATAGTTAGTTATAATATATTAATGGTCTGATAAATAATGATATTAATTTTAAATGTAAAAATATAATAGGTAGAGTAATCTCACGTTCATTGATAGACCACAATATTCACCAATGATTTTCTCATCAGCTGTTAGATGTTCCACACTGTAGTCATTATAACCCTTTACAATGTTATATTCCTTGACACTCGTATTCTTATCAAATAATATTTGAAAAGTATTGGTTGAAAGTCCATGGGTAGTGCTTCTTCATCTCCTTCCTTCAGTGAGGAAAAAAACATTGTCAGAATAGTAATTTCCTAGCAGTTTATATATAATGAAACTTATTGAAACAGAAAATACCTCAATGAGGGAAGCAAGAACGATAGCAGCTGATTTGCCTATAAGGTTTGCAACCATATCCTCAAATAAAACAACGGTAATTTCATCGTTTGATTTTGAATCTGTTGTTATAACCTTGAGCCTGAACCTGTTTTATTCATCGCTAAGAAACGTATCTAATATCAAGTATAAATGGCTTAAATTGACCTGATTACCTAGGTAAAATCGAATCCATTTTACGTCCACACTTTATATTCGGACAGATGTCTTCAGCCTTTTTGTCTCCGGTCTTTGTTTTGCAATGCACGCACGAATTGTAGTACCATATATCTCCAATGTCAGTGAACTTGACAAAGAGAATATAGGACCCAGGCTGGAAAATGTTAAATATACATTAATTAAATTGAATCAAAGATATTATAAATCAAATAAAGTAGATTTATTTACCTTGCTTTCTTTCTTGATCTGAGAAGTTGTCCTCTGTTTGTCCATGTTCAACCATTCCTCTGATTTCAGTGTACGAATGTCACTCCGTAATGTGATTGATCTACTAACTGAATCATTTCCGGACATCTTCTTCCTATAAAATGGCGAGCTGAGTTAAAAAAAATGTTTTGTCTATAAAAAACATAGAACGATAATTAAAAAACACTTGTATAATAGACTGCTCTGCAGTACTTCATATTGAAGTCCTCAAACTCCGGTAAATCTCCATTTATAAGCATCTTGGTGGCATGCATAGTAGTTTGCACACGTAGCTCTTCTGTTAAAATGTGCGTGATTTTATTAGTATGTGTTTAAAATAATGAAATGTACTTTAAAATTAGTATGAAATGCTGATGACCGTGCCAAATAGACTTGTGTGCAAACTGCAGTGCTATAGTAAGCCCGTCTTCAAGCTTATCGTTGGTAGGTGCTATTTCTAGCAGCTTGTCCGCGTACGACTCCCATAGCACCACCTTTAGGCTAACATTCCTACATTAATGTTATACAATCGAAGGTAAAATGCAATACTAAAAATAACTATTCAAATTAGAAAAAAAACATCGAAATTAAGTCACCTTTCATCTTGAATTTCGATGTCTAACTTTCGAGCATGTGCCTTATGGACAAATAATGTTGCCAATTCGTATAACGCGTCCTATTACGTCTGAAAAATATTGATAATATATCAGCATAATAATATTTATCAAGAGATCATAAAAATACAATAACATACAACCTACAAATAAAATATTCTCCATTAAAGGAAGGAATGTCATCAAAAAGGAATCAGTTCGAGTCCATTTGACTGAATCCACATGTCGGGCTTACACTTGGCCACTTTTGTAATATAGTTGAATATCAATTTTACTGGGCATTCTACTCTGGCCTTGTTCCATTTGCTTTGGTGGTTGTCCTTGTAATACCCACGATTTTCGTTCCGGTTATTTTGGATTTTTCCGGATATTCCCCGGTTGTCGAGTCCCGGTATTATTTTCTCGACAACTGATTTTAGCATCTATGACCGTAGGTGATGATTGGTTATCCGATATTTGTAACACCCCCAAAACCATATGGGAATATTACACGCCGTAGACCCTTTCCACAAGGATCTACCAGGCTAAACATCCATAAACAACCAAATGCTCGCCCGGCCAGGGTCAAACAATATAATAATACAGACCGTTAAGGTCACTTACACATAAACACACAGACCGATGAGGTCACACAACTCTATCAACAGAACTGACTAACAACATTACCCACACAGGGGTCGAAACACAATACAGCGGAAGACTGAATCAACTCTAACCATACAACCAAACTCTACCAACTCTCGACTCTTGATTAGTATCGCAGCTCATCATGCCCTTGTGCCAATCCTGTGACTGCTCCCCTGAACCTGCATGTACCTAGACGCAGAACAGACATCCACCCCCGATTACTCGGGGGTTAGTAAAACTCCACTGTTTTACTAGTACAAGTATAAAACGATACGAAATACAATAAGTAAATAGCAACTACGAATTTAATACGGAAATCAATTATCAAAATGTTCCCGAGAAGTTTTGAATTTCGAACTCAAGTAAGAGATATTTGAAAAGGAACACATCATCTCGGGGATTTTTAAAGCAGAAATTCTTTTGGACCTCGAGTCCCAATTTACAAAACCTTTTCGTAAACATTAGGGCCTTAGCCCGATTCTCGTTTCAAAGCACACTAAATAATATATCATTATGAGTCCGAGATCCATATTTAAAATGTTACCCAAACAATCAGTGCTACACGATCATTGTTCGTACACATCATGTACCGAACTCCGGAGGCCTCGACGGACCTTACCCGGACCACACACACTGTTCGTACACATCATGTACCGAACTCCGGAGGCCTCAACGGACCCTACCCGGCCACACACACTGTTCGTACACATCATGTACCGAACTCTGGAGGCCTCAACGGACCCTACCCGGCCACACACATCGTTCGTACACATCATGTACCGAACTCCAGAGGTCTCGTCAGACCCTACCTGGATCACACACCTTGTTCGTACACATAATGTACCGAACTCCAGAGGCCTCGTCAGACCCTACCTGGAACACACGCACACACATCGACACGACACAACTCATAATCATCAAATTTCAAGCCATTCCACATTACACCGAAATGTACAATCAAGTATGTAAACCAAAACAACACAAATATCATGATCATCACAACGACTCAACAATGACCAACCACGCCCGGCACAAACTTAGATGATTTGCACATCCAACACAATTCCACGATGTTAACTAAGTGAAGGTATTATCGTTACCATCAATTGTTCGTAATAATCAATTCATACGAAGCATATACACGAAAGTAAACCAATGCATCACAACCATAATACGACGTCCCTATTCACAAGACACAATTCGTATAGTAAAATACTTGCCTTAATAACCGCTACCGAATACTCCGAAGAACATGGTTCGACCGGGAAGCTCGAACCCCAAAGAAGACAACGAATGGAAGGGTTCCGACTCGAGTTCTTCACAAGAATTTCGTCCCTAAGTTGTAATACCCGGTTGTAATTCAGTCATTATCATTCAGTAATTTCATTCGGTGATTGTCACTCAGTGGATTTTCACTCAATTATAATCATTCATCAATCATGTTCTTTCACCGTGTTCACCGTTCGGAAAAACTTCGAGTTGTGTATCGTTATTGTTCATTGTTTCAACTTTCCTCATATGAGTTCGACTTTGTTAGATCACCATTAATTTTTGGTAACTCCAAAAATTCTAAATCTTTGCAATATTATAGAGCATCGAATTAGCTTTCCAATGGTTCAAACGGTGAGTCAATCGGAGTCCGGACGAGAGAGTTATGGTCGTTTCAGTTTTTGGCCGATCACTGCCGACCGAACTCGGCCGTGTCGTCCGACACGGCCCGTGCCGTACTCGTCCGGAAATGCAGAAGTTTCTGCCGACCGAACTCGGCCGTGTCGTCCGACACGGCCCGTGCCGTACTCTTCCGGATAAGCCTGGAACGACTGCCGACACGCCCGACCGTGTCCCAGGACACGGTCGAGTCATGCCGAGTCGCTGTCGGGCGGGTCGCTATCGGAAGGCCCTCGGCGGGGCGACCGTGTCAAGCAGGACACGGTCGAGTCCTGTCGGCCACCGTCGGCCAAGCTGTGCGACACGTGCCCGATCGGCACGAGCCGTGTCCGGCAGGGTAGTCAACCCCTATAAATTCATTTTTTCAGCATTTCAGCCCATTTTTCTTCCTTTTCTTCACATTCAACCGAGAGATAAGGCTTGAGGGAGGGTTTTTCCTTCACAAATCATTTGGGTGTTTGATTTTCTTCATCTCCTTTCGATCGTGAAGCCCGGATAATCAATCTAACGCGTGTTCTTCGGATTAAAGTACTTGTATCTTCAAGAGGTAATTCCTTCAACACTTTGGACTTCGATTTTGTGTTGAGATATGATGTTTTGGACGTTATAATCATGTTATATGAAGAGATATGTATATGATTATGAGTTTGTATAAGGATTCATTGGATTATTGAGGGATTATTCAAGAACACTTTGAATATCGAGTTGGAATTGGGGATTTTCGACCAATTGTTGTTATAATCACGTTTTCGGATATTCATAACGGATTATTGATCGTATTGGAGATGTTTTGTTGGTTTGAAACACTTCTTGGGGATTTTGATATTGGTATATCGAGGTTTGATTGTAAACAATCGGAGTTTGGATACAACGTGTTTGATTTAATGCCTCTGTGGACTTGGTTTAGTCGTATCGACGTTTTGAGTTCGTTATATTCGTGTTTAATTCGTATATTGATCGGATTGTGTAATTGTATTGAATTAAGGTTGTTTGTGCGACCGACACTTCATTTAGGACATTTGTTCGTGGAAGGACTTTCTACATCGGTATTTTGTAAGTTAATTCTTACTCGGTTAAAAGGATATTCATGCCTTTTGTTGTTGTTCATTCATAATCATAACTCATTCATCATTATATTAACCGTATCAAAACTTGTTGTTATCAATTAATCATTTGATCATAAGGAACGACGGTTCCAATCTTTTCATTAATTTGTCATTTATTTCATTACTATTCCATCTCGGTGAGTCATTATTCATTTTCGATGTCACTTTTGTCATATTGTGGCATTCGGGTCATCTTGGCGTGCGGTTGGTATGTGTAGGATTTTCATGTCGGGCACATTATAGTCGTGTGTTGGTTGGTGGCCTCACATTGGGTATGTGCACACGAGTCGATTGCTCGTGAGGCGATTCAGTACAAGACCACGCGTGTTTGATCGTTGGTGGCTTGTGCACGGACACATTTCCATCCGGACGTAGTGTGGCGCCATTCCATTGAGCCGTCTTGATTAGTCGATTCATATAACATGTTTGATTGCGTATGTTTCGACAGGATAATTCATAATTTCAAATATAATCATGATTGTGTATTTTCAACTCTTGAGGATTGTTGTTCTTTATGGCCGACCCGTTTGGGGATTTTGTTTTTGGTCATGGCAAGGCAACGCACGGGAATAGCATGTTGATGTCGAGGAGTCCTAGTGATACTAGTAGGGGCCCCGATCTTTCATTATTCATGTTATTGTCCTTTATTTTCAGCTGAGACTTTCATTTGAATACTCCGTTTCATTCGGTGTTGTGTATTTTATCTTCATATAAAATACACTAGTATTGGTATTGTCTGGTGTGTTGTAACTAAACTCCTCGTCGGAGTAATTATTGCCGTAATGTAGTTCGGTACTACATTTATCTTGTGTAATTCATTCATTTTCATTTGCACAGTGGGTCCCGGTTGGGGATCTACGGCTTTGTAATATCCGCCTAGTTTGGGGTGTTACGAGTTGGTATCGGAGAGTGGTTTTGAATACTACCCTCCAAGTCATGTCTCATTTGAAATCATCGTCATCGGACTAGTATCATTGGACTTTCGCGTCACGTGTGACTGTGCAAATGCCGAGCCAATCGACCAAAAAGAAGCGTAAGACTTCTAACGCCATGGTATAATTTACGGCAATAGTCATTCATTCATCATTCATCATTTAACAATCCTCAAACATCATCATTCATTATGATCGGACGATCATATTAACTCATCAATCACTTAATTCATTTCATTACTCGATTAATAATCGGACGATCATGTTAACTCATTAATTACTCAATTCATTTCATTACTCGGTTGTCAACTGGATGATCATATTATCAATCTTGTTAAGTTATTCAAGATAATCATTTTAAGAATTTCATCGGATAATCATGTAACTTGATAAATCATTCATATAATCACTAAGTTAGAGCATGTATACTCATTTTCATCATCTCATGACATAATCATAACGTGCTAATCATGCGGGAAATATAATCATTATGCGACCTTCCTACTTGAGATGGAGAGAGGCTGTCGAGATGCACGGGGAGAGGCGCGGTGCGGACCGAAACCGAGAAATAATCACTCATTGCCGGAAATCATGCCCGAGATTCGGCTCGATCGTAAGATGTTCGGGTTGATCCACTCACTTTTATGCGAGGCCATGATGACCCATGTGCGGTTGCTCAATCATCATTGCGCCACTCGTGGATTAATCGAGAGAACTCTCCCGTATGAGACAGTACGCTAAGGAAAGTGCTGAACAACAACCTTCATCTTTCAAGCAAGAAATCAACGAAGCGTAATCAATCCGAAGGCGGTCAGTCCACCTTCAAGAAGCCTCGTGTGAGTCCTATCGTTTCTGAGCGACCTCCTACGGCGCATAATCGTGCGAGATATCATTCCCGAGCGGCCAGTTCGGCCATCACCTGTTTCAATTGTGGAACGCTGGTCATTTCAAAGACCGAGTGTCTCAAACCGTCTATCACGTGCTATAATTGTGGGAATTTAGGGCAAAAGGCCCGTGTATGCCGAAACGACTCCAAGTCGGCACCCGCGGCATCTCAGGCCCCGAAGCAACCAGCGTTTCAGAATCAGACTGCTTTGTCATCGTCGTTTAAGACAATGGAAGCAAATAGAGATGGAGCTCGTATTTATCAGACGGGAGCGTCCGGTTCGGGGGCTGGCAAGTCCCAGATTAATATGATGAGGAGGATCGACGATCCGGTGGTCCGAATGATTTCAGGTATACTCGTAATTTTATTTCAACCTGTGTGTACCTTTTGATCTTTGGTACACCGCATTCATTCATTTTCGAATCATGCTTGAATAGACTTATTTCGGGTTAGTCCTACTTAATGACCGCGATTGGTTGATGGATCTAATCGTGGTGAATTTATCTTAGGATGATGTAATTTCGGTATTAGTTGGTTTAACCGTCTCGATACTATCCTCAGTGTTCGTTAGCGTTTGGTCGCTATCTTTCCGTCGTTAGTTGTCGAATGTGTGCTTCAGGGAAGTAATCCCCGTTGTTCCAGTAGAATTCCTATTATGGCGAAAGCAGAGAAATTCCGCAATCGAACTATTCAATCATTCATTGTATCATTCTCATCGATTGGCCTTTCTAGGGCAATCGAGTTATTCAATCATTCCTTGTATTATTTCCATCGATTGGCTTTTCTGAGACAATCGAGTCATTCAATCATTCATTGTATCATTTTCATCGATTGGCCTTTCTAAGGCAATCGAGTTATTCAATCATTCATTATATCATTTCCATCGATTGGCTTTTCTGAGACAATCGAGTCATTCAATCATTCATTGTATCATTTTCATCGATTGGCCTTTCTAAGGCAATCGAGTTATTCAATCATTCATTATATCATTTTCATCGATTGGCCTTTCTAAGGCAATCGAGTTATTCAATCATTCATTATATCATTTTCATCGATTGGCCTTTCTAAGGCAATCGAGTTATTCAATCATTCATTGTATCATTTTCATCGATTGGCCTTTCTAAGACAATCGAGTTATTCAAACATTCATTGTATCATCTTCATCGATTGACCTTTCTAAGGCAATCGAGTTGTTCAATCATTATTGATATCTCTTTTTATCGATTGACCATTCTAGGGCAATCGAAATGTTCAATCATTCGTGGTATCATTGTCATCGATTGACGATGTATTTCCAGACGAGTTACCTGGTTTGCCTCCACAGAGGGATGTGGAATTCACGATTGAGTTGGAGCCTGGTACGTCCCCGATATCGAAGGCACCGTACCGAATGGCCCCGACCGAAATGCGAGAGTTGAAGAATCAACTTGAGGAATTGTTCGAGAAAGGTTATATCCGACCAGTGCGTCCCGTGGGGAGCACCCGATCTTGTTTGTCAATAAGATTGATGGTTCTTTTCGCTTGTGTTTCGATTATCGGGAGTTGATTAAGGTGACAATCAAGAATAAGTATCCTTTACACCTTTTCGATGACATTTTGGATCAACTTCAGGAGCTTGGTATTTTCCAAGATCGACTTAAGATCTGGATATCATCAGCTGCGGATTCGAGAGTCGGATATCGCGAGGACGGCGTTTCGAACACGCTATGGTCATTTTGAGTTCGTAGTTATGCCGTTCGGGCTAACTAATGCACCTGCGGTATTCATGGAACTAATGAATCGGGTCTTCATCGACTTTTGGATCGATTTGTTGTTGTCTTCATCGATGACATTTTGATTTATTCTCGTAACCGAGAGGAACACGAGATTCATCTTCATCAGGTTCTCGACGTGTTGAGACGAGAGCAACTCTATGGAAAGTTTTCCAAATGTGAGTTCTGGATGTCCGAGGTGACTTTTCTCGGACATGTGATTTCATCCGACAGAGTTCGTGTCGACCCTCAGAAGTCGGAGACTATCCGAGATTGGCAACCTCCGAGAGATATTAAGTAAATCCGATGTTTCCTCGGATTAGCTGGTTAATTATCCAACCCACGACCTGGAGCTAGCAGCCGTGGTTTTCGCGTTGGGGATTTGGCGTCGTTACCTTTATGGCGTCACCTTTCAGTTATTCACCAATCACAAGAGTTGAAGTATATATTTACTCAGAAGGAGTTAAATATGCGGCAAGCAGTGGTTGGAATTAATCAAAGATTTTGATATCGATATCCTTTACCACCGGGCAAGGCGAACATTGTCGCCAACGCCTTGAGTCGTAAGTCCGTTCGGGAGCGGATGCTTGCTCGTTTAACGATTCGAAGGAGCTTCAACAGATTTCCTTTGACCGAGATCGAGTGCAGCCCGGCCAATTCAGGGACAGCTTTGTATGTTAGAGATTTTATCGTCACTTGAGGAGGTAATCAGAGAGAATCAGAGTTCATACCCTTCATTGTTGCGCATACGTGAAGATGTGGCTCAGGGGAAAGCCCCTGGATTCGTGATCCACGAGGATGGACTTTTGAGGTTTAAGAACCGGTTGTGCGTACCGGCGAATGACGAGTTGAAAAATTTTATTTTGAGAGAAGCTCATGCTACCCCTTATTCTGTTCATCCGGGGTCCAGCAAGATGTACAAGGACTTGAAACAAAATTTCTGGTGGAGTAATATGAAGCGAGAAGTCGCAGAATTTGTTTCGAGATGCTTAACCTGTCAACAAGTTAAGATTGAACATCAGCGACCGGCGAGTATGCTGATACCGCTCCCTATTCCAGAATGGAAGTGGGAAGACATTTCTATGGAATTCATCACGAATTGCCGACGAGTCGTCGTGGCACAAATACGATCTGAGTGATCGCGGACTGCTTTACTAATTTAGCTCATTTCCTTGAAATCAAGGATTTGTGGAGTCCCAAAAGACTGGCCCAGTTCTTCATCAAGGAGATAGTGAGACTGCACGGTACTCCTAAGAGTATCGTTTCCGATCGTGACGGACGATTAGTATCCTATTTTTGGAAATCAGTTCATCGTGCTGTGGGAACTCAGCTTAATCTCAGTATTGCCTTTCATCCTCAGTCCGACGGACAATCAGAGGACTATTTAGACATTAGAGGTCATGTTGAGAGCTTGCGTCCTCGATTGGAAGGACGATTTGGAAAGCCCAACTACCACTGATCGAGTTCACGTATAATAATAGTTGGCATGCTTCCATTAAGATGGCACCTTACGAGGCCTTGTATGGCCGTCTTTGTCGATCTCCTTTGTGTTGGGATGACTTGTCAGAATCAATCGGCACCGAGCCCGATATGCTTATAGCCGCAGAGAAAGGTAGCTTTGATCAAGAGTCGCTTGTTGACCGCTCGAGTCGGCGAAATCATATCTGAGATAACCGCGTCGACCATTAGAGTTCGAGGCTGGTGACCATGTGTTGGTCAAGGTATCCCCAGTCGTGGTATCTTCCGTTTTGGGAAGAGGGGAAAGTTAGTCCGAGATTCATTGGACCGTTTGAGATTTTGGGTCGAGTAGGCGAGTTAGCTTATCGGTTGGCTTTACCTCCGGCGTTGAGCCGAATTCATAATGTGTTTCATGTCTCTCGATTTGCGAAAGTTTGTTGCCGACCAGTCACATACTTGATTCAAAAAAATCGAGATCGCGGATGAGCATTCGTACGAGGAGCGTCTGTGCGAGTGTTGGAGCGGCGAATCAAGCGGTTGAGGGATAAGACGATCCCTTTGGTCAAGATTCGATGGTCTAGACATGGAGTTGAAGAGGCCACTTGGGAAACCGAGAAGAATATGCGGGAGAGTTATCCCGAGTTGTTTGACCCTTAGTTTCGGGACGAAACTCTTTTAAGGGTGTATGTAATACCGGTTGTAATTCATCATTATCATTCAAGAATTTCATTCGGTGATTGTCACTCGGTGGATTTTCACTCAATTATAATCATTCATCAATCATGTTCTTTCACCGTGTTCACCGTTCGGAAAAACTTGAGTTGTGTATCGTTATTGTTCTTTGTTTCAACTTTCCTCATATGAGTTCGACTTTGTTAGATCACCATTAATTTTTGGTAACTCCAAAAATTCTAAATCTTTGCAATATTATAGAGCATCGAATTAGCTTTCCAATGGTTCAAACGGTGAGTCAATGAGTCCGGTCGTTTGATTTTGGCCGATCCTTTGCTGTAGAACTTCGTGTCGTCCGTCGGCCACGGCCGTGCGTACTCGTCCGGAAATGCGAAGTTTACGCCGACCGAACTCGGCCGTGTCGTCGACACGGCCCGTGCCGTACTCTTAGGATAAGCTGGAGCATTGACACGCCCGACCGTGTCCCGGGACACGGTCGAGTCATGCCGAAGTCATTTGTCGGGTCGCTATCGGAAGGCCCTCAGCGCCGCGACCGTGTCAAGCCAGACACGGTCGAGTCCCTGTCGGCCAGCTGTCGGCCAACTGTGCGACACGACCGTGCCGATCGGCACGGGCCGTGTCCGGCAGGGTAGTCAACCCCTATAAATTCATTTTTTCAGCATTTCAGCCCATTTTTCTTCCTTTTCTTCACATTCAACCGAGAGATAAGGCTTGAGGGAGGGTTTTTCCTTCACAAATCATTTGGGTGTTTGATTTTCTTCATCTCCTTTCGATCGTGAAGCCCGGATAATCAATCTAACGCGTGTTCTTCGGATTAAAGTACTTGTATCTTCAAGAGGTAATTCCTTCAACACTTTGGACTTCGATTTTGTGTTGAGATATGATGTTTTGGACGTTATAATCATGTTATATGAAGAGATATGTATATGATTATGAGTTTGTATAAGGATTCATTGGATTATTGAGGGATTATTCAAGAACACTTTGAATATCGAGTTGGAATTGGGGATTTTCGACCAATTGTTGTTATAATCACGTTTTCGGATATTCATAACGGATTATTGATCGTATTGGAGATGTTTTGTTGGTTTGAAACACTTCTTGGGGATTTTGATATTGGTATATCGAGGTTTGATTGTAAACAATCGGAGTTTGGATACAACGTGTTTGATTTAATGCCTCTGTGGACTTGGTTTAGTCGTATCGACGTTTTGAGTTCGTTATATTCGTGTTTAATTCGTATATTGATCGGATTGTCGGTAATTGTATTGAATTAAGGTTGTTTGTGCGACCGACACTTCATTTAGGACATTTGTTCGTGGAAGGACTTTCTACATCGGTATTTTGTAAGTTAATTCTTACTCGGTTAAAAGGATATTCATGCCTTTTGTTGTTGTTCATTCATAATCATAACTCATTCATCATTATATTAACCGTATCAAAACTTGTTGTTATCAATTAATCATTTGATCATAAGGAGCAGCGGTTCCAATCTTTTCATTAATTGTCATTTATTTCATAACTAATCCATCTCGGTGAGTCATTATTCATTTTCGATGTCACTTTTGTCATATTGTGGCATTAGGGTCATCTTGGCGTGCGGTTGGTATGTGTAGGATTTTCATGTCGGGCACATTATAGTCGTGTGTTGGTTGGTGGCCTCACATTGGACTGTGCACACGAGTCGATTGCTCGTGAGACTGATTAGGTACAAGACCACGCGTGTTTGATCGTTGGTGGCTTGTGCACGGACACATTTCCATCCCGGACGTAGTGTGGCGCCATTCCATTGAGCCGTACTGATTAGTCGATTCATATAACATGTTTGATTGCGTATGTTTCGACAGGATAATTCATAATTTCAAATATAATCATGATTGTGTATTTTCAACTCTTGAGGATTGTTGTTCTTTGTAACTGACCCCGTTTGGGGATTTTGTTTTTCAGGTCATGGCAAGGCAAACGCACGGGAATAGCATGTTGATGTCGAGGAGTCCTAGTGATACTAGTAGGGGGCCCGATCTTTCAGTTATTCATGTTATTGTCCTTTATTTTCCGCTGCAGACTTTCATTTGAATACTCCGTTTCATTCAGTGTTGTGTATTTTATCTTCATATAAAATACACTAGTATTCGGTATTGTCCTGGTGTGTTGTAACTAAACTCCTCGTCGGAGTAATTATTGCCGTAATGTAGTTCGGTACTACATTTATCTTGTGTAATTCATTCATTTTCATTTGCCTGGTGGGTCCCAGTTGGGGATCTACGGCACTGTAATATCCGCCTAGTTTGGGGTGTTACATAAGTCATACCAATGATAAATCAACAATCGCACGATGGATAATAATCATACAACGCCCAATCCCCCCTCTAAGACCTTTTGTCGGACACCTTCAAGGCGTTGACTAAGAACTCGACCAAAACAATGAATCGAAACGATCCAACCATGGAATAACAAGGGAAATGATAGAATACATCTAAATAATCATCAATACATCACAAATCTAAGTTATTACGGTTAAATCGGACAAAACGAACAAAAACCCCCAATTCACCCAAAAGTAAAGTTTCAAGAATTTACCTTAGATTAATGATGAAGAACAATTGTTGGTGTTGTTAATCCATACCAAGAACTTGAAGAATATGAAGTTCTCTGGGATTGATGATGCCAAACCGCCCAAAAATCGCCCACGAGATCGCCCAAGAGAAGGAGGAATGAAGGAAGAGATGAAATGAGCATTCATCTCACAAAATCCGCAGAAATAGACTAATCTGCCCTGTGTGTGTAACACCCCCAGATCCGACCGGGAATATTACAGCGCCGCGGGCCCCGAGATGGAACCCACAAGGCTGAAGGAAATTTTCGAAAACATTTACAAACGCCCAAGAGGCTAACGACGGTATTATCTATTAATAACATTCGAAGATTTATAAAACTCGTTTATCAAACCGTCGTAAAAACTCATTTGAAACCACAAGGCCCAAAATGCCAAAACTCAACAGTTTAAAAACATACGTTAAGCTATCGCTTACACGTACCGACAGAATAGATTTAGAAAATGATTGCCAAAGTAACGTAAGTTACCAGATACCAAAAAGGCCATTTAAGAATACTCACGCAGCGGATAAAGACAAACAATTAAAATACTCTAGCAGCGGAATACAACGACTGATCAGAAACTCAAAACACAAATACATGCCCTTGCCAGTATCCCCCGGGAAGTTCATCTCTCCACGACCGCTACAAGCTTGATAATCCAAGAACCTAAAAAGAAAGCCCACGACGGGGTCAGCCATAATATCCAACAATGATAACCATCACATCTCGTCAATAATTACATATCAATGGAAATACTAAGTAAGAATACGACCAATGTAATCTTACCGTCATAACTTTACGAGAATCCACGATTCGTATCCTTAACAACACATTAAGATAATACCGAAATATCTGTACGGTATCTCAACAATACTCAAGGTTCTCAAAACATTATCATAACTCACGATACGGAAATTATACCAACTCTGGCCAATTCAATCCATCGGATAACATCGACAATTCCAATACGATAATCAATTGTCCATCAAAGACAAGTACCAAGGAAATACGGAACATACCTCAAGATTACGAAATACCATGACAATCACGCCAGTCTAATCCGAGATCAGATCAACATAACATACGGACATGGTCCTAACACAAGACCTACAAATGCATACTCATATGACAACGTCAATATGATCACAACAATAACGACAATGTATACTTATGGTGTTGGGAAAACAAAGACCCTGTATCGAAACAGCCGGGATACTCGAATCCCTATATCGAATGTCATAAAGAAGGTTTTGACATATATGCCAAATACAGTAAAGGAAACTGTATCGAGGCTTTAAGGCTTTATCCTGTATCGAAGACCTGCCTCGAATCAGGATAAGTGAAGCTCGTCAGTACAGCAAGAAGACTTGTAAAAAGACCAAGTATGGAAACTGTCTCGATGCTCAAAATACAGTTATCTTCCATACAGTTCACAAAAGGACAAGAAGGAACACAAGTCAAGTCCCGTTGAACAAAGAAGTATTTAAATACTCAAGGATAAAGTATTTAAATACGCGATCTTCGCATCTTGAGAATCCATGAAATCCGGATCATGTCATATTCCCGTTAAAGGAATTCTTATTCAAACGGATACATCTCAACAGATACTTTCTTCAGAGACTATATATATCCTATGAAGACATTGAAGATCAGTTACCCAAGTAACCTAACTCTCAAAGCTATCAAAGTTATCATCTGAGCAAACATATCTCCAAAGCATACTGCAATTAAGAACAAAAGAGATATATAGTGCTCAACACCAAGAACAACCATCATCAGCTCAAGAACTTCATATTCAAAGCTGCTGTTCTTACCTGGTTACCTATCTTTTACATTTGTGTAAAAACCGAGCTCTGTGTGAACTCAACAAGTTATTCTGACCTGTGTGGGACGAATAAGGACGAAGCTTTGGAACTGTGTGTAAAGAAGCTAGTCAAGAAGGAAGCTTTAACCAATCTGTGTGAACGGTTGAAAGTGATATTCTTTGTATCAATCTGTGTGAACGATACAAGGATAGGTTTGTTTATAATTACGTAGTTGTGTACGCAGTAATTATAATAAACTTTACTCTGTGTGGAGGACCGGTGGACGTAGAGGTTTACCTCGAACCACTTTAATTACCGTGTTATTTACCTTCGACTTTTCTTGTTTTAAATTATTGTGATATATTAAGTATACACCAAACACTTCTTTGTATCCACGGAACCTCAGATCCAAGACTTCCGCTCGCACTCGATTTAGAATCCATACGGTTTGTTGTTTAAACTATCTTTCCAAAGCGTATCCAGATACTTAAGTGGCCAACAAGTGGTATCGGAGAGGTTGATTCTAAAAAGAATCAGTCGTATTTCTTTTAACCGAATCGATTCAAATCACTTATTTTCAAAAGTCTCTTTCATTCCTATATTATCGGTATGGATACGTCTATGATTAACAAAGTCCCTATGTTCTCAAATAACGAAATTGACGAATGGAGAATTAGAATGGAAGCTCATCTTGCAGCAATGCACGAAGAGATGATTTTTGTTATACAGGATGGTCCGATCAAGATCATGAAGGTCAATCCGGCCGCAAGGATTGAGGGCCAAGCCCATGCTGAAATGCTCGATAAAGAACGCGAGCAATGGACAACAGATGAAAGGAAGCGAGCCAATCTCGACAATGTGGCTAAGAACGCGTTATTTGTCACTCTTGACAAAGGCACGTTCTCAAAGGTAAAGAGCTGCAAAACAGCCAAAGAAATCTGGGATAAACTCAAGTTAATTTGTGAGGGAACTGAGCTCTCAAAAGAAAACAAGATTTCAAAACTTACTCAGCAATTTGAATCTTTTGAAATGAAACCAACGGAAACACTTGAGGAACTTGACCTCAGATTTACTGGTATTGTTAGTGAACTTGAAGCGTTGGGCAAGATTTACACCCAAAAGGAGAAGAACTTAAAAATTTTCAGATCTCTCCCAGCCCGATGGGACATTAAGACCACAGCTATGCGTGTATCCTGTAATCTTAATGAAATATCCACTTTTGATCTCTTCTCTGACCTTAAAGCTTTTGAGTATGACATTGTCAGAAGAGAGAAAGCTGAAGAATCTCCTTCAAAGGTCACAGCTCTCATTCGTATCGAACTCGACACGGCATGCCTAGCTCGTCGAAGCCTCGGTCACAAGGATGCCGATGATGGCAGACGACATCCGTCCCAAGATGAAATGGCGCTTCTAATGCATAAATTCAAAAGTTCATCAAACGATCTGGAAAGACTCCTACGTGCCCAAACTCATCAACAAGGTAAGTACCAAAACATCATCTGGTGATGCTAACTCGTACTATAATCACAGGAAACCGTGCCATTATGCAAACAAATGTCCTCATCCCAAAGTCCAAAGATTGCCTGAGGCCGAGCAACAAGAGAGAGATGAAAGAAGACGTGCTTGGAAAGACAAGCTCAAGGCCCTGATTGGAGAATCAGAAGCCTCCCCCACACCATCCAAATCTGCAGAATGTCTTCAGGTGGTCACTGAAAGTGATTCATCTGACGATGAGTTCGATGATAAAGCATACATGTGCTTTATGGCCAAAGATGTTCCAGAAGGTGAAGACAGCGACGATGAGGTAAGTTCAACCTCAGCTATTCCATCTAATGCATCTCATACCTTCGAAAATATGATGAATGAGTTTAAAAACATTCAAAAGGCCCATCAGACTCTAAAAACTGAGAATATACAGCTTCAATTAACAAATCTAGAGCTGAAAGATGAAAATGACTTGCTGAAAATAAACTATGAAAATATGTCTCTTGATTGTGAAACCAGCAAAGTCGATTTTGAAAAACTCATGGAGAGCAATCATCAACTTGCTCATGAACTAAATGAGGTTAAAACCCACAATGAGAGCAAGACAAATGATTTGGTTCTACTACAAACCAAAATTACAACTCTCAAAAAGCGAGAAACTGAACTTGAGACCATTCTGAAGTCTTTTGAAAAATCGTCCAAAAGAATGGAAGAAATTCTAAGCACTGGGCAACATGCTCATGATAAAAGTGGCTTAGGATACAGCTCATGTTCGAACAAAGGAAAAACTAGTACAGTGTTCGTCAAGAGTGTGGAACACATTCCAGAATCGGAAGATACTCCTAGTCCCATAAAGGAACCTGCTGTACCGAGAAAACCGAAGGCTGCAATTCCGCCCCCTCAACTCTACTATTCGAGACAGTGGAACCAACAACCACTCAGAAGGCGTAATCTACAACATGCTCCACAAGCATATCATCAAAGCCGATCATTCGTAAAGAAGGCGGTATCCAACCACCAAAGGCCCGCATGCCAGCCCTCAAGATGCTGCGCCTAGGTATTGGATACAGGAGCCCCGTTATCCCTCAAGACAAGAGATGCGATTCGGTATCAACAACGGCATTGGGAATCCAGTGGAGACCCGGAAGACAAGTCGTTAGGCCTAGGAAAATGGCTCCACCTCCTAGACGGCACTCATCTTTGGAATAATAATAATAATAACCCCGAATTTTACATGCATAGTAATTATCATGATTATAACAACTACGGATATGCCCCGTAGATATCGCAATATCTTGCACGAGTACATCCTACAAGAAACCAATTCTTTGTCAGAAAGTTTGGGTACCTAAAGGAACTAACATATATGGACCCAAAAATCAAAGGGGACCTAAATCTACCTAATTTCTTTGTTACAGGACATTCTAGAGGAGGATACCTGGTACTTCGATAGTGGATGCTCTCGTCACATGACTGGAGATAGGAGCAAGCTATCTGATTTTGTAGAAGGTCGCGGTCCAAAAGTTCGCTTCGGTGATAAGTCTAAAGGAAGAACAAGAGGGAAAGGAAACCTACTTGTCGGGAAATTCAAGGTCACCGATGTTGCATATGTTGAAGGCTTACAGTATAATCTACTTAGTATTAGCCAGTTCTGTGATAAACAGTTCTCGGTGAAGTTCTATATAGATCGCTGTAGAGTCAAGAACACCCAAACCAAGGAAGTTGTGCTTACAGGAAGCAGATCAGGTAATATGTACATTGCTGACTGGAAGCCTATGAGCTCCTCAATTCCATGTTTTGTTGCCAAAGGCACTGCAGATCTTAGCTGGCTATGGCACAAGAGGATGTCTCACGTCAACTTCAAGACTATCAACAAGCTTTCAAGACAGGGTATGGTTAGAGGTTTGCCAGATGTGTCATTCAAGAAGGACAGCGTCTGCGGACCATGCCAGAAAGGCAAGCAAATCAAGTCAACCCTGAAAAGCAAATCCTACCTTTCAACCCAAAGAGTGTTGGAAATGCTACACATGGATCTCTACGGTCCTGTAGACCCAGTAAGTTTGGGAGGTAAGAAATATTGCATGGTTGTTGTTGATGATTATTCCAGGTATGCTTGGACGATCTTTCTTAGCAAGAAGAAGGAAACAACATCAAGGCTGCCCGAGCTCCTGAGGAAGTTGCAAAATGAAAAAGCGTCGAGTATCGTGTGCATTCGTTCGGCAGGTACCGAATTTACTAACCGCTTTATAGAGCAATACTGTTCGGAGAATGGAATACAAAGACGAATACTCACCGCCCGTACACCTCAACAAAATGGTGTTGCCGAGCGAAAGAATAGGACGTTGAAAGAAGCAACAAGGACAATGATTGCCGCAAGCAAATTGCCACAGCGTTTACGGGTGAAGCAACCAATACAACGTCTACACTCAAAACCATTGTATCGTCAACAAGCACCACAACAAAGCGACTTATGAGGTATGGAATAATAAAACTCCATTAGTTTCGTATTTTCACATTTTGGATGCGGGTGTTATGTATTGAACAATGGGAAGGACCAAATTAGAACCTTTGATGAAAAATCAGATGAAGGAATATTCGTAGGATACTCCTCCGTCAGCAAAGCTTTCAGAATCTTCAATAAAAGGAAGCTGACGATCGAGGAATCAATTCATGTAGTGTTCGACGAACCACACCATGACCCTACAGGAGTAGATGATATCACTCAGGACATTCACCATCTATCTATCTTGGATCCACCTACACCCATAGAACCTGTAGTTGATTTAGAAATCAACCCCGCAGCTGTAAGAATCGATGTGGATGAAGCTGACGCTGTACAAGCTGAAGCTGTACCCACAGAAACTTTCGATACAGTACGGGATCCTGAACTAGAACCCGACCGAAGATGGTTGAGAGATCACCCGCAAGAGCTGATCATTGGAAACATTAATGCCGGTGTTTCTACTCGTAGGAGAATACAGAGTACACAAGGAAATGTACTTTGTGCACAAGAAGAATCTAATGCTGAAGTCTCACAGTTTCCTAAATGGAAATCTCAATCCGAACTTAGGAGACTCAATATGTGCACTATCGCTGTATTCTTAGCCCAGTCCGAACCTGTTTCGACCATAGACGCTCTTAACAACTCTCATTGGATAACATCTATGGAAGAAGAGCTTAACGGTTTCGAAAGAAACAATGTATGGTATCTTGTACCTGCAGACACACCAATCGGTTATAGGAACCAAATGGGTATTTCGAAACAAAAAGGATCGAAATGGACTTATCATAAGGAACAAATCCAGACTAGTAGCACAAGGCTATTGTCAGGAAGAGGGAATCGACTATGATGAAACTTTCGCACCTGTTGCGAGACTAGAAGCCATTAGGATATTTTTAGCCTTTGCCGCCCATAAGAGTTTTATCGTATACCAAATGGACGTCAAGAGTGCTTTCCTGAATGGAGAACTTGCAGAAGAAGTTTATGTTGAACAACCACCAGGGTTTGCCAACACAGACGGTATCGATCTAGTTTACGAGGCTAAGGAAGCGGCATGCGGACTTAAACAAGCCCCTAGAGCACAGTACAAACCCTGTCCCAATATCTCACCAACAACGGATTTGAGAAAGGTGCTGTGGACAAAACCTTGTTCAAGATACAGGAAGTTGATGACCTTCTAATGGTACAAATCTATGTCGATGATATTATTTTTGGTTCAACTAACCTTGCTCTATGTCAAAGGTTCTCACATCTCATGCAAAGCAAATTTGAAATGAGTATGATGGGGGAACTTAGTTATTTCCTAGGTTTGCAGGTAAAGCAGTTGCCTACAGGTATATTCATCAACCAGGAGAAATACAGCAAGGAGCTTCTCAACAAATTTGGAATGAACACTTCCAAATCCTCGCCAACCCCCATGAGCACTTCCGTGCAAATTAGTACTGATGAAGCCGGAAAGTCGTTTGACAAATCACTCTACAGGAAGCTCATTGGTTCGCTCCTGTACCTAACGGCTAGCAGGCCCGATATCCAGTATGCTGTTGGAGTGTGTGCGAGATACCAAGTTGCACCTAAGGAATCACACTTCAATACAGCTAAACGAATCCTGAAGTACATTAAAGGAACAGTCGATGCAGGACTGTGGTATCCTAAGGAAGGCGGATTCGATTTAGTTGGATACAAATGACTCGGATCTCGGAGGCTGCAAGCTAGATAGAAGAGTACAAGTGGGACTTGTCACTTTCTCGGACCTAGACTCGTTTCTTGGTTCAAGAAAAGCAATTGGCTAACTCTCTTTCCACGGTGAATCAGTACTATGTCTTTGGTAGCTGCTGTATGCAGATCCTTTGGATGCAGCAACAACTGTCAGATTATGGAATCGATGCTAGAGATACTCCAATCATGTGTGATAGCACGAGTGCAATTGCAATCACGCACAATCCTGTTCTGCACTCGCGCACTAAGCATATCAACATGAAGCATCATTTTATCAGGAATCATGTCGAGAACAAGGATGTTCGCCTGGAAAAGTCCATACAGACGTTCAGCTGGCCGACATCTTCACCAAGCCTCTCGACACAGCAAGATTCAACATGCTCAGACAAGAATTGGGAATACTACATGGACTCCCTGTAAGTAATTTATCGCTTTTACTCACCAATTGCGGGGGAATGCTGTAAGACCCGTGAATACAGTATCCACCATTAATTATCTGTACACTCAGAATCATCAAGACAGTACTGGAGCGAACGAAGGCATATGAATCCTACCGCTGGTGTGTGCAATAATTAAGGGGGAATACTGTAGGACCCATGAATACAAAGATTAATCCAAATATTGCCGTATGGAATTCAAAACCTATTAGTACCTTTTTAAGGGGGAACGCAGTATCGACGCGAAGAACAAAGACATGCTATAGGATTTCGATTCAAGATATAATATAATATTATTTCCTTTTAAAATAATTTTTGTCCACGTGCCCTGTTTTTATGTCAAACGTCATGTTCATTAAATGCCTTACACGACATCTGGACAACTGAATCTCAAAAGCCGCGATGTTTTTAAATTGTTTATTATTTTTAAACCGCCGTTTTAGGCATTTAGGGTATCAACCTATGTCAGAAGTGGGACCCGCTGTATTTTAAAACCTTTTAATGGATTAGCGTACGAGTTACACTCAATCCATCTTGACCGTTGATTTCAAAACCGGTTCCCATCCCTTAAAATCTGACCATTCGTACTCTGCAAAACCCTATTTCGCCGCCCAAGTATAAAAGGACTGTATCTGCCATTAGAGACTCTTTACGCTTTCTGCAATTACAAGAGTTCTCAAGCAAACAGCCTACATATTTTTCTGCATATTCACTGCGAAATTCGACTGTTGTCTTCAACCTTCGTTTTAAGAAAACATCAATGGCTAGTCAATCTTCTTCCCCTGTTCTGAAGAAATCCTCCAACATCATTGATGGCCGGATCTTCTCCAAACCTGTCATCATCGAGATTCTCTCGGAAACCAACGACTCAGAACCGATGGAGTATATCATTACTCGTCTTGAACAACAAGGTCTCTATCGCTTCGGGAGCAAGACCGCCGACAAATACGACGCCCATCTGGTTGAGGAATTCTACCTCAACGCCGCCGTTCGTTTTCTGTCACTAGCCCAGGGAGGTCATGTTGCTGACATCACTGCAATAGTCCAGGGAGTGGAAATCTGCATCAATCGCGATCTACTCCAGAGAATCTACAGGCTGCCCGCCGATGGCCTGACCATGGACCAACTTGAGACGTTCGGGTCTCAAGAGCTTATTACTAAGTTTTATGGACTATTTACAGGGTCCAAAGTGGTTGATATGGTGACAACTACTTGTCACAAGAAATTTTTTTTTCTTCATTTTGTCTATCTTCATGACTTTTGCTCCAGGATCATTGAAAACCGAACCGGTGCGTTCGAGATGTGCACGAACTTAAGGTTCAGAATGATGGTAGCTATTTTGACCTGTGAAAAGGTCAATTGGTGCCAAATCATTCTGAAACGTCTTCAAGAAGAGGTGTGCAAACCTGCCACCTAAAAGAAATCCTTTGGTTTAATGCTGAACTACATCCTGACGAAGTGCGGACTGACGCAATCCGCCGCTGCAAAGAAAAATAGCTCGAGGATATACTTAGGAGGTGTCAAGCCCACTGCGTATAACCAGAGCACCATGTATTGCAACCACCCGAGAACCAGGCACATGCCTATTTCTGCCAACCCAAGAGATGAAACCGTGAAGGTCCCAGAAATGGAATCTTCAAAGAAGCGAAAGCGATCTCACAGCAAGAAACACTCTGCTGGTGAGAAGTCCAAGAAGAGACTCAAGAGGCTCTCAAAAATCAAAGCCAAGCACTCCAAGGATGTCTCGCCCGTGGCGCAACCCACTGATGAAGAACCCCAGGGCCCAACCCCTGTGGAAGAGGTGTCTCCTACTGCATCGACAGTAGATCCCGAGCCTTTGGCAGCTACGACGGATATAGAGACATCTGCCAACGCTCAAGACTTTAGCGAGTCGGCTGCCCATTCGGAGCCAAAAGCTATTTCTCCTCTGCGGGATCCCACACCCGTGCAGGATCCATCATCCTTCGGGGCACCATCCCCTGCAAGGAGTCCATCTTCCGTACAGGATCCCATACCTGTACAGGAATCCCTCGAAACAGCGTCTCCAGACGTTATTCGAAGTCCCTCCCCTGACTCGATCATAAATCAAACACTTCTTTCGGTTCAAATTGAACACGCGTACGAAAGATTCCTGCAATGGAAAGGCTATAGGCTAGCTCCGTACGATACACTGTACAACTGGAGCGAGTGGAGCCACGAAGAGAGATTCGTCTCCGAAGTAACAGACTCAACTGAAATTGAGGCCCTGCTTCGATGGGACAACGCCTCTTGCAAGGATCTAATCGAAAGCCACCTACTGCACAAATCTGACGCCAGGAGGAAAGGAAAGAAGAAGTCAGAGGATTCTCCCATTAATCCAAAAGATGACGACGATCATGACTCAGACGACGACGACGACGCTTTACAAGCAGGTCTGAGAATGAGTCGTGAAGAGGCTGAAGCTCGAGACGCCTCTCCACCCAGAAATGACGAAGGGCCTTCTACCCAAGCCAATCCCCCTTCGCCACAGCCCGAGAACATTCCCGACCAAGAGGAATCAGTCCCTCCAGTCGAGGAACTTCAAGAAATTTTGGAACAGGCACCCGAGCCTGCTGCGACCGAAGAAGCTATTCCTGCAAGCCAACAGGAGGATTCAGTCCCTCCTGCATCCATGATTGCTGAAGAGTCTTCGCAACAGGAAGCTTCTCCACCAACTGTCGCCGAACCACATGAAGCTGCTCCCGCCCCTTCAACAATGGAATCCGAGGACGGTACCGAACCTGAGGATGTCCAACTTACTTCACGTCCATCCGTGAATGTAAGAAGATTGAACGGCGCTGCAGACTTCGCCCAACCAGACTCTCCGATCTCCGCCGCACGAAAAGAGCGCCTACGAGCTCTTGGCCTTCAGACTGTATTTATCCAAGATGCAGTAAACGCTCTATCTTCCGTTGAAAAGGCACTGAATTGGATGCACACCTCTGCCGTCGAAGAAATGACCACTCTTCAACACGAAGTATCTCGAGTTATCGACGCATTCATTCTTTTGCCAGAAGTCTTCAAGCAAGCCTTGAAGATCATGGAAGATAAGCAGGAGCAACTGCTGAAGGAGGAAGCTACAAAGACGAGGATATCTGAAGCCAAGACCGCTTGTGCAATGATTGAGAACAGCTCTCAACTGCGTGCTCACGACAAATGCATTCAGGAAATGTCGCAGACTCTTTCCTCCCTTGTTGAAAGAATGACCAGCATCGAGACCAAACAGGACGCCGCTCTTGAAATCCTGCAAAGTCTTGATGAAGCCAAAAAGGGGGAAGAGGCACGAGAAGCTGCAAGGAGAATAAGGCTGCAACAAGAAAGGGAATTTGAGGTCGCTGCAGATTACCTTGCCGAATTGAACAAGCTAGCACCTCCATCCCAAAGTTTTAAAATTTCGTGCTCCGCATCGAATTTCATGATCCCAATGTCCCTTGGCAAACTCTTATTCAAAGACCTTTCAAATACGTCTGCCGACCAACCGCAACCCAACTGCCGACGAAGTGAAGCACTGGAGGAAGAATGAACTGATGAGATATTTTGTCAGACTCATCAGGGAATCCGCCATCTTCAAAAATTATAAAACGTTAGCGGAAGCGGCAGATAAATTTACGAAGATGCTAGAAGAAGGTAAACTCCCTCTCCAAATCGAAATGAAATCCAAACATAGAAGAGGAGATCGGGTCACCCATCCAGAAGATTGGATACTTGCCTTTGATCGTTCATATGAAGGAAGAGCGATATACCAGGATCGAGGCAATGATTCACTTCAAAACTGGTGGCGCGGCACCGAGAACGAACCCGGAAAAAGACCATGGAGGCATGCGGATTATAGATGAGGAGATGAAATCTATGTATTTTTTTTGTAATTTCTATTCGAAACAGCAAACTTTGTACTCAATCATTTTGAATATCAATAAAACGTTTGTTTGTCTTGAAAGATTACAACTCGTAATCTACTGCGTTTATGTATGTTTACTTAAAATTGTTTGATAAGAATCTCAAGTTAGATAAACTTGATTGAAAAATAAGCTGTACGAACTAGTCTACAAACGTTCATAATTTCAGTTGTAAACTTAGAATACATTGTAAGATTGTGCCTGCGCGCCAATCATAGGCTTAAGTTGTAAATTGTATCGAACTTGCCTGCGAGCAGTTCATTATTGTAGACTAAGTCACCAAGTCAGACCTTTTGACGAAAGACCAAGAAATCTGCCAGAAGTCATCAAAGAAGAATGCTTCATAAAGAAGGTTTTGGCATCATCAAGAAGACTCGAAGAGTTAAGAAAGTTAGTCTTGGCAAATTGTCAAAAAGGGGGAAATTGTTGGGAAAACAAAGACCTCAGATCGAAACAAATGATACTCGAATCCTCGTATCGAATGTCATAAAGAAGGTTTTGACATATATGCCAAATACAAGAAAGGAAATCAGACGAGGCTTTAAGGCTTTATCCTATATCAAGACTCGCCTCGAATCGGATAAGTGAAGCTCACAAGACAAGAAGACTTGTAAAAAGACCAAGTATGGAAACTGTCTCGATGCTCAAAATACAGTTATCTTCCATACAGTTCACAAAAGGACAAGAAGGAACACAAGTCAAGTCCCGTTGAACAAAGAAGTATTTAAATACTCAAGGATAAAGTATTTAAATACTGCCAGTCTTCAGATCTTCAGAATCCCGCGAAATCCGGATCATGTCATATTCCCGTTAAAGGAAATCTTATTCAAACGGATACATCTCAACGGATACTTTCTTCAGAGACTATATATATCCTATGAAGACATTGAAGATCAGTTACCCAAGTAACCTAACTTTCAAAGCTATCAAAGTTATCATCTGAGCAAACATATCTCCAAAGCATACTGCAATTAAGAACAAAAGAGATATACAGTGCTCAACACCAAGAACAGCCATCATCAGCTCAAGAACTTCATATTCAAAGCTGCTGTTCTTACCTGGTTACCTATCTTTTACCTTTGTGTAAAAACCGAGCTCTGTGTGAACTCAAAAAGTTATTCTGACCTGTGTGGGACGAATAAGGACGAAGCTTTGGAACTGTGTGTGAAGAAGCTAGTCAAGAAGGAAGCTTTAACCAATCTGTGTGAACGGTTGAAAGTGATATTCTTTGTATCAATCTGTGTGAACGATACAAGGATAGGTTTGTTTATAATTACGTAGTTGTGTACGCAGTAATTATAATAAACTTTTTACTCCTGTGTGGAGGACCAGTGGACGTAGAGGGGTTTACCTCGAACCACTTTAATTACTGTGTTATTTACCTTCAGCTTTTACTGTTTTAAATTACTGTGATATATTAAGTATACACCAAACACTTCGTTGCTGTATCCACAGCAACCTACTGTATCCAAGACTTCCGCTACACACTCAGATTTAGAATCCATACAGTTTGTTGTTTAAACTATCTTTCCAAACTGTATCCAGTATACTTAAGTGGCCAACATATGGCAACCCCATAATATACATATGCACAACAACAATACATGGAAATCCGATGATCCAGCGTTCACTGCCTAGATCCCCCGATGATCCCGTCAGACCAACCCGAGGTGGAAAACCCGTCCGTTGATCCAGCGCACGCTAGCATAGATCCCCCGATGATCCCGTCGGACCAACACGAGGTGGACATATGACAACAATGCACAACTGCACAAAACAACAGTACACAATACACGACAACAACAATGCACAAATGTATGACAACAACGATACACGAATGTATCACGACATGATCGACACAAATGATAAAAATGAATAGAGTACTTGCCCCGAGTCCTTCGAGAACAATCTCGATGTCCAGACCATCACGAACCATTATTCTGAATATTCGACGATCCGAAATGTCACGGATGGTAAATAATTCACGCCTTTGTCTATACCATGATGTATCCTCGATACCAAGTATGCATGTAAACCATATACATTATGATTTAATTCCCAAAACTCAAATACAACCTATAATCTCAACTCTCCTGTGATTACGATTTATAAACATTGCGATACGAATTATAAACGAATGAAACTGAAACCATTCATTAAATATTATAAACTGAGCAAGTAATAACTTGCCTCGATACCAATGAAGCCGTTACCAATTCCTTGCCGTCGTCTACATGTCCCTCGGCCCTGATCAAAACAATCTACGAACATTCTTGAATACGACCGCAAAGCATGGTTCTAAACATCGATCAATAATCTCAACCTATTACAATAATCGATTTAACATACATTCGATAACAATCAAAAATCGATATAACTAATCCACAAACCCAACGATTCCAAAATATCTCGATTAAACACAAGTCCGAACAATCTAACTCAAACAATTACGAATTTATTTCCATGATTCCACAAAGCCCACATATCGATTCTATAAGGCGAGTATACAAACTTAACCGAAATATTCCAATCAATTTCTCTTTCAAAACTTCAATCAAACACCTTGAAGGCGGAATTCAAAGGTATATTCGAATCATCAATCAACAAACACTAACCACATCAAGAACACGAAGAACATAATCACAACATGTATATCCTTCAACATTACATGATTCTAGCCATCGATACGAACTAAACCACCAAAATATATCAAGAATCTCAAACATCCCAAAATATTAGAGTTCAAGTCAATTACCTTCAATCCGGCGAAAGAATCAATAATGATGTTATAATCCTTGTTCCAAGCTTTCCTAGATGTTATCACTTGATAAACCAACTCAAAAGCTGAGGTTTAGGGGTTAAAAACCGAGTTTGGGTGATTTGGGATGAAAGGGGATCGTGTAGGATGGGTTGGGAAATGAAATTCCCGACTGCTTTACGTTTTTATACGCCCAGGCATGTTAGCGTACGCTAACTTCATCGATAGCGTGCGCTACTGCTCCTTAATACAAACAGTATAGTTTTTGCCATTTTGAGCATAACTCACTCATCCGGACTCCGATTAACTCACCATTTGAACCATTAGAAAGCTAACTCGATGCTCTATTATACTGTTATGTTTCAGAATTTTTGGAGTTTTCAAGAATCGGTGGTGATTTTCCAAAGTCGACCCTTATACACATTACTTTCCAAACAAGTATCCAAATCTTATTTCCACTAACATTTCAACATATAGTCTTCTTAATCATATCATATACACCAAGAATCATAATCACTTGCATGTTCATCATCATACGAAGTAAACAATAACAACAACATTAAAAACCCGAAATGAAGGGAGATATTAACCAACATATCTCTTGAAGAAAAACAACACCGTTCAAAACCACACGAATCATATCAATATCCGCATATCAACCATATTATCAACATAACTCAGTAATCCATCTCATAACCATACTCATCAACTCATAAACATGACGATCATCAACTCAAGAACATCATATACAATCCAAAATGAAATCCCAAAGTGAAGAGTAATTACCTCTTTGAAGGAATGGATTGAATCCCAAGGTTGAATCCGTTTTCAATCACTTCCAAGCTTCAAATGGTGTTAGAATGATCAACTCAAGAGTTTGGAACCTCAACTTCTCTCTAATACCTCTCTCTATCGGTTCACATGAAGAAATGGACGGAAATGACGAATAATGGCCAATCGCACTATATATATATCAGACATTACTAACGTACGCTAACATCTTCGCTAACATACGTTACACACTTAGCGCGGCGCTAATCGCCTTTGTTAGCGTGCGCTATCGAAGTCCAGAGGCAAATCGTCTTATCGCATGAAGTGATTTACGTACGCAATGCCCATGCAATAGCGTACGTAAATGCCTCTATTTAGCGTACGCAAGTGTCCTACCTTAGCGTGCGCTACTCATAGTTGACTCGTTTGTCTGTATGCTTCCGAAGACAGGTCCACACGCCGAAAGTGCTGACGAGGATAAGATTCCTTTTTGTCTGATATACAGTTAGCGTGCGCTAATCAACATGCATTAGCGTGCGCTATCACTACATTACAACATCCGTTGACTTATCAGAATGTGCGTCGAAAGTGGCCTGGTCCACACGCAGATTCCTTCCGATCTGACTGCATTAGCGTGCGTTATCTTATATTCGTAGCGTGCGCTAAACCTGCACGATAGCGTGCGCTACTCATGATTATTAGCGTGCGCTAATAATGTTACACTTAGCCATTTTCAGCTATTCTTGTCCAACGTCTCAACATATAGAATACGAACATACGACATACTGAATACATATACTTCTTACATCCAATTGTCGACCAAGTACGACAATTATACCAATACTGACATCTCAGTCCTTCATTATTTTATCCATACTGTACAGATTCCACGATGTACAACATAACTCGGATAAAATAATATTAAACATCAGTAGTAGAAATTCCGGATATTACATTCTACACCACTTAAAATAAGTTTCGTCCTCGAAACTTGCAATCCGTCATAAAAACAAATAAACCGTTCAACCAAAATATCCCGAAATAATCACGACAACGATGAATCATCATTATTACCGAATAACCAAAATAGCATACTTACATATGCGCCAAGTCGACGATCTCCTGAGATACTAGCAAGTGACTTCACTGAAAAGCCTCAACACGCTTACAATAACAATTCCATAAGTCCCAACCAGATATATTATCGTCGATGAAATAATCTATCCGTGTCGATCTTGTCCACTGATCGCACAATCAAATCCCAATCTAGATACAAATCAATAATACACGATACAACTGTGAAACAACTGTCCAAAACAATGACAACAGACCCCGAAATATCGACATAATGCCCGAACGCTCATACGATCGTTAACGATGATCAATCAACAAATTAGCCAAGAATATCATCGACATGATAAACTCTAATTCGACCATCCAAAGGTCAAAACACACTTCGAGAATACTTTCACACGGTAAGCTCCAACATGGTCAACATAGAACCACGGAAACAGATATACGAAAGAATAACATTCTCAAAATGACACACCAATCACGTACAGTAGATCTCAATAAACATACCCGACTGGCGAACATATCCAATCCTATATGGAGTGGGAACGACCACTCAATATTCGTGAGCAACCAAAGATGGGGTCACCATCTCCAATGTCCCAGCCACAAAACCCACGCCCAAAATTACATCATGTGCATGAATTCTACATCCTGTAGCATATTCTTCTTATCCGATCAATCAACCGATCATCCCTAGATAACCAACTACCATACGAAGTTCGAATCTTTATTCATCGACTGCATCGATGCCTTATCCATTGTGAGTCACACTCATAACTCCATCATGATATGCATTATGCACTAAATGCGTATTTATATCGATCATATTTTCAAAACCAGTTTGAAATCATATAGTCTCGTCAAAGACAAATTTCCGAAAGTTCTTTCAAAAATTTCAAAACTCAAAACATAAATTTTCGTAAGTCCACGAAATCAATTTCGAAAAATTAAATCGGCTCTAGTGCCCAAAGATTCGATAATAATTCTTTTCGAATACGCATGATTAAATAAAATGAAATTATGCAGATGATTAACCACATCCATACTCCTGTATACTAATTCGGCTCGTCACCAATATCCACTGATATTCTATCGGAAGACCATACGATAGAGTTCCAAAATTTTCAATATATAAACTCCGACTAAAAACTCTTTTTCCACATATGACTCGCAATGTCAATCATTTTCCATCCTGGATCACCTCAATTATGCTATGACAATGCATTGAAACAAATCAACACAGCGAAAGACTTCCCGAGAAGTTTCTTTTGAACAAGTAATCCAGAACCCCGAAAGGCAGGAACGACATAGATAAACGATTGATAAAGTGTTTTACAAGTCTCGGGAGTTTTAAAGAAAACAGAAAAGTCTTTTGAAATATTAGGGTCTCAGCTCGTATCTCGTTCCGCATTACAAGAAGTTTAAAAAAAAGTAGGAAACTTTTTTTTTTTCGGACCCCAAGTCCTGAGTTAAAAAACAATTTCAAAAATCTATTGGGTTTTCAAAAACATACGACATACTGAATACATATACTTCTTACATCCAATTGTCGACCAAGTACGACAATTATACCAATACTGACATCTCAGTCCTTCATTATTTTATCCATACTGTACAGATTCCACGAAGTACAACATAACTCGGATAAAATAATATTAAACATCAGTAGTAGAAATTCCGGATATTACAGTGTGCCGCGGCCCAGCCTAAGTGTGCCGCGGCACAGGGTACAGGCTGCTCGGCCAAAACTAGAAAATGAGTGTCTGAGCTATTTCGACCATAACTCTCTCGTGCGGACTCCGATTGACTCACCGTTTGAACCATTGGAAAGCTAACTTGATGATCTATAATATTGAAAAGATTCAAAATCTTTGGAGTTTCCAAGAATTTATGGTGATTTTACAAAGTCGACTCATACTTGAAAAAGTCGTTTAATAACACTGAACTCAAGAAAACGACACCGAAACCCGAACCTGAATACGAATCGAAGATACGGTCACGAAGTACTCGTAAAGACGAATCTAAGATCTAAGAGAACACACGATTACGACCACCCGAAGGCTCGAAATTCGACAACGGAAGGTAATTACCCCAAATTTTGGGAAATTACGAAAATGGCCCAAAACGTCCGAAAATCACGATACGTGACCGAATAACCAAACTGAAGTTCACAACACATCTAACAAAGTTAAACGGACTTACGGGAAACTCGAAACAGTAATTTCGGATGAGATTCACAAGAATCGAACTCGAGTGCGGAAAAGTCGTTAAGAAAACACGGGACTCAACAAAACAATACCGAAACGAACTCGGGTGACAAAAAGTGCAGAATTAATCATACTCAGAATGATGAAACGGTCCGAAGCGAGTCGTCAAAATGGACCTCCGCCGAAAAAATAAAATTACCGAAAATCTGAAATTGCGGATATTACATTCTACCCTTCTTAAAAGAAGTTTCGTCCCGAAACTTAAATCAAGTAGGGAGAAGCAATATCCCGCCAGAAAAACTCAACGAGATACACAAGAACCGAAAAAACCGCGCCCAACGGCGAAACGTTACAAGCAACGCGAAAGAACATACAGCGTGAAAACACGCCCCACGACGACCATAACAACGCCACCGGCAATGATTCAAAACAATAACGAGCAATTAACGACGCATCACATGCACACATTTAATCAAAGAAACGCACGCGACAACAAGTCGCACCCGACCACAACGACTATGCGGTAGAAATAAATATAGTATTATGATAGAATTCACTCCGATTCTCGTCAACAAGAAAATGTCCGACGTCAAGACACAAACAATTCAAGATAACAGAAAACGAGAATACCGGACATTACATTCTATCCTATTAAAAATAAGTTTCGTCCTGAAACTTAAAATAAAACGTCATGGTAGAATACAAACAAAACCAAAAAGTTCACGCAACAAATATCAATTTCTACACGAATTACAGCACGAAGTACGATACACAACTACATAACGGGACACCACCAGGCACTCCCCGAGTAGGAACGAAAACCCAATTCCCGAACATATTGGCAACGGTCTCACAATGCACCGCTCGGTGACCCACTTGGCCACACTCGAAACAGTTGACTAACGGTGAACGACAATTCTTCGCAATACGAGATCAGGCAACAACAGTCAGACAACCCCGTTCGAACAACAACGATCGAACAACAACGATCAAATAACAATGATCGAACAACAATGATCAAATAACAATGATCGAACAACAACGATCAAATAACAATGATCGAACAACAATGATCAAATAACAATGATCGAATTACAACAGTCGAACAATGACTCCGAAGTCCCCACTTCAACTCCAGACATTAAAAGAACTCGTAGAAAGTGAAAGATATTACTTCCAAACAAGGTTCACAAGAATCGAACCGAACTCGGAAAGGTCACGATGATAAGCAGGTCGATCTGAAACAAGGTCACAACCAGTTCGAACGATGACAACTGAGACATCAAACAAGTTCAAAAAGTATCGACGAACACGTGCAAGTCGATAGAATTTAGAAGGAGAAACTCCAGAAGTCAAATATAGTACGGGTATTAGATCCAACCTCTTATAAAAGAAATGTCATCCCCGCAACTCACAACAACGGAAACAAGGTAACAACACAAAAGCATCCGACAGAAAATCTCCCATGGGTCTCTCGAGCCGATCCTCGATATCTCTTTGCCGCGCGAACTCCGAAAGTCTCGGTAGCCAATTCGCAAAACTGAATTCGGTGTCCCTCGAGTCCTCACTTGAAACGCGTTACTGACGAGAAGGACAATTTACACGTGCATTCCCCGGCACATCACGATTGAAACACCTCGGCTCGGCATGCCGAAAATACAAATGCTAGATACAATGGGGCATAACGTCGCAAAACAATATAGCGGAGATGCCAACTCAGCACAACAAAGAATCATAACACATATCATATACAACGATTACCATCATAAAGTAATACACACACAAACACTACAACAACGACGGTATCGTTCGGCGACCTCAACGGCCCGACCGATAACCAGCACAAAATTACAAACATTATGAAACAATCACACATGTACACAAACGTACAAACCAAGCTTCAACATCTCACACTCGTGCGACAACATGCAAATCACCACGAGGCGATAAACAGTAAACACCAGTTCACACCTCTCACAGAGGGCTAGTACAACAAATGCGTGGCAACGCCTCGACGTTCATGCCACCAATTCGATCATACTCGGGAGCAAACATCATAACGACAACGCGAACATCATACATACATACCCAGCCCTCAAACGGGAATGGATAGGTTTTAAAAACAAAAACCTCCTTTTGAAAATAATTTTGGAAACACCGATTGATCTTGAGTATCGCCCTTCAAAAAAAGTACAATTGTGAAACATCGTTATCGAGACTTTGGAAAACTATTTCGCATTCGATAAAAATGAGGACACTTTCTTTTCGTGAAAAACTTTCGGAAATATTCGACCCTCGGGTCTAAGTAAAAGTGTTTCTAAAATATTGGAAATATCTCAAAACATTTTGGTCCTCGAGGTAGAAGAATTTTGAAACATATTGTGGCACCTTGGATGTACCACGAGAAAATAATTCATTTTAAAAGTACATCTCGAAATTTATTTTCTAAGGTACTCAAAGTGTTCAAAGATAATTCAATGGGCTAGAATGCCAAAAATTTCATATAATTACACGGAACATTATAGCGCCGTGGGTCCCGCGCCGGAACCCACCAGGCTAAAAACCATTTACAAAACGCCAAAAAGGTCGATGACGGTAATATTTTAAAAACTCACAAAATCCATTTACAAAATACTAAATACCGTCATAAGAATTTCGCCAAAACGATCAAGGTCATAATGCCAAAAACTCGGTTAAGGGAATCAGTTTTCGAAATAAAACTCAGCCGGTAAAATACCGAAAGCCATTACAAAAGAACTCACGCAGCGGAAAAAGGAATACAGTCCAACATGCACAATCCAATTGAATACATCTCACAGCATCTAGTTTAAACATACAACAAAACCTTTCCTCGGAGTTTCCCACGAACTCAATCGTCGATACCTTATTCGAAACCCAACAAGGTTCTCAATTTTCACACCATACCACCCCTCACAGTGGTTCAAAGGTAAAACAAAAATAGGCCCAGTTTTATACATATACTATATGTCACACGTATTAAATACAACTATATTCACAACACCGTGCAAATAAAATTATGCACCGCAATTAACTCATTTAGATAAAATCATGATACACAGGTACTACGCATAAAAGAGGAGACTTACGTCCATAGGCCGCACGGAGATGACGGCCGTCCATGATACTAATCTCGTCCGACACGTTGTGACTACGCACAACTCAACTTGTCACCTGACGACTCGAACGACAAGACAACACATTACTCGACAAACCACGACTCGACTCGACCCGACAGCCTAGGTTTCCGCAACCTAAGCTCCGATACCATAAATGTAACACCCCCAAAACCATATGGGAATATTACACGCCGTAGACCCTTTCCACAAGGATCTACCAGGCTAAACATCCATAAACAACCAAATGCTCGCCCAGTCAGGGTCAAACAATATAATAATACAGACCGTTAAGGTCACTTACACATAAACACACAGACCGATGAGGTCACACAACTCTATCAACAGAACTGACTAACAACATTACCCACACAGGGGTCGAAACACAATACAGCGGAAGACTGAATCAACTCTAACAATACAACCAAACTCTACCAACTCTCGACTCTTGATTAGTATCGCAGCTCATCATGCCCTTGTGCCAATCCCGTGATCGCCCCGAACTCGCATGTACCTAGACGCAGTATCAGACATCCACCCCGACATTCTGGGGTTAGTAAAACTCCACCGTTTTACTAGTACAAGTATAAAACGATACGAAATGCAATAAGTAAATAGCAACTACGAATTTAATACTAAATCAATTATCAAAATGTTCTAGAAGTTTTAGAATTTCGAACTCAAGTAAGAGATATTTGAAAAGGAACACATCATCTCGGGATTTTTAAAGCGAAATTCTTTTAGACCTCGAGTCCCAATTTAAAAACCTTTTCGTAAACATTAGGGCCTTAGCCCGATTCTCGCTTCAAAGCACACTAAATAATATATCATTATGAGTCCGAGATCCATATTTAAAATGTTACCCAAACAATCATCAACACGATCATTGTTCGTACACATCATGTACCGAACTCCGAGGCCTCGACGGACCTTACCCGGACCACACACACTGTTCGTACACATCATGTACCGAACTCCGGAGGCCTCAACGGACCCTACCCGGCCACACACACTGTTCGTACACATCATGTACCGAACTCCGGAGGCCTCAACGGACCCTACCCGGCCACACACATCGTTCGTACACATCATGTACCGAACTCCAGAGGTCTCGTCAGACCCTACCTGGATCACACACCTTGTTCATACACATCATGTACCGAACTCCAGAGGCCTCGTCAGACCCTACCTGGAACACACGCACACACATCGACACGACACAACTCATAATCATCAAATGTCAAGCCATTCCACATTACACCGAAATGTACAATCAAGTATGTAAACCAAAACATCACAAATATCATGATCATCACAACGACTCAACAATGACCAACCACGCCCGGCACAAACTTAGATGATTTGCACATCCAACACAATTCCACAATGTTAACTAAGTGAAGGTATTATCGTTACCATCAATTGTTCGTAATAATCAATTCATACGAAGCATATACACGAAAGTAAACCAATGCATCACAACCATAATACGACGTCCCTATTCACAAGACACAATTCGTATAGTAAAATACTTGCCTTAATAACCGCTACCGAATACTCCGAAGAACATGGTTCGACCGGGAAGCTCGAACCCCAAAGAATACAACGAACGGAAGGGTTCCGACTCGAGTTCTTCACAAGAATTTCGTCCCTAAGTCATACCAATGATAAATCAACAATCGCACGATGGATAATAATCATACAACGCCCAATCCCCCCTCTAAGACCTTTTGTCAGACACCTTCAAGGCGTTGACTAAGAATTCGACCAAAACAATGAATCGAAACGATCCAACCATGGAATAACAAGGGAAATGATAGAATACATCTAAATAATCATCAATACATCACAAATCTAAGTTATTACGGTTAAATCGGACAAAACGAACAAAAACCCCCAATTCACCCAAAAGTAAGGTTTCAAGAATTTACCTTGGATTAATGATGAAGAACATTTGTTGGTGTTGTTAATCCATACCAAGAACTTGAAGAATATGAAGTTCTCTGGGATTGATGATGCCAAACCGCCCAAAAATCGCCCACGAGATCGCCCAAGAGAAGGAGGAATGAAGGAAGAGATGAAATGAGCATTCATCTCACAATAGGCTAATCTGCCCTGTGTGCCGCGGCCCAGCCTAAGTGTGCCGCGGCACAGGGTACAGGCTGCTCGGCCAAAACTAGAAAATGAGTGTCTGAGCTATTTCGACCATAACTCTCTCGTCCGGACTCCGATTGACTCACCGTTTGAACCATTGGAAAGCTAACTTGATGATCTATAATATTGAAAAGATTCAAAATCTTTGGAGTTTCCAAGAATTTATGGTGATTTTACAAAGTCGACTCATACTTGGAAAAGTCGTTTAATAACACTGAACTCAAGAAAACGACACCAAAACCCGAACCTGAATACGAATCGAAGATACGGTCACGAAGTACTCGTAAAGACGAATCTAAGAGCTAATAGAACACACGATTACGACCACCCGAAGGCTCGAAATTCGACAACGGAAGGTAATTACCCCAAATTTTGGGAAATTACGAAAATGGCCCAAAACGTCCGAAAATCACGATACGTGACCGAATAACCAAACTGAAGTTCACAACACATCTAACAAAGTTAAACGGACTTACGGGAAACTCGAAACAGTAATTTAGGATGAGATTCACAAGAATCGAACTCGAGTGCGGAAAAGTCGTTAAGAAAACACGGGACTCAACAAAACAATACCGAAACGAACTCGGGTGACAAAAAGTGCAGAATTAATCATACTCAGAATGATGAAACGGTCCCAAGCGAGTCGTCAAAACGGACCTCCGCCAGAAAAAGAAAATTACCGGAAATCGGAAATTGCGGATATTACAATATTTTCATTTCGGATCGATGATGTTGTCCCCGGGTGTTTTGTCGTGTTCGTTCCGTGTGATTTCGGAAAATCGAGTCGTCGAATCATGGTGGTCGGGCACTGGCCGGACGGTTGGGGACGCTGGCCGGACGGCTGCGGGCACTGGCCGGACGAGTGGAGGCACTGGCCGGATGGGTGCAGGCACTGGCCGGGCGGGTGCGGCAGGAACCGGCGTAGCGCACGCTACGGCCGGAAGGTAGCGCACTGTCACGGGGTTGGGTTTGAGCACTCGAAAGCTCCTCGGACTCGTGCGACACTAAACTAGAATTGCCTCGATCTAGATAGTAAGCCTAACTCACTCAGTTGCTAAGTGTGTAAGAAGGGGTTTAACACTTGGGAGTTGAGAGTAACACTTCACTATTTCACAAACACTTTACAAGTACAAGAATGTTGAGTCTTTGAGGGTTAGGAGCAAATGAGCCAACCTCAAGCCTATTTATACTACTCCTAGGACCTAGAAACTTCTCTCCACCTCCTCATTTGGAGGACTCTAGAACATCCTATACAATCCACATACTTCTATCATATTCTATCTCTAGAATTATCCACACAAGTCTACACATACAAGGCTTACACACATTCTAGAGTATTCTACTAAGTACAATCTAGAATGCTCCACAATCTTCAAGTACTACATCCTTCTAGGAGGGTCCTAGAAGGTTTTTACATCATCCGGGCGCCCCGGCCCGTCTCTGTCCGTCCCGGCCCGCACCGGCCCATCTCGGCCCGCACCGGCCCGTCTCGGCCCGACCATCTGGGCCCGTCTCTACAATGTTCCAGACTCTTCCTGAACCTACTGGACCATGCTGGTCCGCTTCTAGCGTCTTTCAGTCGAGTCTTCCCTGCTGAGTGACTCCTGAGCTTTTCAATGTCTACTGCCCCCATAAGGCTTTTTCCGTCTAAGCCTATTATAGGGGGGAGGGTCTCTCTCGCACCTCGCGTGCGCGCGCCCGCGCACGTCGGCCGCGCCCGGCATCCCACGCCCGCGTCCGGCCGCCCAGCTCGAGTCTTGTTCCCCGACTCGGCCTTGTCCCGTCGTGCCTTGTCCCACACGACTGCTGCTCGTCCGGCCTTGCCCGCTCCCCCTGCGCTGCCGGACAGTCCCGGACATGTCCCGTCTGCAATGCCCCTTGGGCGATCCGCTTCCCACAGCGGCGTCCGTGCTCCTCCCACGGTTCCCACGCGTGACTCTCCGTCCGATCACGCCGTCCCGAAGGCTGACTCTTCACATGTAGCCCGATGCCATCCTTGGCGTCCTGCTCGTGCCGGTCCCTCGGCACTTCAGGCGACTGTCACAGACACATGTCTCGCTGCCGATCGCGGCCGTGACATTCTCCCCCGCCCATTTCGTCGACGTCCTCGGCGACGTGGCGGCCCCTCGATGAACTGAACTGCTCCAAGGTGGTAACTCGGCTCCTCCTCAAGCTTCCTCACGTACTTGAGTGTCGACATAGCTTGTCCCGAAGGCTCTGTGGTCAAACGTATTTCCTGCAGCTTGGCTTGATCACACACGTACAGTGCCCTCTTGTGCGGAACTACGCCAACATTGTTCTTCTTGAGGAAGTCCATGCCCATTATTATGTCCCGATCATCCATGCTTGTCACCTTGAAGTGCACGCGCGGTTCCCACGTGCAAATCTTTAGTCGCACCCCATTGGCGACCCCTGTAACTCGAACGGGTGGTACATTATTCAACTTCATCCAGCCCCGTCCCTCGATGACCTGAAGCCCCAACCTCTGTGCTTCAGCCTCGTCAATGTAGTTGTAATCGGCCCCTGTGTCGACCAACGCCTTGACGGGTTTCCCATTGATCAGCCCCGTCGCATACATCAAACTTCCCTCAAGCGGTGCTCCGTCCCGCGATGCCATCCCTATGGCTGAATTCAACACCTGAAGCGCCATCGATGTTCCATCACCCTCGGCATCGTCCCATGCCTTGGTGTACTCCATGGCGGCTACCCTCGGAAACTTCGAGCATTGCCTCGTCGAATGCTCCGTGATCCAGCAAATCTCACATTTCTTTTTCTTCGGACACGCTGCTACGAGATGGTCTGTACTCCCGCACCCATGGCAAGTCCGAGTCCACCCTGACTGCTTGTCGTCCTTGGGCCTGGCCATCCTCGCGCCCTTATCCGCATTACTATGGTACAACTTATCCTGCGTACCGATGCTGTCCTCGTCCCTCCTGGACTTCCAGCTTTCCCCGGCTGGTTTCAACTCGATCAGCCACTCCGCTACCGCAATCACCTCAGACACGTTATGTGCCTTGGCCCTCTGCACCTCCAACTTTGCCCACGGTTTCAGTCCATCCACGAACGCGAACAAAGCTTCCTGCTCACTAAGGCTAGGCAACTCCAGCACGATCTCCTGGAACTCCTTCACATAGTCCTTGATTGTCTTGCTGTGTGTCAACTCCTTCAACCTAGCCCGGACCTCAAATTCAACATTCTCCGGGTAAAACTGCCACTTGAACTCGGCCTTGAAATCCTCCCATGTCTCCATCCGACATGTACCACGCGTGATCTCTGTTTCGCGCCTTCTCCACCATAGCAGCGCCACATCTGCTAAGAAGAATGGAGTCGTCTGCAACTTGGTCGCATCATCTGCTATCCCCGATGCACCAAAGTAACGCTCCATGTTCCACAAGAAGTCATCCACTTCCCTACCATTCCGCGATCCTTGGAACGAACACGGCCGGGGGATGTCGATTCGATGGGGTGCCGCACCCCGCTGGTCCCTGCCGTGGGCCATCGCCCGCTCGTACAGTGCTGTCCTTCCTTCGATGGTCTCGATCCTCCCGATGATCTCCTCTCGAAAGGCTGCGATCGTCGCCCGGACCTCCTTCCTGACAGCCTCAAGGATCTCTTCACACAAGTCGCGTCACAATGCGTTAAGGGTGCCCGTCACCCGGTTCTCAAGCTCCTCCAACGACTCTCTCATCTCCATCACCTGGTCGGCCACATTGCTCCACGCCTCGAGAGCATTCTCGTGCTTGCCCATGGTTTCCTCCAGCCGAACCACTCGTGCTTCCATGGCAACACCACTTTCCACGGACTTGTCCCTAGACCCTTTCCTGGACTTGTCCTTCTCCTGGCCGGGTTGAACTTTGGTGACGCTCGACGTAATCTCCATCGGTCCTCCTTGGACAAAACCTCTCAGCAATGTCTCAATGCGGAAGCTCCTTGAACCACTAGCGTGGCTCCGATACCACTTGTCACGGGGTTGGGTTTGAGCACTCGAAAGCTCCTCGGACCCGTGCGGCACTAGACTATAATTGCCTCGATCTAGCTAGTAAGCCTAACTCACTCGGTTGCTAAGTGTGTAAGAAGGGGTTTAACACTTGGGAGTTGAGAGTAACACTTCACTATTTCACAAACACTTTACAAGTACAAGAATGTTGAGTCTTTGAGGGTTGGGAGCAAATGAGTCAACCTCAAGCCTATTTATACTACTCCTAGGACCTAGAAACTTCTCTCTACCTCCTCATTTGGAGGACTCTAGAACATCCTATACAATCCACATACTTCTATCATATTCTATCTCTAGAATTATCCACACAAGTCTACACATACAAGGCTTACACACATTCTAGAGTATTCTACTAAGTACAATCTAGAATGCTCCGCAATCTTCAAGTACTACATCCTTCTAGGAGGGTCCTAGAAGGTTCTTCCATCATCCGGGCGCCCCGGCCCGTCTCTGTCCGTCCCGACCCGTCTCGGCCCGACCATCTGGGCCCGTCTCTACAATGTTCCAAACTCTTCTTGAACCTCCTGGACCATGCTGGTCCGCTTCTAGCGTCTTTCGGTCGAGTCTTCCCTGCTGAGTGACTCCTCAGCTTTTCAATGTCTACTACCCCCACAAGGCTTTTTCCGTCTAAGCCTATTATAGGGGGGAGGGTCTCTCTCGCACCTCGCGTGCGCGCGCCCGCGCACGTCGGCCGCGCCCAGCATCTCACGCCCGCGTCCGGCCGCCCAGCTCGAGTCTTGTTCCCCGACTCGGCCTTGTCCCGTCGTGCCTTGTCCCACACGACTGCTGCTCGTCCGGCCTTGCCCGCTCCCCCTGCGCTGCCGGACAGTCCCGGACATGTCCCGTCCGCAATGCCCCTTGGGTGATCCGCTTCCCACAGCGGCGTTTGTGCTCCTCCCACGGTTCCCACGCGTGACTCTCCGTCCGATCACGCCGTCCCGAAGGCTGACTCTTCACATGTAGCCCGATGCCATCCTTGGCGTCCTGCTCGTGCCGGTCCCTCGGCACTTTGTGCGACCGTCTGCGCACACATGTCTCGTCGTCGACTGCCGGCCGTGACAGCACGCTACGGCCAGGAGGCAGCGCACGCTACGGCCGGTTGGTTGCGCGCGCTAGTCGGCCGAGGCAGTAGGGGCAGAAAGGTTCTGGACTCGGGAGGATCGGCAGGTAGCGCACGCTACTGTCGGACACTGCGCATGCTACGTCCGACAGGTAGCGCACGCTACGGCCGGAAGGCTGCGCACGCTACCTGGCCGAGCCAGGAAGTCTCTGGATTGTGGCCCGGGCCGACAACGCACGTGTTCAGCGCATGATGGCGGGACCCGGCCGAACATTCTCGACCATGACCGCCCGCTAGCGCACGCTAGCTCGACAGCCTAGCGCACGCTAGGCTGCACCAGTATAAGTATGACCGAGCAACCCTGTTTGCACTCATTTTTCATTTCCTCTTTTTCTCTTCCGCGGCTGGATCCTTTGGGAACTTGAAGACATGTTGTTATACAACTAATCCACGAAGTTTGAGAGCTCGTATCATCGATTAATCACCCCATAACATCCTTCAATCCAGCGAATCAAGGTTAGTTTTCCTAAAATCCTAGTTTTGGGAAAAATTGGGGATTTTGTTGATTTCATCCGTTTGATTCGTTATAACTTATAATAGTGATGGATTGATGATTATTAAGTTGTGTTATATCGAATCCCTTGTTTTTCCATGGTTGGATTGCCGAGGATTCGTTGTTTTATTGAGTTTCTAATCGACATCTTGAAAGTGTTCGATAAAATGTCACAAAGGGTATTCGGGCATTGTACGATTATTCTTCCTCGTTCGATCATCAATTTATTCATGGTATGATGTTGGGGTCAGGTTCCTTGCAAAGAACTCGAGTCGGAACCCTTCCGTTCGCCGTTTCCCGATCGGTTGTGTTACCGCCGTTTCCGCCGGAGAATTTTGGGCGTTCGAGGTTTCGGTTGAGCCATGTTCGTCGGAGTGTCCGGCATCGACTATTGAGGCAAGTATCTTGCCCATACACTTCGTGTTTCGTAGACATAATAAATTGGTGATTGTCTAAGTGTGAAAATTGAATGTTATATTAACTTTCAAAAGAATCAATATATATATATATATATATAAGTATCTATTCCCGATAAAGGTCTTCTTCAAATTAACTTGAGTGTTCAAGAACGAATGTGTCATTCTGAGAATGGGTATTAGTATTGTATGTTGTGCCCGGTTTTCGTGTGGTACTGTTAGATGACTGTCGTCACGATGATGTGTGATGTTGTGTGGTTTTCCATTGGGTTTTTCACTCGGGCCGAGGTCCGTGGCTTACTAGCACGGGATGCGAATAACCCTTGGGAGGATGTCGATGTGAATATTTGGGTCTTGGACCCCGTGATTTGTGATTGGAATTGTATTTTGGAAATAACCTTGGGTTGTGTCCCAAAATGGGTTCCGGAAGGCTGTGAATTCTTTGAAAATATTTTACTAGCTGTTTACCTCGTTTCATTCCTACCTTTCATAGTTTGTAGATTATATTGTTAATCTTGCTTGTGTTCGATTGCGGAGGCCATTCTAGTGAGTACTCTGAGTATATGGTTTATAGTCATTTGCATTTGAAGTCGGATATTACTTCTCAGTGTGAGAGTTATATTCGTTCACTCCGAGAGGGCCTGACGGGGCTGAGGAGGGTTCCGCTTATGACGGTTCCGCGAACATTTGGGTTAGCCACTCCGAGAGGGCCCGACGGGGTCGAGGAGGGATTCGCGTATTGTCGGATCCACGGTTAACCAGGAGTATTTTTAGCCTTGTGGCTTGATGCATTTTGTGATATGTCCGGAGTATCACGATGTTTTGACTTGCCATAATGCTTGGGATGTAATACATATTTATCAGAGGTGCTTGGACTAGAATGGCTTATGGATGATGTGTTGTGTGTAATTTGTAACACCCCGAGATATTCGGAATAATTACAGCGCCGTAAACCCTTTAAGTAAGGATTTACAAGGCTAATTTAAAAGAAATGTAAATATAAGACATCAATACTGTGAAAATTCAAGTTTCCAAAACCATTCAACTGGTTCAACGAGTAATTAATACAACCATATCGAAATGATATTAATAAGACACGTGTACTCGAGTACTGAAATTAAACCAAGGAACAAATCACCAACAACAAAAAAACATCACTGAACCCCTTCGTCGTCACGTCGGTACTGTGGTTGTTTCCCTGCTCCTCGGCTACCTGAACATCGAAACAAATGTCCACCCCCGAAGGGGTTAGCAAAACGATGCTAGTACAAGTATCATTTAAACAAATCAAATATGCATCAACAATACATGACAAGATACACCACACGGACTTCCGCTACCGGAATCCGATAATGCGAATCCACAAGATTCCATTAACACAGCATGGGTATTCCAATAATCCAGCGCCCTCAGCATAGATCCCAAGATGATCCCGTCGGACCAACACGAGGTGGAAATAACCCGTCCAATGATCCAGCGCCCTCAACCTAGATCCCAAGATGATCCCGTCGGACCAACACGAGGTGGACATCCGATCCAGCGCCCTCAGCATAGATCGCACAACAAACACAACATAACTCATGCATACATATATGCCAAATCGCCATGTCCATCAATATGAACATACAACACTAGATAACGAATATCATGACAATTCAACGAAATAAATCTCATGTTCAACAACATGAATAATCACACGCATGCTCAAAATACCAATATTAACATATTATGATACTTGCCTCAAAGATGGCAAAAACGAAACACTTCAATGATCTCAACACACTCGAAGGCCGCCTCCTTCGATCAACGTAGCAAGCTCAAACCTTAACAAAAGAAATGATATACAAATCATCTCAAGTCGAACGATTGCCTAGCAATACGGTCTACGGCCAAAAGTTCAAAATATACAATCTGCCTGAACCACTTAGCGTACGCTACGTACTCTACGTAACGTGCGCCAAGCCTGCCTATTAGCGTACGTTATCGTCTAATCCTGGCGTACGCTAGCCATGGACTGACAGTTCTCTCTGATCAGCCGACTGACTCGGCTGATATCATAACGTACGTTACGTACCAAATGTAGCGTGCGTTAACTTATCCCCGATAGCGCACGTTAACTTACGTATGTTAGCGTGCGCTAACCGTTCATGGCAGATTACTACTGACAGAAAACTTGTTCTAATGGTGATGAACTCATGAATTCTATGGTGATAATACAAGCCATCTTAGTGTATATCATGCTCATACGGTTTGTGAAAGATCTCTACGGATTAAACGACTACAAGATACAAGGGTACGTATAATCATCACAACACCATAATTCATCTTTGATCTCGAGAAAGTATCCTAAGTTCCCTTCGTCCTACGTTCCAAAACGCATGATTCCAATGTGTAAAACGTAACAACTAGGTAATATCCATCTACTGATCACAAATTGGTTTGAAGCTTCATAATATGCTAGGAGTTCAAACACCAAGAGGTTCAATGGTTTACACGATGAACAAGTATCGAAACATCGAAAATATCCTTCTAACACATGATGTTCGACTACTTAAGAATCTAACTGACAAGATACACATGATCAAACGTCCTTCAAAATACTACTATTATTGGTGAAGAATCACCTACCTCAAAGTAGTGATCAACAAGGAGGAAATTCGAAGCAATCCAACCCCGAAGGCTTGAACACCAATCTCCAATGATCTACAATCTTCAATCACGAGCTAGGATGTTGATATGAAGTGTTTAGGATGTAGAAAGTAATACTCTAAGTATAAGGATTCGGATGGGGGAGAGAAAAAACTGAAAATACAAAAAGGATGCTGTCCTATTTATAGAAAATGGTTATTAGTGCGCGCTAATCCATACTCGTAGCGTGCGCTAACGTCTTACTGACTTCACTGTACTCAGCACTTAGCGTGCGCTATTCTCATGTCAGTAGCGTGCGCTAAGGCGTTGACTTGGCTTTTCCCGAAAGCCGTCCAGGTTCATCCCGGCACAATCCGACCAAGATCCCCGGCCTGATCTCACCTACCACACGTCTCAATCATATTGACCACGTATAGCGTGCGCAAATGTTCCTTTGTAGCGTGCGCTATGGATCCATGTTAGCGTACGCTACACATAGGCGATAGCGTGCGCTACATGCGCAGAATCCCAAACTTAAATCACATTCAATAAACCATACGCTTAACAACACCGGACTATGCGATACGGAAAATAATACTCAGATTAACGTGCAACAATTACAATATTACAAGTTCGAAAATACGTATCAGAAATCTCGGGTATTACATCCTTCCTCCCTAAAAAGAAGTTTCGTCCCGAAACTTAAGATGAAAACAACTCCGGAAATCTAGTCTTCATACTGTCCTCCGTTTCCCAAGTGGCCTCTTCGACTCCGTGTCGTGACCATTGTACTTTAACCAAGTGTATTGGTTTATTCCTCAACTATTTGATCCGACTCTCAAGTATCTTCATTGGTCTCTCCTCGAAGGTGCCGTCATTAGCTATCTAGATCTCGTCGAAATCAATGACGTGACTGTGGTCCGGTACATACTTCCGCAGTTGGGATATGTGAAACACATTGTGAACGTGACTCAGCGATGGTAAATCCGGTTCTTAGCTAAATCTCCAACTCTCTCGAGGATCTCGAATGGTCCGATATATCTCGGACTTAGCTTACCTCTCCTCCCAAAACGGAAAATCCCTCGTGTAGGAGACACCTTCAATAGTACATGGTCCCCAAAGTTGAACTCTAAAGGGCGACGACGTACATCTGCATAAGATTTCTGTCGACTCTGGGCAGTCAACAGTCTTTCCCGAATCAAAGCTATCTTCTCTTGAGTCTGAACTATCAATTCTGGTTCTGTCCCGATCAAGTCCGAAGAATCATCCCAGCACAGGGGCGATCGACATCTTCTCCCGTGCAAAGCTTCAAATGGTGCCATCTTAATAAAAGCATGCCAACTATTATTGTAAGTGAATTCAATTAACGGCAAATGAACTTCCCAATCAATCGACCAATCTAAGGCACAAGCTCTAAGCATGTCTTCTACTGTTTGAATAGTCCTTTCGGACTGACCGTCCGTTTGGGGATGACAAGTCGTACTAAAGTTGAGCTCAGTCCCCAAAGCCCTGTGAACTGCTTTCCAGAAGTGCGACACGAAGCGACCATCTCGATCCGAAATAATGGTCTTCGGCGTCCCATGCAATCTGACTATCTCCGCAATAAATACTCGCGCCAATCTCTCGGGTCCCCATATATCTTTAATTCCTAGGAAATGAACCGACTTGGTTAGTCGATCAACTATAACCCAAATCATGTTCATTCCCGTTCTAGTCCTTGGCATACTGGTGATGAAATCCATCGAGATGTCCTCCCACTTCCATTCAGGGATCGGAAGCGGCTTTAACATTCCGGCAGGTCGCTGATGTTCAATCTTAACTTGCTGACAAGTCAAGCACCTCGAAACGTACTCTGCTACGTCCTTCTTCATATTCCCCCACCAGAAGTTTTGCTTTAAATCCTTATACATCTTACTGCTGCCCGGGTGAATAGAATAGGGCGCGTTGTGAGCTTCCTTCAGAATAGTCCATCTCAAATCATCATCATCGGGAACGCAAAGTCGACTCTGAAATCTCAAAACTCCATCATCTTGTATCACGAATCCTGGGGCCTTTCCCTTCTTTACTTCATCACATAATTGAAGGGTCATAGAATCGTCCAACTGCTTAGATTTGATCTCCTCGACTAGTGATGAAGTCAGTTCCATCACATATAGTTGCCCTTGGATTCCTGGTACCCATACTTCAATCCCTTCGCGGATCAGTTCCCGTTAAATGCTGGTTTGGGATGTAAGTGCTTCCAACACTCGAAGAGAAACAGGTTTACGGCTCAAGGCATCGGCTACTACGCTTGCTTTCCCCGGATGATAGAGAATCTCCAAGTCGTAATCCTTGATCAATTCCAGCCACCTTCTCTGCCTCATGTTTAATTCTTTCTGACTGAAAATGTACTTGAGGCTCTTATGATCGGTAAAGATCTGACAATGAGTGCCGTACAAATAATGTCTCCAAATTTTCAATGCAAAGACTACAGCTGCTAACTCCAGATCATGAGTCGGGTAATTGACCTTGTATGGTTTCAGCTGCCGAGAAGCATAGGCAATCACCTTATCTTTTTGCATCAACACACATCTCAGACCCTGATTTGAAGCGTCGCTGTACACCATGAACCCATCAGTTCCATCTGGTAATGCTAATATAGGTGCTGTTGTCAGTCTCTTCTTAAGTTCATCAAAACCAGCCTGGCATTTCTCATCCCACTTAAACTTTTGAGTTTTCTGTAATAGCTGAGTGAGCGGACGAGAAATTTTGGAAAATCCCTCTACAAAGCGGCGATAGTATCCAGCAAGTCCTAAGAAACTCCGGACTTCTTTCACGTTATTAGGAGCTTCCCATTCCAAGATTGCTTCGACTTTCTTCGGGTCCACCTGAACTCCGTCAGCTGATATCACATGCCCAAGGAAAGTTACCTCCCTGAGCCAGAACTCGCATTTTGAAAGCTTTTCATACAGCTGTTCCTTCCTCAAGGTGCTCAAAACCACACGCAAATGTTCGGCATGCTCCTCTGCGTCCTTCGAATATATCAAGATGTCATCAATGAAGACGACCACAAATTTATCCAAGTGTTCCAAGAATACCCGATTCATCAATTGCATGAATACCGCAGGAGCATTGGTAAGTCCAAATGGCATCACTACAAATTCATAATGCCCGTACCGGGATCTAAAAGCAGATTTCGGTATATCCGATTCCTTAATTCTCAACTGATGGTATCCTGATCGCAAGTCAATCTTCGAGAATACCCTTGCCCCTTGCAGTTGATCAAACAAGTCGTCGATCCGAGGTATAGGATACTTATTCTTGATCGTCATCTTGTTGAGCTCCCTGTAATCAATACACAGTCGGAGGGATCCTTCTTTCTTCCGGACAAAGAGAACGGGCGCTCCCCAAGGAGAAACGCTAGGTTGAATATAGCCCTTCTGTAACAATTCCTCCAGTTGCTTCTTGAGTTCATACATCTCGGTTGGCGCCATGCGGTATGGTGCTCTAGAAATAGGAGCTGCTCCAGGCTCTAATTCGATGGTGAATTCCACTTCTCTCTGCGGAGGTAACCCAGGTAGTTCGTCAGGAAATACATCTGAGAACTCATTCACAACTGAAATAGACGAGAGCTCTACTCCTTCCTCTTTCCTCATGGCATAGCACCAAAGTCCGTGACATCCCTGCTTCAGTAATTTCACGGCTTTCATTGCTTTGATCAATTTTCCCGAGCTTCCCGGTCTCCATCCTCGGAATAAGTGTTCAGATCCATCATCAGCAATGATAGAAATGACTCTCTCTCGGTAATTCAGAATAGCTCCATAACGGTTGAGCCAATCGTCTCCGAGAATTAAATCGTCACCGTAGATGTCAACTACAATAAGATTCGATGGTCAATCTCTCCCTCCTATAGACACTGGAAAATCTCTAGCCTCTAGGGTTCCCACAATTCTCTCTCCACTCGGCAAACCCACAACATATGGTTCACAATCAAATAAGCACGAGATTTTTAAACGATTAACACAGTTCAATGATATGAAAGAATGTGTAGCTCCGGAATCGAATAAAACACTAACTGGTTGCAAAAGGATCTGAATTGTACCAGATGCAACCGCAGTGTTCTGATCGTCAGATTTCCTCATCTCGTACAGGCGCGGAGGAACGGACCCAGCACTGGATGTCTCTCTCTTCCCAATATTTTGCTGCTGAAATCCACTCTGCTGCGTCTGGTTTACACTCATCTCCTTTGGAACTGGCGCTGGAGCGCGAGTAACAAAGGATCTAGTAGCAACTCCACAGAAAGCCGCACGGTGCCCTTCCTGCCCACAATCGTAACAAGTCACAGAAGATGCGGGGCAATCACGTCGAATATGCCCTGCTCGACCACAATTGTAGCATTTCTTTGATGCGTCCGAAACTGCTGATGTAGTCCGGAACTTCTTTCCACCTCTAGAAGGATGTGGAGGTTTCCTGGCCGAATAAAAGAAAGACTGGCCCTTGCGGGGCCCACCACTCTTGTTTTCTGAGAAGCTGCCGGTCACTTTCTGCTTCTTTGCCTCCACTGATTTCTCCACCGCCGCCTCTTTCATGCCGTAGGCCAGCGCTTTGTCTTGATACTGTCGCAACGTAGTACACTCGAACCCGGACATGTACTGTTGAATCTCCGGCTTCATCCGCATATCGAAATGAAAAATCTTTTCTGCCTCCGTTCTGACCAATTGTCGCACACAAGTCAGCTGATGATTAAAAGTTTTGATTACATCTGTCACAGATGCTTCCGAACTCTGTGGTGAGAAAAACTCTCGGATCTTTGCCTCTCTAACTGGACGAGGACAATACTGTGCTTCCATCATTAGTTTGAATCCCGTCCAATCCGCATTATGATTCTCGGGTCGAATAGCTTCCCACCAATCAAAGGCCTCCCCAGTAAGAAAATACTGGGCAATGGGAACCTTCCGGTCCTCGGGACAGTTAAGACCCGCGAATATCTTCTCTAACTTCTTAAGCCAGTGATCTCAAGTAAGTGCCTCAGCAGATCCGTCAAATTTTGGCGGGTGCAATTTGACCACCTCAGCAAGCCATCTGTCTCCCCGGTTATCCTCGTGGTGCTGCTGTCCCATCGCCGTCTGCATGCGGTCGACTACCTGGCGAATCGGTTTATCTGCGCCACCACTGTTGAAGCACTCCGGCATGTTAGGATTTGCGTCGTCATTCGCTGATCCTTGCCCTCCACAATGGGAATCGGTTCGACTAGGCGATAGTGCAGGGTAGTTGCGGAATCCTCTGTCTCATGTTACCGTCGCGTCCACGATCAAGGCGTCGCGTCCACGTCCTCCTCTCAACATACTGTAAACACAATTCCTCAATATCCAGGACAAAGTTTTTGAAATAAAGCCCGTCAATACTCACAAAACAGTGGATAAGTAAAACAGTAGTATAAGAGATTAGGAGACTTACAACCACGGTCCACATGACGACTTTTGGCTGAACCGTGATGTTACGAATGACTCGTAAATCAATAACGTAAACAGACCCAACTTAAAACCCGACTGCCAAGATATCCATAAATCTTAGCTCCGATACCATATTCTGTAACACCCCGAGATATTCGGAATAATTACAGCGCCGTAAACCCTTTAAGTAAGGATTTACAAGGCTAATTTAAAAGAAATGTAAATGTAAGACATCAATACTGTGGAAATTCAAGTTTACAAAACCATTCAACTGGTTCAACGAGTAATTAATACAACCATATCGAAATGATATTAATAAGACACGTGTACTCGAGTACTGAAATTAAACCAAGAAACAAATCACCAACAACAAACAAACATCACTGAACCCCTTCGTCGTCACGTCGGTACTGTGGCTGTTTCCCTGCTCCTCGGCTACCTGAACATCGAAACAAATGTCCACCCCCGAAGGGGTTAGCAAAACGATGCTAGTACAAGTATCATTTAAACAAATCAAATATGCATCAACAATACATGACAAGATACACCACACGGACTTCCGCTACCGGAATCCGATAATGCGAATCCACAAGATTCCATTAACACAGCAATAATCCAACGCCCTCAGCATAGATCCCAAGATGATCCCGTCGGACCAACACGAGGTGGAAATAACCCGTCCAATGATCCAGCGCCCTCAGCCTAGATCCCAAGATGATCCCGTCGGACCAACACGAGGTGGACATCCGATCCAGCGCCCTCAGCATAGATCGCACAACAAACACAACATAACTCATGCATACATATATGCCAAATCACCATGTCCATCAATATGAACATACAACACTAGATAACGAATATCATGACAATTCAACGAAATAAATCTCATGTTCAACAACATGAATAATCACACGCATGCTCAAAATACCAATATTAACATATTATGATACTTGCCTCGAAGATGGCAAGAACGAAACACTTCAATGATCTCAACACACTCGAAGGCCGCCTCCTTCGATCAACGTAGCAAGCTCGAACCTTAACAAAAGAAATGATATACAAATCATCTCAAGTCGAACGATTGCCTAGCAATACGGTCTACGGCCAAAAGTTCAAAATATACAATCTGCCTGAACCACTTAGCGTACGCTACGTACTCTACGTAACGTGCGCCAAGCCTGCCTATTAGCGTACGCTATCGTCTAATCCTAGCGTACGCTAGCCATGGACTGACAGTTCTCGATCACCGATCGACGGCTGATATCATAACGTACGTTACGTACCAAATGTAGCGTGCGTTAACTTATCCCCGATAGCGCACGTTAACTTACGTATGTTAGCGTGCGCTAACCGTTCATGGCAGATTACTACTGACAGAAAACTTGTTCTAATGGTGATGAACTCATGAATTCTATGGTGATAATACAAGCCATCTTAGTGTATATCATGCTCATACGGTTTGTGAAAGATCTCTACGGATTAAACGACTACAAGATACAAGGGTACGTATAATCATCACAACACCATAATTCATCTTTGATCTCGAGAAAGTATCCTAAGTTCCCTTCGTCCTACATTCCAAAACGCATGATTCCAATGTGTAAAACATAACAACTAGGTAATATCCATCTACTGATCACAAATTGGTTTGAAGCTTCAGAATATGCTAGGAGTTCAAACACCAAGAGGTTCAATGGTTTACACGATGAACAAGTATCGAAACATCAAAAATATCCTTCTAACACATGATGTTCGACTACTTAAGAATCTAACTGACAAGATAAACATGATCAAACGTCCTTCAGAATACTACTATTATTGGTGAAGAATCACCTACCTCAAAGTAGTGAAGAACAAGGAGGAAATTCGAAGCAATCCAACCCCGAAGGCTTGAACACCAATCTCCAATGATCTACAATCTTCAATCACGAGCTAGGATGTTGATATGAAGTGTTTAGGATGTAGAAAGTAATACTCTAAGTATAAGGATTCGGATGGGGGAGAGAAAAAACTGAAAATATGAAAATGATGTTGTCCTATTTATAGAAAATGGTTATTAGTGCGCGCTAATCCATACTCGTAGCGTGCGCTAACGTCTTACTGACTTCACTGTACTCAGCACTTAGCGTGCGCTATTCTCATGTCAGTAGCGTGCGCTAAGGCGTTGACTTGGCTTTTCCCGAAAGCCGTCCAGGTTCATCCCGACATAATCCGACCCAGATCCCCGGCCTGATCTCACCTACCACACGTCTCAATCATATTGACCACGTATAGCGTGCGCTAATGTTCCTTTGTAGCGTGCGCTATGGATCCATGTTAGCGTACGCTACACATAGGCGATAGCGTGCGCTACATGCGCAGAATCCCAAACTTAAATCACATTCAATAAATCATACGCTTAACAACACCGGACTATGCAATACGGAAAATAATACTCATATTAACGTGCAACAATTACAATATTACAAGTTCCAAAATACGTATCAGAAATCTCGGGTATTACATAATTGGTCCTCAGTTGTGAATTGATGTATGGCTATAGTTTTTGTGATTATTTTCCAATAAAAAAACTCCCGGGATTCGGAGTTGTTTTCAAAGTGCTTACTTGTTCAATTCTATTTTCAAGACTTGAACTATTTTTAATTATCAAAATATATCGGGAAGTCTTTTGTTGTATTCTCGGAATGTGTTATGTATGGCTCGTACTTGCACTTTATACTTGCACTAGCAAAACAGTGGAGTTTTGCTAACCCCCGAGTATTCGGGGGTGGATGTCTGTTTTTGCATCCAGGTACATGCAGGTTTGGGAGCAAATCACAGGATCGGTGCGAAGGATGATGGAAGGCGAATGATACTAATCACACGAAGGCCAGTGTTGGATGCAGTCAGTTGGAGTTTGTGTATGGTCTTTCTTTTGTCGTACCCTTGGTTTGTGAGTGTACTTTACCCTTGCATGGGTATGAGTCGAGATAGAAATGTGCATTTTGACTTGTATGTTTGTGATGAAAGACCAAGTTAGTATGTTAATTTGGTATTTTATCATGTCGATATGTAATGAGTTGTGTTGTTTGGATGTCTAGCCTGGTGGATCCTCACGGAGAGGGTCTGCGGCATGTAATATTCCCGGTATGATTCTGGGGGTGTTACAATCCTCAACACCAAAAGCAGAAATACTCACTATATCTCCTTCGGTTAATTGCTTTTTGAAATTTGATAGTAAACCTCTTTTCACGTAAGCTGGTATTTTGGATCCCTATGATATATAGCGGTTTAGTTTATGATGAAAATATTGAATGGAAATAATAAAAAATTTGTGGAGTCCTTATACCTCGCTGTCCATAAGAATTGCCTCGATCGAAACTGGTTTCTTTTGTTGGTCAGTTGGAATCCACAAACGCAAGATCTTCACTGTGATGGTCCTGTTGCTGGTCTCCTTGTTAATTCCTCGAACAAATATATTTGACATGTTTATAAGATCTGAAATATTTTCTTCACAGTGATTAAAACATAGATGTAATATGTTATTTATAGTGTAGAACTGGCCCTTGCCTCGAGTGACTGTATTTTGTAGGAGTCTTAATTTGGAACAGATCTTAATTTACGTCTGTTGAAAAGACGACCCATTGAATTTTCTGTCGTTATCCGAAAATTTCATTACAGTCCATCTTTTTCAAAAGACTTGATTATCTTGACCTGAAATAAAATTAAATCGTATTGATGATAGATATTTTATTATATAGGTCATTATAATCGAGTCGTTTAAACTTGTAGGATTATTAGGATATGGTTTTCAATTATTTAGATTACCCGACTCTTTAGTTCTCCAATTTGCAAGTTGATTCGGTAAAAGACTTTAGGATATGGTTTTCAATTATTGTTGTGATTATCCGAATGTTAGCTGTTTAAAACTCAATTTGATCTGGTCTTTTAAAATATCATAAAATAATCTGAAATGTTTTAACTTTCTAGAGTTTATAGGATTCAGGTTTAAGTTGTTTAGATTATCCGGATTGTAGCTATTCAAGTGACCAATTTGATCTGGTCTTTTAAAATATCATAAAACAGTCTGAAGTGTTTTAACTTTGTAGAGTTTTCAGGATCTTGGTCTCAATTGTTAAGATTATCCGAATTTTAGTTATTTAAATATCAATTTAAGCTGGTATTTTAAAATATCTTAAAACACTCTGAAGTGGTTTAACTTTCTAGAATTTTCAGGATCTTGGTCTCAGTTGTTAATATTATTCGAATTTTAGTTATTTAAATATCAATTTTATGTGGTCTATTAAAATATTATAAAACAGACTGAATTGGACTTTCTATAGTTTGTAGAATACAGGTATCAGTTGTTAAGATTACCCGGATTTTAGTTATTTGAGTATCAATTTGATCTGCTCTTCGAAAATATAACAAAACAGTCGGAAGTGGTTCAACTTTCTAGAATTTTCAGGATCTAGGTTTCAGTTAAGATTATCCGAATTTTAGTTATTTAAATATTAATTTGATATGGTCTTTGACAATATTATAAATCAGTCCTTCACTGCGCGTTAAAAGATCGAACAAATTAGAATTAAACGAATATTGTTTTGATTATATAGTAGATATCTTATTAGCTAAACAGCTTATTTATAACCTTTTATTAATGTAAGGTGTTTATTTTTGTAGAGTTGTTAGTATGTCAGTTTCTATTAAATATTAAAACAGTCCTTATCTTTTGAAAGACTGTTAATAGTTTTGATCAGATTAATTTACAATTTTGATTCGAGCATTTAAAATATTCAAGTCATTATCTATAAAAATAATTGATTCGGTCTTTTTATTTAGTTAGAATTAAATAAAAATAATCATAGAAACATGGGAATTATCTAATACATGTAATTTATAACTTTTATAAATATAAGTTATTTATCTTGCTATAGTTGTTAGGATCTGGGTTTCAATTATTTATACAAAGCCAATTATCTATTAGATATCTAATTGTCAATGTTATACGCTCCCAGGAGAATCGGTTAACATGTTTGAAATAATAGAAACACGCATGAAATGAAAAGTGAGAATTTGAAACCCAAGATAAGTGAATATGATTCACAAATATAAGTTGATAGAGAAATGTGAATCGAGACAATTACAACGATATTGAAATACTCCTAGGTTTTGGCGCCGTGCTCGCATGTACTTATAGCATTCATATAGACCACTTCAATATCAGCAACACATCTAGGGCATTGGTTGTGCGGAAGTTGTCTTTCTAGATGCGATAGAAATTCTTCGTCACTTGAATTACAGAATAGTGGAACACCAAGGTAGTTAGGAAGCTTAAATTTCATTTTTGAAAGTCTTTTTTTCAGTTGCCATCTGCGTGATGTCACATAGTATACGCTCTTAGAATTATCCTCCAACATCGACAACCCGTGAATTCTCTCTTCTCTGTGTTTTTCATCACCACTAAACAACTTCATGAAGTTTAAACAGTATGTGGCTTCATGGTGATTGAGGTTTAGGGCGATAATCATTCATTCAAATGCTTCGTCTTCATTTTCTTCGACGAAGAACTTTAACTACAAAAAAATGAGATAGTAATAAAATTAGGAGAAGATGAGATAAAAATAATTAGTAACTAATTAGATATTAATGTACCAATGATTTTCTGAACAGTGATTCAGCATTTTTAGAAGCCACCAGTTTATCTAACATTGGAGGAGAAACATCATGTTGCATGTCAAAATTAAGCTGCTGCAAAATGCTTGTTGTGTTACCCAACTCATAGAAGAGCCGACAACTGGGAAACGTAGTATTGTTTGTAGTTAGAAAATAATAATTTTATATATATACAATAACGCGCAGTGAATGAAGAGCCTATGAAACCTGCAAATTACCTGGCGATAGCGTTTGCCCAGTCCTTGGCTGATTGACGTGCAAACTTTTCCATAATGCACATGATTAAATCATGTGGCAGATTTGTAATTGCGTAGTTATCGATAATCATCATTCTTTTCGAATGAAACATTTTGAGATAAGCACAGGTATTCTGACCTTGTGGTATGAGGAATGTCATATATTGTTTATATAGCACTCGGTTTTTCTTGTGATACATATTCTACTCCCAAGAAATCTCATAAATCTAACTGAAAGTTGCCCTCGGGTCCCTATTTGTAGCTGAAATGTTTTTAAATCAATTAATTTTTTATAGGATTTATGATGACTATTGGTGCCCTACAAAATCTTATAAATCTAACTAACTAATGGATAATATGATAAATATTATAAATAACTAAAATTGTGGCAGAATATAATTTGAATTGTTTTTTATATACGAAATAATATTAGACCATTTTTTTTCTGCTGGAATTTGCCACGTAAGCTTTTGGCTAAAATTGTGGAAAACTGAACAAACTATTTTGGATGGCAAAATATAATTGAAATTATTTTAAATCATTTATTTTTTGCTGGAATTCGCCACCTAGGATTTTGTCACATGTGGCATGTCTCTCCTTTCATTTTCATCACCACTTTTCATATATATATATATATATATATATATATATATGCCTGTAAGACCATTATTTTGGATGAATATTAAATTTGGGTTTTCTCTATATATTTTCTGAAATTCTTAGATCGACTGAAGGTAGGGAGAGTTGTATTATGGAATATAGTTGTTTAACGTGGCTTTGCTGCATCAACAATATTAGAGAATGAATTTCTTAATCTTCTATGGCAAAGGCAAAGCTCAGCACTTAGTCTTCTTATTTAGAGAAAAGATTGAACACTGTAGGATTTTCTAATGTGATTTGGAGGTGAAGATGTTTGTCTGGGTCTGATATGTTGATGACTGAATTGAAGGGGTCCTGCCTTAGTTCCCGAGTTTAACTTAACGAGAGAAAAGAAGTAAAATGGATGGAAATAAAAAGAAAGAAAAAATATTTGGTGTTCCTGAGTTTTTTAATGAAAAGAAACAGAAAGAAATGGAAGGAAAACTTCCCTCCTAACTTTCCTTCCGATTTGGAGAGAAAAGAAAAAAATGGTTAATTTTCCTTTCACTTCCTTCCAACTCGAAAACATAAAATACAATTTTCTTTCACTTTCCCTTTCTCTCCGGGAAGTTTGGTCGCCGTTTAACATATTCTGTTTCTATGTTTAGTTAGATCCCGTTTTGTTTTTTTGAGACGAATTTTGATATGAAATACTTTCTCATCATATAATGAAATATTAAAAAAAACGAATATAATGATATATTTCTTATACTTATCGGGATATATGAAAATAAATAAATGGTCAAAGTTTAATATCGAAAATAATCGAACGACTTATTAGGATTGATGTGTGTCCTATGAAATAGGGAAGTTAGTTGTATAACTAGTCTGTGATCTTCTTGGCTTGCTTCAATTTTCGCATACATTTTACTATCTACAAAATATTCTGAGAAAAAGTATTTGTTCTTATCGAGTCAAATGATTTTATGTTGATCGAGCCACATGATTTGTTTTCATCGAGTCAAAAAGTATTTCTCCTGTGCGATGCACGGCGTAAAATGTTACATATTTTATTATATTAGTAATATGTTGTTGAATTTCAACAATATTGTACAATTGTTATAAAAAATATATGAGTCATTACACACACATGTATATAAACTATTATTTAATTTGTTTTCATTTATAAATTCATATCATATGATATAAGAGTGCATGCTACGAAAACCATAATTTAATTAAGTATAGGCATTTATTTTTTCATGTAGGACAATATGAGTCTTATATCTAGTTTTATAAATAATAAATGAAATTATATTTATTATTATCAACTTTTATTAAAAGTATCCAACCCATAATTTTACCAATATAATTCTTTATATGATTTGGCATTAATGTAATTATTTTATTATTTTACAATCAGAACAAAATAATTCTGAAAAATCAAATAACTGTTAAATTACAAAACTATGAAAATAAACTAAAAATATATATTTTCTTCAATATTCTAATATTTTTATATGGAAATATTTTAATCATCTAATATATCGTTATTATATTTAAATTACTATATATATATATATACTATATGGATGTCAAATTAAAGGGCACGAAGTAAGAATTAATTTGATATATTTTTATCAAAAATAAAATTGATACGAAAAAAGTTATAATTGTTTAAACTATTGAGTTAAAAATAAAAAGATAAAATGAGAGAAAATTTTTAATTGGTAGATATTATATACAACCTTTTAACTTTCCTCCTAAATTAAATATTCATTTTTTTAAGATTTTTGGAAAGAGAAATAATATGGAGATGATACATGTCTCTTTAAATTTTTTTGCGACCCTCTTTTAATATTAAGGGGGTGTATTTAATTAAGATTTTAATGGAATTTGATAGATTTTAGAGTTTGATGGATTTGATAGATTTTAATGGAATTCAACAGACTTTCATAAATTCTCTTTGATTTAAATGGACTTCCATCTATTAGAATTCTATAGACTTTTATGGATTTTTATGGATTTTTATGAATTTTTAATGACTTTATTTTTCTCAAAAGATAGTAACCACATGAATTTCATTTATTAGCGTTCTATCTTAATAGATAGTTGTTCTATATGTGATTTTCAATCAATTGTTATGTATAATAAATTTTTTAATTAAAAATAAATATCTATTACAAATAGAAATTTCACAACAAATTTATATAATTTGACGAGAAAAACTAAAGAAGTATCTCATATTAAAAAGACAAACATATACAAGTTATTAAAGCAATGAGCAGATATAAAATGTTTAATTATAAACTGATTTTTTTTTACAAGTTTTTGTAAATAATTATTTTTTTCATAAAAAGTTGAAGAATAGAAGATAAAAATATTATAAGAACTTCTTTACTGTTCCGGGATATGGTGGTAGGGCTGTCTAAATGATTCTCGGTTAGAACCGGAACCGCGCGATTCCGGTTAACAGAGAACCGTAATTTCGGTTATCGGTCCGGTTTTCGATTCCATTGTGTATCATTTGTTTGGTTTTCGGTCTAACCGATAACCGTTCGGTTCTGAACCGAAAACCGGTTTTATAAAATATATTTATTAAATTTTATTTTTTATTTTATAATTATATTATATTATTTTAATTTTTGTAAATTAAAATTGAAAATTAGACTGTTTTTATGAAATTATATTTTGTGATTATATTATATAATTATAAAATAAAAAATAATATTTAATAAATATATTTTATAAACCGAACCGGAAGCAGATTTTATTTATGAAATTATATTTTTATATTTTATAATTATATTATATTATTTCAATTTTTTTAAATCGAAATTAAAAAAAATGGTTTTTGTGGTTAACCGAACCGGAATAAAAAATAATCGGTCTGGTTCCGGTTAACCGAAAATTTATACGGTCCAGTTTTCGGTTCTTATTTTAGGACATTTGTGGTTCCGGTTAACCGAAAAATTCGGTCTGGTTAACCGGAACCGAACCGTTCGACAGCCCTATATGGTGGTAGTGGCAACGAGGTGACGGCGGAAATGGTGTTGGTGGTGGGACGGGACAGTGGCAATGGTGGTGTGGAGGCGGTTGTGGTGGAGGCGGTTGCGTCAGTGGTAGTGGGTGGTGGTGACGAATAAAAATCCATCAAAATCTTAAGGTGTAGGAAAGATTTTAAAAGACAAATTGTGTTTGTACTTTGTGCTTAAAGATGAGTACCTAGATGATTCCATTACAATCCTTAAAATCCAAAATAAATTTGAATACCTCATAATTTTGTAAGATTTATAAAAGTTTTCATTAAATACTTCATGACTTTAATGGACTTTTAAAAACTCCATTAAATTCTATATTGAATACCACAAAAGTTTAATTGACTTTTAAAAGTCTCAATTAAATACACCAAACTTTTTCAAATCCATCAAATTCTATAAAAGTCTTTAAAACTCATTTGAAGTCTCAATTAAATACAACCCCCTAAGTATGAATTGGTTATAAAATATTTTTTTAATATTAAGTATGGACTGGCACCATAAAATACACTGTAGTTTTTTTTCTATTAGATACTGCTTTTATTTTGTAAATTGGTGAGAAAATATTTTTTATAAAATATTTTACTGCTGTTTTTTTTCAGGCTAGCAATCTCACTCCTAAAAAAATTACGTCTTCCAGTTTGACACATATAAATTGATCTTTTACAGTTTTTATCAAAACCGTTGTAAACAATATACAATCTCAAATGATTTCTGTCGAAGCATTGATCTCATATTGGGAATATACAAAATTTCCAATCAATATATAACAATACTAGATTACTCCTCTCTCATTGCCAATTCGTTTTGAGATGGAACCCCCAGACTTTAACATGGTACCGAAGCAGTCTCTACACGTGCGAACCCAATGACCCACGATATTCTAGCTGCGCGCTACTCGAGTTAAAAAGTCCACGATGTAAGCTTGGACTCCGGATGCGCGAGTGGGCATGTTGAAGCATTAACCACATATTGAGAAAATACAAGCCTTGCAATCAATATATAAAGATCCTGGATGACTCCTCTAATTGCCACTTGATCTTGAGATGGAACCCTTGATGGAAATAAAACAGCGGAAGCGGCGAGTTTGGATTTACTAAAATCGGTCCTCAAGAATCAGATCTATTTAGACTCGTCAAATAATTAATTACACGAATTAATTAGCAATTTAAACGAGCAATATATATTTACACGTCTAAACATGATAATTTTTAGTATTCTACTTAGATCTAAAAGATCTTAGAATACTTTACCTGTGAAGCGAAATATTTGATTTCTCTTTGATCTTCTTGTATTTCTACCTTTAGATCTTCTAGAGTACGATCTCGCCTAAATTTGGACGTTGTGTGGGCACCGAGCTACCGAATCTTGCTTGGACTTCAACTTGGGATCGGCTGACCCTTTGCTCTCGGGAGTCACTCGATTTTTCTTTGTTTTCTAGTATTATGTAAACACTCTTAGAAAATTGATGTGTTATCTAAATTATGGAATCAAAGATACAAGTCAATATCCACAATTAAACACAATATGGAAAAAATTGAACTTTTTCAAGTCTCAATAATATGTCACGACTAGAGATGTTAAACGGGCTCGGGCCCGGCGGGCTGGCCCGTTTAACCCGCCAAAAAACCGGGTTAGGGCCGATATTTTCTAGCCCGTTTAAATCCGGGCTTTTTTGGCCCGGACCGTTTAGCCCGAAGCCCGTTAGGGCTAGCCCAAAGCCCGATATATAACATATATTAATATTATATATATAACATATATTAATATTATATATGTAATATATATTAATATTATATATAATATATATTATTACTGTATTTGTTAATATAGTGTGTGTATATATATATATATGTGTGTGTGTGTGTATGTATATACATAAAAGTGTATTTTTTTATTATATTTATTATAGTATATTTGTTACTATATATATAAAATATATTGTTACTGTTTTTTTTTGGATTGCGACTTATAAAAAACTAAAAAATAGATTTTTTAAATATTTAGCCCATTTAGCCGGTTTAGCCCGAAGCCCGTTAGGGTTAGGGTTAGGACCGATATTTCGTAGCCCGTTTAAATCCGGGCTTTTTTGGCCCGGACCGTTTAGCCCGTAGCCCGCTAGGGCTAGCCCGTTTAACATCTCTAGTCACGACCGAAATTCCCCCTTAGAAGTCATATTTATAGGCTTTGGGCTACTCTAGAGATCTTAAGGAGAATTAGGGAAAGGACTCACAATAGACCTCAAATATCCATATTAGGCCTTTCCTAATATATATTGAGTCTATTAAATCAACTCAGTCCACTAAAAAGTTAATATTGCATTTCATACCCAAATCACAATTTACGAAATCGGACTTATTATTTAAATATATTATTTTCCGTGTTTAAGATATCGAATATCCATTAATTAATTTAAGCTAGTGACAGCTTTAATTAATTAATTTATTATCCAAGAGTAGTACCACTCGAACTTTATTATTATATCGGAATTAAGTCCACCTGCATGGTTTAATATAATAATCATTATCAAGCTCCTTAAGGGGACATCATCAACCCACACGAGTCGGGACACAATTTCTAGTTGTAATAATAATTGTCATGTAAATAATATTATTGCTCAAGATACGAAGCTTATTTAGTCAAACATTTTGACTCTACCCATGGTAAATCAAAGCAATAAATGTTATAAATACACAATTAAATATTATATACTTATAATTAAAAAATAATAATTATCCAAGATTTACGTTATTCTTACAGTCAGTACAGAAGACACTATCTCACTTCGATCCAGTTCAACGTATGCAAATACGCTAATGCATGCTAATAGTCAAGACTAACTAATCTCAAGCATACATTACAAGCTTTTACATAATTTGTCTAGAATTATATAGGTTGTGAACTATTGTATTATTTTATAAGGCACCGATAATATGATCTTCCGTGTGATACCAATACACCACATTATCTACAGTATAAAATAATTAGACATTTCATTTGCATAATCATAACGTGAATAAGTATGCAAAACATGTGATTAAGTGTAATTAATATTTGAGAACTGCTTTTCCCCCCTCCTGACAACCGTATCCCCCCCTCACTTTTTTTCCTTCCAATTTTATCCTTTATTTTTTTTTTGCTTTCTTTCTTTCTTTCTTATGAAATTAAATTATATTTTAGCGCACGCTATAGTTACGAGATAGCGTATGCTAACTGCACACCGATAGCGCACGCAAGAAATAAGGAGTAACGTGCGCTACACACGCAGCAATTCAGTACGCTGCTGCAGAAGGTACGAAACTCGAAACGCAAGACAAGGCCAGAATCCATAAACATAAACACGAAATATACAAGACGACGGAGCTAAGCGCTGAAAGAAAATACAATTCCGACTACCGGGGAATCCGAAATACGACAAAGAAGATGAAATTCCCTAAACTTATAGGAAATTAGAAAAATGGCCCAAACGTCCGAAAATCACGATACAACGTCACAAACCGAAACTCACAACACGAACAACTCAACCATACGAACTTATGTAAACGAAGAAATAATGAAAACGAACGAGTTTAACGAGAATCGAACATACATACGGCAAAACATAATATAAATCGGAATTATGTAAAAACATCTCCGAAACTCATCCAAATGGAAAGACTCCAAGAACAAAGTAGATTCAAAACGTCGAAACGGTTGCAAGTGAGTCGATAAAAATAGACATACACAAAAAATAGAAACTGCTAAAAATGGAAGGTACGGATATTACACTCGCGAGCTTTTGCCTTCCTCTTATCACTATCAGACATGGAAGCATTGTTACTTGCATCATTCTCGATAGATAAATCGCACGTTAAATATCTAGTTTTATGACAGTGTTGTGATATAATACGATGTATTTTTTTGCATGAATGTGTTATTTATAGTATTTTTTCAAGTAGACACATGAAAAGTTTATAATAAATGTTGATGATTATTCATTAAATATGAAGAAGTTGAAAGAAATAAACAATGAAAAAAATTCAGTTCATTAATAGTTTTGTTCATGACTCTACGAATTTTTAAAATTTAATTATTGCTTGATACTTTAAACACTTTTGCATTTAAGACTTAACATGAACAAGTTGAAAGAAATAGACAATGAACATACTTTGGGCGTTTAATAGTTTTGTTCATGACTCTATGAGCGATTATGGTGGAATGTAAAGGAGTGCACCTCTATTTCATAGTCATGAGATTATGGTTAATGTTGTAACTCCAAATATTGTTTATATTCCAACGATGGTGTAACTCTATCATGCTTTGTATGCCTTCGATTAATGATGAGAGTGTAACTCCATGCTTCTTTGTATACCTTCGATTAATGAAGAGACATGAATGTTGTATACCTTCTAATACTTCACATTAAATTTTGGGACTCCATCTTGAGTGTCTTGATTACTCCACATTTAATCAAGAGACTCGATCTTATAATATATATATATATATATATATATATGAGACTATACAGTTAAGAGATGACCTTAAGCGTATTTGCTCTAAAGTAATGTGAGATTGGTGATCCATTGGGAAGTTTCTCAGGAAATACGTTTGTGAGGACAAACACGCTGGGAAGATTTGTATTAATACAGTAAATTATTATTATTATTATTATTTTTCAAATCGAAATTGATGTTAATTTATTGACCTCTTTTTTGATGTGAATGAGGAAGAAATATGTATATATTTTTCTAAGGATAGGTGGCTACAAAACCAAGTTGAAGTGAAAAAAAGGGAATTGGATATATGAGTGTAAATCAATCCAAATGAATTGATCGTATGTACGTATGTCATTTATTTGAAATTTTACCGAGTTTAAAAATAATATTTGAGCTTGACTTCATTAGTAATTGAACCGAACTTTTGGGGCTTTAATTGAGCCGAACGCGAATCGAGTTTGGGTAGCTTGATATTTTATATGTATTTTAGTTTTATTTAAATCGAGCGAAGCTCGACACGAACTCTATATTTTATCAAACAGAAAATTAGGTTCAAACTTGATTCATTATATTAACAAACTGAAGCCGAACAAATTTTTTATCTATCAAACTCGGATCGAATATTGAATAGTTTAATTTGATTTTCGGCCATAACTGATCGGCCCGGGTCGATTGATCACAAACCAAAAACGATACCGTTAAAAGAGATTCTATTCCCTTATTTAAACAGAAGAAGTCGCCTCGACTTCATTATGCGATACATTTATTACAAGGCGAAATAAAGTCGTTATGCGACGTCGTTATCTTCCCCAGTGGGGAGGAATCCTGTACTTTGCGCTTTGGAGTTTTCCCCAAATCTCACAGATCAAAAGGTAAACTCGTCCCTCCCTCTCCAATTTCAAGATCCAAAATCCAGTTATAAAAAGCCAAAAACTTCAACAACAGAACTGTTTGTTTTTATTTAAATCTCTCTAGCAACCAACCATGGCTTATTGAGATTCCCTCGCCGACCATCTTTACTCTCTCTCTCTCTCTACATTGTAAAATCTTGAAAACCCTATTTTCGTTCTAATGATTTTACTCGTCGTACAATATTGGACGTTTAACTTCACTGCATTTTCAAGATAACTAATTTTTGTGGATCACAGATGCGGATTCTCACTCCGCTTGTCGTTTTGTCCATCTTTTTTTCTTCTTTTATCGCGCCGGGTTCCTCCTCCATCGAAAATTTTCGCCAAGCGTGAGTTTTTATTATTTTTGATTAATTGCTGACCTGCATTTGCTTTACTGATATAGATTCGTCAGTTGATTTATGGTGATGCATTGTTTTTGTTTGATTTATTGCTGATTTAGAACATTAAATGTTTTTATTTGTGGAACTCTTGGTCTTGGTTGTCATCGTCGGTAGTTAAATTTGCACTGTCAGTATGCTGCGGAATTTACAGCCTCACGTTTTTTTCCGATAATTTTTAGTAATGATTGTTTGGCCATTTTGATGTTGTGACCATAATGTTCGAGATAGATTTGTGTAGTAGTTTACAGTTTTGCGTTTCTCGCAACTAATATGTTCATAGTCTTGTCTGGTCCTTGCATGTATAATTAGCTTGGCACCGTATTGAATTAAGTTACAACATCAAAGTGGGATTTGTGCAATCAAAGTGATACATCTATGGTTTTTTTGAGAATCAAAAGTGGTGCGGTTGCTTGTAAATGAATTGCATTCTTTGTGCAAGAGGGAAGTTTTTGGGCTCCTAGATGAAAAGGGTCTGAAGTTTATATTAAGTGAAATGTGAAATTGTCTTCAATAAGTTGATTTGAGTTTCTGTCGATCGTTATCGCTACCTATTAAGCTGCACAAATAAATAAGGCATAGCAAGACAAAGAAAGGGCACAAAGTACCATGTGGTCACCTTCAATTATACTGCTTTATTTTGGTCATTCACCCTTTTCCACAATAGCTTGCCGTCCATGCTTAATATATTTAGGCATCTGAATAAGGTATGTGCCAGTGCCGTGCCGTGCCAGACTGTTGCACTTGAGAATATACCTTATATCTGTATATTCATAAATCTGATTTTCCTTTGTTAGGTTTCCTATTATAGAACCAGCTCCTGGTCACACGAAACTCCGCCTTGCAAGAGAAGGCTTGGAGGCAATTGAGAAAATCACAACACCTATAGCAGCTGTTGCCGTAAGCCATTGATTAATTGCCTCTAGCATGTAACATGCATTATATATATATTTCCTCTCTAAGAAAAAATCAATGTACACTTGATAATTGAGTGATAAGCATTTATCTTCATGCCACCGACCCCAACATAGTTGGGATTAAGGTGCTGTTGATGATGATGATGATTGAAAATATTTTTGACTACCATCTTGTAGGTTGCTGTTTCACGAGTCGTTAATCTACTCTTTTTTTTTTTTAATTTTTATTATTATTTCCCAAAAGAAAAAAAGTGAATCTTGTCTCATGTTGTGCACAAACCCACATCACTTGTCAGTTATCTGACACCATTTATGGCTGTACTTCCAGGTGATTGGTCCATATCGTTCTGGAAAATCATTTCTTCTAAATCAGCTTCTTTCCCTGTCATGTTATGAGGGTAGACCCAGTCGAGCATCTTTTGCATATAAATATTACTGTTTTTATCACATTTAATACAATTCCTGACTTTAAAGGCAAACCCTTGCAGGTTTTGGTGTTGGGCACTTGCGTGATACTAAGACTAAAGGTTTATGCTGATTTTTTTTAATATTTTTAATAAATGATGTTTAATGACACACTCGAAATGCTATTCGTATGCCGCTGAATTTATGATTTTTTTTCTTTAGGAATATGGGTGTGGGGAACTCCAATAGAACTGGAGATAGATGGTGTTAAAACTTCAGTCTTCTATCTTGATACAGAGGGATTTGAAAGTGTTGGGAAGTCAAACGTATATGATGACCGGTGAATTTCCAAAATGTTATTATTCATTTATTTTGTTAATAATAGTAAAAGATTTAAGAAATGGTACCTGTGGATTGACATGTTCTTTTTTATTTGTTGCTTCTTTTGCAGGATTTTCGCCCTGGCAACTGTAATGAGTTCTGTGCTTATATACAACCTACCGGAGACGGTTTGTTACTTTGCTTGTAACTATCATCACTCTTGTATTGCCCAACATGAAGTAAATTTATGAAGACAATTAGAATCCCCATGATCAAGTTTTATTCGAAAACTGGGGTATACGTGCTATAGTGATAATGGTGTAAAATGGGGTAACATACTTAAAATTATGTAGATTGAGATTTGAGAAGGATTGCATTGGCCCTGAGTTGGAACATTCTGGATACCTAGTAATATTTTACCTTTTTTCATGGATATGGGACTAGCTACTGTACATCAAGTGACATGACTATTGACTTGTTGATATACATGCAATTCATTGTGGTACCTTTTTAGATATTAAACTTACCTTTCTTAGGAATTTCTCTTTTGCACATGTATTTATAAAAGGTTATAAAGTCAATAAGCAATCCTACTTGGTACTTTCTTAAATAAAATGTGATGGTGCTGGGTATTCATCTTTTGGAAAGGACTTCCTTATTGATCATTATCGAATAGTAATTCCCCTTCCTTTTATTCTCATTGAATTATACAATCTTAATGTCCTAAAGAAACAATCTTATTGTCGTATTATATTGTGAATAGTTTCTATGGTTGGCATTGAGTGCCCATTCTCCAATTCGAATTTGGAGTTTTTCGGTTGAAGGTAATTTTCATAATTGCTTTCTTCTTAGATACGTGAAGCAGATATCTCTCGATTATCATTCGCTGTGGAGCTTGCTGAAGAATTTTATGGAAGGTTTGTAATAATATGCTAATTGAAGGTTGCTAGTTGTAAATATGTCTTTATATTTAATTTGACTTATCGTCTCGGCATCAGCCTTCTCTTCTGATATTCTCTTTCTATGCATTATGTTTCCTGGCCGAACATGATCAACAGAGTCAAGGTAATTTTACCATTTCCCATAATCTTTCATATCTTTTTATTCCACGTTTGAATTTCTTGCATATCTGAAAATAAGAAAAGAAAAATGAGACGAGCATTCAGTTTAACCGTCCTTTGACTTGGCCTGCAGGGGCAAGATGTGGCTTTTGAACCTGCCAAGTTATTATGGCTAATTCAACGTGATTTTCTACGTAAGTACCAAGATTAAATAATCTATAAAAAGATTCAGGCACTTCAGTTAATACTAAAGTCAAGCTGGCATAGTTGGCTTTGCCAAATTTTGATGTGATGTTTATTGTTGGAAAATCCAGAAGGAAAGTCTGTGCAAGAAATGGTTGATGAGTCTCTCAGACGAGTCCCTAATGCCAATGGTCAGTTCTATAAAACCTACATATCATCTTTGAAACTTAATTCTATAGAGTATGATTGATTATAAATTATAAACTTAATCACGAGGACTTATTTTGAGCAGGGGACAAGAATATTGATCAGGTACATTTAACCCTTATATTCCTAAGCGATCATTAGTATCCTATTTAAAAACTTGAATACTATGATTCTTATCATTGCGTTTCAGGTTAATCAGATTCGCGAATCTTTGGCTATCATGGGTGACAATAGCACTGCCTTTAGTTTACCTCAGGTTTGTGTTTTATTTTTCTTTCAGAAGCTCAGGGCTCCACTTAATGTTATAAATGTTCTGGAAACTACACTAGAAAGTTGAAAAAAAAAGGAAAAAAAATCATTAGAACAAAAAGGATAGTTCACATGAGTCTTTGTTCGCACTATTTAAGTTTCTGTCTGTAATCTGCTTAGAGCAGGCTTTTGCTGACATCATGCTTGCATTCATGAGTTCTGATAAAGATACAATAAGGCAAACTGATCTGTGGTGCAGCCCCATATCCAACGCACAAAGCTTTGTGACCTGAATGATGATGAACTGGATCCTTTATACGTTACAAGGAGGGATCAGTTGAAAGAAGTTGTTTCCTCTATCATACGTCCAAAGATTGTCCAGGGGAAAACTCTCAACGGCAGGGAATTTGTATCTTTCTTGGAGCAGGTGCGATTTTGTAATCTGTTCTGGTTTTATACGATCTTATTGTTGTTTAAACTCATTTAGCATCTTATAAAAAAAATTCTACAAGTATACATGGTGAATTGCTTTTTCCTTTTGGAAATATTATGTTACATTATGAAGGAAATGTAGCTTAATAAAAGAAGAAGAACAACAACAACAACAACAACATCTAAGCCTTAGTCCCAAAATGATTTGGGGTCGGCTAACATGAATCAAACTTTGAAACCGTCAATAATCGTTACATAAATAACATAAAAGGAAAAAAGAGGGAAAAAGTAGAGAAAAAAGCAAATAAAAAAAGAGAATGAATGAAAAAAAAAAAAAAAAGAAAAAAAGAAAAAAAAGATAACATGAAATAAAAGAAAATAGGAATTAAAAAAAAAAAAAAAAGAATCAGACTCCATCCACCATCCGTATTCTTTCCCGCCACATTTGCCTCTCCATCGCCATACTTTCTCCAATTCCAAGAAACCGCATATCATTTTCAATCATCTTTATCCAAGTTTTCTTGGGTCTTCCTCTACCTTTCACAACATTACTTGCTCCCCAACTTTCTAGCCTCCTCACTGGGGCATCAATAGGTCTTCTTCTCACATGACCAAACCATCGTAATCGATTCTCCATCATCTTGTCTTCTATAGACGCAACTCTTACCTTCTCTCCGATCACCTCATTTCGAGCCGATCCTTTTTGTATGACCACACATCCATCGTAGCATACGCATCTCTGCCACATTCATCTTTTGAACATGACACTGCTTTTACCCCAACACTCGGTGCCATATAACAAATAAGCAGCCTAATTGCCGTGCGGTAAAATTTACCCTTTAATCTATGAGGCATGCCGGATCACATAAAACCCCGTGACACTCTTCCACTTCAACCACCCCGCCTTTATTCTCATGAGCCACATCGCCATCTAGCTCTCCATCCTTTTGGATAATAGATCCAAGATACCGAAAGAAAGTGGATCCATGAACAACTTTCCCATCAAATGTGATCATCCCCGCCTCTCTATCATCAAGTTTTCGCTAAACCTACACTCCATATATTCGCCTTACTTCGCTCATCCTAAAGCCTCGAGCTTCCAAAGTATCCTCCAAAGTTCCAATTTCACAGACTCCAACCTTCGTTTCATCAATCAACACAATATCATCTGCAAACATCATACACCACGGAACGTCATTTTGAATTTCTCTTGTCAATTCGTCCATGACTATGGCAAAGAGAAAAGGACTAAGAGCAGATCCTTGATGCACCCCAATCGTAATAGGGAATTCTTCTGTCCTCCCAACATTAGTACGTACATTTGTACTAGCTCCCTCATACATGTCCTTTATAATGTCAATATACTTCCGCGATACACCCTTCTTTGCTAAGGCCCACCAAAGTACTTCTCTTGGTACTTTATCATATGCCTTCTCTAAATCAATAAAAACCATATGCGATCTTTCTTTTATCTCGATAATGTTCCATCAATCACGGATAAGATAAATTGCTTCCATGGTCGATCTTCCGCATAAATCCAAACCGATTTTCTCATATCTTCACACATTTCACGATCCTTTGTTCAATCACTCGTTCACAACTTCATGGTATGACTCATTAGTTTAATTCCGCGATAATTAGAACAATCTTGAACATCACCTTTGTTCTTATACAAAGGGACGAGAATACTTTTCCTCCATGTCGACGGCATCTTATTGCTTCTCCAAATCTTATTGAAAAGCATAGTTACCCATTCGATCCTCTCTCCCCCAAACACCTCCAAACTTCAATAGGTATACCATCTGGTCCTTCCGCTTTCTTTGACCCCATCTTCTTCAATGCAATTGTCACTTCACCCTTTTGGATTCTTCTCTTAAACTCTCGGTTAACCATACTTGAGGGGATGTTTAAATTCCCGATATCTTGTTCTTGATGGCCATTGAATAGGGCATCAAAGTATGACCTCCATCTCTTTTATCTCTTTATCTTGAACCAAAACTTTTTGGTCAAGATCTTTACACATTTAACTTTTCCAATATCTCGCGTCTTCTTCTCTCTCATTCGAGCAAGTTTATAGATATCTTTTTCCCCTTCTTTAGTATCTAATCTTGCATATAATTCTTGATTGACCTTTGATCGGGCATTTCGCACCGCCTTTTTAGCTTCGTTCGAGCTTTCTTGTACTTCTCATAATCCTCATCGCTCGAGCATTTACCCGACCTCATAACATTCACGTTTGGTCTTTATCGCTTGCTTAACTTCATCATTCCACCAAGATGTGTCCTTACTTGATGGTCTTTCCTTTAGATTCTCCTAGGACTTCTTTTGCAACTTCCTTTATGTTGTGTTCCAACAAGTTCCACATCGAATCTATATCCATCTCCGTGCAATCGGACCAAATACCACTATCGGCAATCTTAGCCACAAAAGTATGTCGACTCTCCTTGGAGCTTCCACCACTTAATTCGAGGGTCAACTTGTGGTCTTCTCTTTCTTAAGTGCCTCTTACCTCGAAAGTCAAGCACCACAACCCTATCCGTGTTAAAGACTCTCACCGGTATTACCTTGCAATTAGTAAAACTTTTCCTCCAAACATTCCTTACTAAAAAGAAATCAATCGACTTGCATTACCTCCGTTTCTATATGTCACCAAATGAGAGTCCCTTTTCTCGAACCAAGTGTTCATAATACCCAAGTCATGAGCTAATGCGAAATCCAATATATCATTTCTGCTTCATTCCTGTCCCCAAAACCAAAGCCACCATGAATGCTCTCAAAGCCATCTCTGCTAACACCGACATGCCCATTGAGGTCACCACCAATGATCAATTTCTCACCCATAGGAATTCGTTCGACAACCTCTTCCAAATCTTCCCAAAATTCTTGTTTGATCGATGCATCCAATCCTACTTGTGGTGCATAAGCACTTATGATAGTTAGAAACTCATCCCCTATCACAAGCTTAATACTCATTATTCTATCGCTCTTTCTTGACACTTCCACCACATCATCAATGAATTCTTTATCAATGACGATACCCACTCCATTTCTACTCCTATCCTTTCCAGAGTACCAAAGCTTGTAACCCCAAGGAGCTAACACTCTTGCCTTCTCGCCAACCCACTTAGTCTCTTGTAGACACATTATGTGAATTCTCCTCCTTTTCATAACCTCCCCACTTCGCCGATCTCCCGTCAAAGAGCCAACGTTCCAAGTTCCAAACCGCACCTTACTACCCTTACTAGCCGCAAGAACTAACTTCTCTGTCTGTCCCGTCCCACGCTGCAAGGATTCTTGCACATTTGACACCACACCCATACTTCGAGGTGGCGCGCCGCTCCGGCGACGACCTAGCAACCTCGCATATTGTCCACTACACCCGGCCTATGAAGTGTAGCGCATCCTTGCTCATTTGACACCACCCTCGGATGTAAAGGTGGCGCGCGCTCGGGCGACGACCTAGCAACCCTCGCATACTTATCACCGCACCCGGCCTATGAAATGCGCCGCGTCGCTTCTGAGGAGACGCCCCAACGATTTTCAATGTTTGATTCATGTCCATGGAATGTGACGAGTTTTACGCTGGCTGCCACTAACCTACCGCAACCCTCCTCTTTTATCCGGGCTTGGGACCGGCAATGGATGTCAAGAAGACACCCACAGGCAGAGTTGCTTAATAAAAGAAGAAATAGAAAAAAAAAAACATTTAAGTTTAATTATGGGAAAATTGCAAAACTGGTCCTGTATCTATAGGGGCATTGAAATTTTAGTCCCGTGACAATTTTGCCCATGGAAAAAGTAACAATTTTTGTGCTACAATTGAGTCTCAAAGGCATTTTGGGAATCAGTGAAAATCTTGAATTTTTCCGGATCAAATTAGCACCAACTTAAAGGACAAGGTGAGCACAACTTCAAAAACCCTATATGTCTATAGCCTATAGGGTTGGGTTCATGCAGGAACCTATCTTACTGTAGGAACGGAGGAACCTGCTAGTAAACATGTATATATGACGCTATTATCGGTTTATATAAGAGGTTGTTATACATTTAGCAACATCTATTAATGGCACGTGGAAGATGTTGTTATACATTTAGCAACATATATTAATAGCACGTGTATGATGTTGCCAGATGTATAACATCTTACATAAACTGATAATAGTATCACATATACACATTTACTAGCAGGTTCTTAGCTTCCTACGGGAGAAAAAGTTCTTAAATGAACCAACTCTGCATTTTTGGGAATCAGTGAAATCTTGAATTTTTCCGGATCAAATTAGCGCTAACTTAAAGGACAAGGTGAGCACAACTTCGAAAACCCTATATGTCTATAGGGTTGGGTTCATGCAGGAACCTATCTTACTGTAGGAACGAAGGAACCTGCTAGTAAACATGTATATATGATGCTATTATCTGTTTATATAAGAGGTTGTTATACATTTAGCAACATCTATTAATGGCACGTGTAAGATGTTGTTATACATTTAGCAACATATATTAGTAGCACGTGTAAGATGTTGCCAGATGTATAACATCTTACATAAACTGATAATAGTATCACATATACACGTTTACTAGCAGGTTCTTAGCTTCCTATGGGAGAAAAAGTTCTTAAATGAACCAACTCTCTCTCTCTCTCTCTCTCTCTCTCTCTATATATATATATATATATATATATATATATATATATATATACACACACACACACACACACACCTTTATAGATACAAGACTATTTTTGCATTTTTTTCCTTTAATTATAGAAAATGACGATAATTAGGTTTGTTTTTATAAAGGTTAACTTATGTTTTCAATATTATGGTATAGTTTCGGAATTTTGTGAAGCTGCGTGAGTATGCTTGGAGCTACTCGATAACTAAGGAAGGCAAAAGGCATTAAATAATTCTTTGTGCAGGAGATCCACTAATTTTAGGTTTGATGGAATAAACTTCTCTTAATTCATTTGGTCTGTCAGATTTAAATTTTCGTTTCCTCAGATTCTTGATGCATTAAATAAAGGGGAGATCCCATCTACGGGATCCCTTGTGGAGGTCTTCAATAAGGGCATTCTTGAGCGGTGTTTGAAAATATACACTGATCGTATGGGTAACCTTGGTTTGCCGACGTCAGAGGAATATCTACAAAAAGCTCATGAAGGTTCCAAAGAAGCTGCAATGTTAGCTTTTGACGAGCAACATTTCGGTCGTCACCATGCAAAAAGGTCGGCTGAGAAGTTGATTGAAGAAATCGAGAAGGTATGTTATGAAACTGAGTTTTGTGAATTTTTGAAGTTTGTAGAATCATTTGTGTTCTTAATTGTGGGTCTGTGCAGGTATTCAAAAATTCTGTCCTAGCTAATGAATATCAATCCTCAAAACTGTGTGAGGGTCTTTATACGAGTTGTGAGGAGAAAATGGACCAACTCCAAGTCCTTAGACTTCCTTCTATGGCTAAATTTAATGCCGGGTTCCTTCAGTGCAACCGGAGTTTTGAAAGAGAATGTGTTGGACCTTCTAAAAGTAATTATGAGATGCGGATGATGAAGGTCTGTTCGTACTTTTTTATATATTAATTTTTTTCCTAGATTTCTGATACTTTGTTGTGGAGATGAAAGCCAACTGAAACTGCTTGATGATAGATGTAACTTACATAGAGTTCAAAATACTGGATTTGGTTTGACTCACAATACTCGTTTGTGCTAAGACTCAACTTTCAAATACTCAACAAACAACTTCTTACACCTGTATTTATTTTATGTCTCTCTCTCTCTCTCTCTCTCTCTCTCTCTCTCTCTCTCTTTACATTTAAAAAAGTCCAACTACTTCTCTCTCTTTCATCACATCATCTCTCTCCTCTTTTTATCTTTAAATAATACTACTAAATACTATATAATGATACATTATCCATTTTTTCTGACATGATTTGACATCTACATTAAATATAAAAAGTAAGGAATCTCAATCCTACAATGAACAAGTATTCAACGGTATTCTTACTATTCACAACATTCCTAATACCCAAGATTCTGAATAACCGAATTTTAAATCCCAGCAAACCCTAGCACAAACAGGCCCGTAGGGAGTGTTTCCCGACACTATAAAAAAAATAGTACTCAGTTTCTAGGGTAGAAATTACACTCACCCCACCCAAAAACAAAATAAAAAATAATAGTTTCACAGAAGTGGTTGGAAACTAGTTCACAATATTTATAGAACTAACATAATTTGATATGCTAATGCCAGCTATTAATTTTATAAGGAAAAATGACTTAAAATAGTAATGTACTTTACCCGAGTTTTCAATTATAGTAACATATTCTATTTTTTTACAATCTTAGCAATGTACATCATTTCCGTTTCAATCAACACTAATTCCTAACACCGTCCATTTAGCCGTGACGGAAAAATGATGTGGAAGACATGTAACCCTCACGTGTAAGAAATCATGACTTAAAATAGTAATGTACTTTACCCGAGTTTTCAATTATAGTAACCTACTCTATTTTTTTACAATCTTAGCAATGTACACCATTTCCGTTTTCAATCTTAGCAATGTACATCATTTCTGTTTTTACGTGTATTTCTACACGGAGTACTCGGAGCCCGGAGGCGATCTGAGCCCGAAGGCTAACTGAGCCCGAAGACTAAATGTTCTGTGTACTGGAAGTACAATTTTTCTGTTCTGTCTGTATGTAATGATAAATCACATCATAATTTATAATATATGCCAAATAACATGTGACCTCCTGGGAAATCCTTGTTCTATCTGTGGATGATTTTTTTTTCTGATTCCTAATTTATATTGCACTCGAAAGAATTTGAAGAGGTACTCATAATTGTGTTGGGCAAGACATTTGGAAAGGCCGGGAGTAAATGAGTTTAACTGTGTTAATAATGTTTAGAGTTAATTAGGATTAAGAATAATATTATGGTGGAGAGAAACGGACAAAAACTGAGGAGATGAAATGTCTGCTATTATTATAAATGGGTTGGATTAATAAATGAGTGCTCAATTAAAATTAAATGTGAAAGAAAATTAACATAATAATAATAATAATTATAATAATAATAATAATAATTTACGGATATTACACTTGACCCATTACCTTCATCAACCCGTCGAAAGAATTTGCAAGGGTCCTTTCTATAATTCTTACATCCAAAAAATTGCCGCCCATGATTTTTACATCCAAAAAAAATTCGAAGGTGTTGATTGAAAACAGAAATGATGTACATTGCTAAGATTGTAAAAAAATAGAGTAAGTTACTATAATTGAAAACTCGGGTAAAGTACATTACTATTTTAAAAGTCATGATTTCTTACACGTGAGGGTCACATGTCTTCCACATCATCTTTCCGTCACGGCTAAATGGACGGTGTTAGGAATTGATGTTGATTGAAAACGAAAATGATGTACATTGCTAAAATTGTAAAAAAATAGAGTAGGTTACTATAATTGAAAACTCGGGTAAAGTACATTACTATTTTAAGTCATTTTTTCATTTTATAATGGCAACATTTTAGTTTTTTCCAATGTACCTAGTTACTTGTGTCTATATGATACTCAACTATCGTAGTCCTTCTATGACTTGTTGCTTTGTATTTTATTGTTCTTCTGTATGCATGTCTTGCAAATTGTCTCATACCTTACATTCTAACTTGGTTATTTTATTTTATTTCATCCTGTTTGTGTGGTGATTCTCTAGTTTCTTAGGAATCAAAATGTAGAAAAACTTAATTTATTTCATTATTAAGATTCATGTTAAACCTTTTACTAGCTTGTGTCTTGTAACATTCATTTTTATAAATAAATGCAGATGTTGGGGAGGTCTAAATCTCTGTTTATTAAGGAATACAACCACAGGCTCTTCAATTGGTTGGTGGGCTTTGCTCTTGTCATGGTGGTGGTGGGCCGGTTTGTTGTGAAATTCTTTTTGATAGAGATTGGAGCGTGGATACTGTTTATTTTCTTAGAGACGTACACACGAATGTTTTGGACTTCGGAGTCTCTTTATTACAACCCAGTGTGGCACGCTATTGTCGGGACTTGGGAAGCTGTGGTGTACAGCCCCATCCTTGATTTAGACAGGTAAGAAACAAGTACATGAGGCGCATTTACTTTGCAAAGCTAAATCTGCGTATGTAATAATATAGTGTGAACTGTGTGATACTTACAAACAATACCCGTAAGGTTAAAGTCTAATTTTACAATAGGGATATTACAAAAACAACCCTTCGGGTTTGGGGTAGTTGCACGAAAACCCAACTAACTTCGCAAATTACAAAAACCACCCTGATGTCCACACCCGTCTTACATTTTGCCCTTGTCTTTAGTGGAGCTAACGGAAATTGATGACGCCATCAAATGTTTTTAGAATTACATTGTCCAATTTTTCTACATATTACTAATAATTTCCACATCTCGTCGTGATATCTTAAAATAACCTCCCTCAACTTCTCAAAATGTTAATATAGCCACTTGAAAAGTTGGGCTATTCTTAATATTTAGAAAGGACGAGGGTTGTAACTCTAAAAGTATCTGAGGACACAAGCAAAATCATCAGGTCAACTAACAACTGGGGCAAAATATAAGACATTATCAAACCTGTAAGAGTTGGTTTTCAAAGTTGGATGAGTTTTTTTTTTTCTTCGGTAATTACTACAAACATCAATGGTAGTTTTTGTAATTATTCCTGTCAAATAGCTAGTCATATTTAAAAATTGCATGTAGCAACTTAAGGTATTAAACCCATTGAGTTTCTTTTTTTTTTTTTCCAATTACACTAACTTTGAAGGTAGTTTTTGCAATTAGTCCTAATATGCATTGGGCGCTGATTACTTATATATTGTGGTGGCAACAGATGGGCCATCCCCCTTTGTGTAATATTCGGAGTATTAGTGCTTTATTGGCGGTGTTATGGGAGGAGGAAACACGGGTCCCGTTGGATATTACCTCTCTATAGTAACCAGAAAGACGAGCGAAGATCAGAGTGAAATTTCATCAGGAGCTTCTCGTTTTCTACATACATTCAAGGCACGGTCGGTCGACAATTTTATTATTGGTTCTCATACATTTATCTATACACCATTTTAAACCTCAAAAGCTGTGGGTAATGGTGTTTAAGAGAGATCTCTCTGGTGGCTCTTGGTGTGTTGTAAAAGTTAGAGTGAAATTGTATAACCGAGGCAGAATTGTGTTGTATATCCTTCCTTGTACCTTAGGACTGCAGTATCTTGTTATGAAGTACAGGATGAAATGATAGATTTTGTTCTGAAGCCTGGAAAAAATTATACGGTTCGAGTGATTTGGTCTGATATAGAGTTCGTAAGGATCGTAGTCGGTTTTTTGGCAGTTCCGGCAAGGATTATGTAAAGAAAATATTGTTAGTTGCATTTATGTTGGGAAGAATGGTAATAAAAACTGCTTCCTTTACAATTTAAGTGGGAGGTTTCTATTTTTTTTCAATTTATTAAGGATTACCAATTTATAACATGATTTTCAATTTTATCCTTGAAATATTAATCGCTCATTCCCACTTAAAGAGAAGGTTTCATTTTTTTTCAATTGTCAAACTATATTTATCATTTAAATATTCTTTATCATTATATTTGAATTACACATATTTGCATAAATTATTGTACTCATCAAAAACACCAAATAACTCCTAAAGTATCGTCTCAGAACGAAATGGGCCAACATATCGTCCCAATGCGGAATGGGTCGAAAATGACGTCCAGGGACAACATGGGTTGAAGCACAATTGGAGCAGACAGCTCAGGCAATAAGTCCTAAGATACAATTGCTTTTTGTCTTTCTATTAAGTGTGCTCTCCAATGCAGAGTTCTGACAAAGTTTTCAGTGCTGGAAACTGAGTATCACACTGGAAGGATATATGTTGCAATATATTGATGTATTCGTATTTCATCAGTTACTGCATATTAAAATGCCATTAATTCTATTTAATCATTCTGATTAAAGATTACCTCCATAAATAGTCTTCTTTAATTAGGATGTTACACTATGGAGTGTGAAGAGTCATATTCCAGAAGCTGGGTTAGATGATGTTTATCTCAATTCGGTGGTTCACGCAGTTGGGTTAGTCAACCCAGTATTGAGTCAGCTAGGTTCAAACCTAATTGCTGGTTTCAAATCTGGCTTATGGAAGCTAAGTTCAAACCTGGCCACGGCCCACACCCGTGCGCGAGCCCGAGCCCGAGTCCATCGGCGGGTAGCGGCGCGTGCGTGTGGGCTTTGCATCGTTGACCCACTAGTGTACACTACTACTAGCTTGTTGAACTACCCATACACCTTTTAACTAATAAGCAAGTCAAGAAAGTTTTAATTTTCCAATGTGAGATGACATTTCTCTTTACCATTTCAATTAAATGACCAACTTTAATCATTTATTTCTCACTTACCGAAAATTAATTTTGAGAAAAATAAAATCCTACGTTTACCTGCTCGAAAAGTAGATTCACAGTTTTAATATCTAATCGGGATCTCTCTCTTTTAGTACCAAATCATAAAAGTAATAAGTTATATATCCCCATTCATAAAACTATAAGTTTTTGATACCAAAATGTGTTAAAAGACTTTATTACCCTTAAAGTCTACCACTAAAAGATAAAAAATATAAAAAAGAAAATTATTAAAAGCAAATAACAATAATCTAAAAGGTCCCACAACTCAATATTTCTCTCTGCAAAAAAACTCTCCGCTGTATCTCTCTGCAAAAAAACTCTCCCGTCGTGAAATCCTTTCGCCGGCCAGAAAATGTCGAGCTCCGACTACCACAGAGAATCTGAAGACGCCAGAAGTTCCTCACACGCTAGTGACACTCCATCTGAAGAGGAATTCGTCAATGAGCCACCGGTTAGTATATTTTCATTCACACACGATCGTGCCACGACGGTTATTCATCATCTCACGATGGTGCTGAAGAAGATGACACCATCGTGTGCACGATGGTCTTTCGTGGTCACGATGGTTTACACACGACGGTCGTCGATCGTGTGTGCCGTCGTGGGCAAGAAGATCAAAGTCTTCTGCCTTGCACACGATCGATGCCCGTCGTGTGAGCCGTCGTGTTGCACACGATGGTCTTCACACGATGGGCATCGATCGTGTGCATGCCATTGTGTGCAAGACTGATTTTTTTTCGTTCTCTTAAGCATTCTATCATATTCTTATGATTTGTATGTCTATATTTCAGACTGGTTGCGTATGGAAGAGACCTACATTGCGCTTTGTTACACGTCAAGTGAATCTTTACATACGGGAGGCGGTATTTAAAGAGATCATTGAGACACTAAGAAGTATGGGCCGCAATTCCGCAGTTGGTGATCGAGCTATCGAGAGCTTGACCGAGGGGGTCCTGGGGTGTTTGATTAAAGTTAGGAGAAATGTGAGTTCAAATACTGCCCTACATCACTTGATTGCCCGTCAATTGGAGGGTGATCAAATCCCCCCGGATGAGTCGTGGTTCCAGGTTTGCGGGAGGTCCATTCGTTTTACGGCCCGTGATTTTGCCATGATCTCTGGACTGCATTTTGGAAACTCTATCTTCCATCCACAGGACGGCCATCTTCTTCGGTCTGACGGTATTTTCCACAGAATACTCCATGGCAAAAATATTAAGGTTAGTGTTCTGCGGAAGAGGTTCAATGCTCGAGATTATGGTAGAGACATAAGAGATTATGTAAAGGTTGCCAATTTACTTATATACTACTACTTTATCCTATGCCGTGACGACATGATGGTCGAGACATGGGCATGGGCATTAGTTGAGGATTTCGAGCAATGTGATATGTTTCCTTGGGGTTCTTTTGCCTTTGGGGTTTTATCTTACTACATAGGCAACGTTGCCATGAAAGAGGGACAAGAGCATAAGGACTATCACTTCTATGGTCCTGTTTGGGCTTTACAGATATGGTCGTATGAGATGATTCCTTCATTGGGAGCATTGTGTGGTATTCGAGATAAATCTGTCCAAGTCCCCCGGTGTTTGATGTGGACTACGAGGAAGATGTTCTGTGATTTCACTCATTTCTTCGACGATAAGGTACATAAATTTGTAAACGTATTTTCTCCTGACTTCACTCATCTCTTCAACGTTATGTGATTGCCCATCTAATGGTATGCTTTAATGACTACTTTTGCAGCATAAAGTACTTCCCTCTTTACCGCATCTGGAGGAGGATGAGGCTGAGTACTACTACCTGAGTTCTGAGAATGGCTCACCATATGACGTTAAGTTCATTAAGCCTATAAGAATAGCTCTGAAGAACAAGGAGGATGAGCCTGTGCTGATCCCGAGAAAGAAAGTTATGGATAGGTTGAAGAAGGCTGCTGGGAAATTGATTACATATGAGTCGGCACATAAAGTGTCGAAGCGACGCCGGCAGAGTATCCCAAGAGTAGATGGTGCAGAGACATCGGACTGGGAGAGGCAGCCAGATAGGGTGTGTTGTGTCCACGGACTTCCTTGTCCGGACCACACCCAGGACGCGAGCAGGGATGAGTACTTCGATCGCCGTTTGAAGGCGATCTTGTACGATGAGTCGGAGACAGGATTTATTGCTCGAGTTTCTCGCCGGGTGCTTTCTGGGATCGTGTATTTCTTCGT